>JAYKKI010000025.1:20590000-21040000 GCA_039881145.1 Druceiella hillmani
AATTCTTTGCAACTTTATATTATTTCTGGACATTCGTTGTAAGATGACTTTTTGGCAACTTTTTTAAACTTTGAACAGCCACACTTTACCGCAAGTTTGTTGTAATTACGTTCAGTTAGTATAGAATTTTGAAACTTGAAACAAAAACCGAATTCATGTAATTTATACACGATTTTATATATTAAATTGAAAGTTTGCATCTCGTTATAATTGCTCATAGTTTCGTACAGGTAATCAACCGACGAAGTTGCATTTTGTTAATTGAGCATAAATTCGATTTCCTTCGTAGTTTTACCAAAATGTTATTTGCTCTCTTTGTTCACGTTAACATATTTAGTTAGCTCTTCGTGACGAATTTTTTAAAAATATCTCACTCCTAAATTTTTTTAAATATTAACATATAAATTAATTTTGCTGCTATTTGCGTTAAAAATTAGTAATCATGCAAATGTGATGTACCATTTAAAACAGTTCAAAATCAGTACTGAAATTAAAAATTCATTGTGTCAAAATCGAAAAATTGTAGCATATATATGGTCAAAAAACAAAATCTGCGGAGAGATTGTGATTAAATTGAAAATGCTGGCGCCTCGTTATGATCAGCAAATGTCAGCAAATTTGCTTTGTATCTCATTTCATTCATTTCTTTTGCGGTCCTTCAAGGACATCCCTACCAGTTTCCTTTCCATCTTCTTTTGAGCAATAATAGCCTTCTCAGAATGGCTTTTGTTGTTACCCATATTTCAGATACATATATGAGAACTGGTTGTATATATTGGTTGAAGGTGCGGCCTTTTAAGTGGTCCTTGTCGTCAAGGTTACAGCAAATTTACGTATAGAAATCAGTCTCAAGCAATATTCGCGCTGTTTCAAGATAATAGTAATATATAAGTTTTTAAATATGAAATAAATAAAAGTGGCGAAATGCCAATGTTGAAGGAAAGTTACGCGACTTCATCTGATGGATTATCGCCATAGAAAGTACTCAATGCTAACCAAACTTGTCGTAGTCATGATGAGAAAGATATTTCTTCACGATCTTCCCTGAATATTTTACTCGAACAGAAATTAGCTAGTTTACCATCCTTGATACAGTTTCAGACAACCACAAGCTCATATCCCTTTACCAGCTCTAAAAATACTGCTAAGTTGAAATAAAGTTTGAATGAGGATCTCCAACAATTTTCAAAATTAATTTTGTTAAATGTTTAGTTCAAAACTCTGTTATTGCGTATGTAACAGAAACATTTCAAATTTGCATGAGGTGATGACATCAATTATGGCCCGGATAATACGTCCTGCTCTTCTAATGATAAAGTTAGAACTAACATTCAACAGAATAGAAAAAGTTCAGCCAAATCAGAGTTCTAGAAAGCAATCAGGAATACGAACTGAAGAAAATCCAGAAAATATTACATTAGGTGGAAAAGAAATCTAAATTCATTTAATATGCCCAATGTACCACGATATGCAAGAAAAATGAAAGAAACTTGCTATTCTGCAATTTATTAGTCACTGTAATAAGTTCACAGATAAATGCAGGCAGACTAACCTGGCATCAAAAATAGACGTTTCAGTATTAATTAAAAAAAGGAGATATGGAATTGTGAGACTTTAAGAAGATGGGTTAACGAATCAAATAATGGTATATCTTTCAAACCAACGAGAAAAGAAAACAGGAGAGGGAAGAATAAATTATCTCAATAGTTTTTAGCAGCGTTTCTTGACCTATGCTATTAGAGCTTATTGCCGCAAATATATTTGAAATATATATTTGGAACCCTACCCCAGATGTTCCTTGGAGACGTGCAAAACTTATAACAAAGTTAGGTCTCAGTAATGGTCTAGAGCCGTTGTGTCACATTATAATCGAAAATTGTTTTCGAGAAAAAAACACTGAATTCCAACGAACTAAAAAACTTTCTTTAACAATGTTTATAAGCTATCTAAGAAATCAAATTTCCAAACAAGGATATCAAAAATACCAGTTAAGAAAAAATATACAGCTGAAAAAAAAGAGATTTAAATAAATGAGGGAAGGAAAATATATCGTTTTAAAACAAGGTTCAAGAGCACTCAAGATTTGTCTATACATAAAGGTTAGCAGCGCTTTTTGTCCAAGGAAGTTAATAAATTATAATTTCATGGTTTATGAGCATCCACATAAAAAAGTAAAATGCTTTTGTTTTACAAAAGTTTATAGCGATACTCTGATAGCAGTATTTTTCAGCTGTGCAAGGTACACAAGTACTTAAGCAGACTAATTGAAATTTTTTTATCAACAACTTATAAGACGAATTCGACTTGGAGTGATGGTTGTACGCATTGAAAGAGAAACGTGTCTTAAGCAAATGCTCTATCAAGCGTTGTTATACTTAGCACCTGATCATACTTACTTTCATCAAGTATAATGAATTGCAGTTCCTTAAGAATGTAATACCCCTAAATGATCATTATGATAATTAGGCATACTGACAAACAAAACGGTGATAACTAAATATCATCATGAATTTTATTTTTCTATTTTTTTTAATGACTTAATTGAGACTAATGAAACTTTCATCATTATTTTTACATAATTTCTGACAGCTCGTAACTGTTTGTTGTAAAAAAACTCAAGTAAATGTTATTTTTTTATTTTTTATTTAAGAAGCTAGGATAAATGTGCATATATTCGAATATGTATGTACATATATATATATATATATATATATATATATATATATATATATATATATTGCATATATATCATAGTCGTTAAAATATCGTTGTATAAAAACAAGTTTAGTAAATATGCATATTAAATATTAAAGTGTCAAAATGGCTATTATATTTCAGTAACTATTTCTGAATAACAAACGGTAAGGTAATGTAATTCCGGATGCGGCAAAATTATTAAATTTCCGTTGAAATAACGTCAGTTCGTGAAATTTCCTTTTGGGCTAGGACGTGGCGCGTGCAGTGATATTGGGCAAGGTTGGCCATCATAAGGCAGCGAAGGTAGGGCTTAATGTTTCGTTTTACATCTTTCATTGTAACACCGTTAATTAATTTTAATTACACTAATAATATTGTCATTAACAAAATGCACTATCTATCACTTAGTTTTAAGTCAGTTAGTTTATGAATTAATGTAATTAATTTTGCTGAGAAATATAAAATAGAGATCGATTTCTTTCGTTTTATTTAAAGCTTTTAATTAACAATTATATTTGTCAATATATTATTAAAAACAAATATATATTTAAATTGTTGTAAAAAGCAAATTTTTTTTTATTTTAACATGATCCAGTGGTGTATTTAATTGCTGGATACGAGGTAACAGAGCGAATTTCAATAATTCCAGTATATATTTTCTAATTCTCCTACCATCAACATCACGGCTGATACAGAGATGTCTTCGTAAGTCTTGAGTTTATTAGTCTTTGTGTAAAACAAGGTCCAGACTCGCGCTAGTGTTCACATACGCAACAGGTGTGATATTTATTTCTAAACCTGTATCATCGAGGCTTACGGATTTGGTTCGATATATGAAAAAAAAACATTCACAAAATACATAAGCATAGCGAATAAAAAGTCATTTCAGCCGCTTTGCTTATAATTTTTTTAAATAATGCAGTTTTTACATCCCTAATAATTGTTCATTAACGTGTTCGCGGCACCGCAGAGGCGAAGGGCTGTCACTCACATAACAAGATTACGCCCATAACACGATGACTTCTGCGAGGCTATTACCATCCTTTACGCGATCAGTACATAGTGCTCCGTAGTTCCGCTGCTCGTACGGTTATTTCCGTTTGAATTATCGCATTTTTATTACGCGATTTTACCTGGCAACATACACTTCTCCTGGTGGTCGCTGTTCTTCAGTCTTTTACGATTCTCAGCTTCCTTATCGCTGTATTCTACAAGTAAGTTTATATCAATTGATCATTTATAACAACCTGTTGCATCCCACTTTTGACTGTAGTCTATTTCTTCAGAAGTAATAATCGGAAATGCTTGGAAGTATCATATGTGTGTACAGCATCATTGCCAATCGATATAGGTGTACAACAACGGATAATTTTTAAGCATAGGAGTAGTTATCATATATGCCTATATATGGTAACTACTCCTAAACGAATTTCAACAACAGACACCGTTGATGACGGTTAGGACGACAGTCGTCAATTAAAACATAAAATTTATATAAATGTTAATTTTACACTTATTCAGATAAAACTAATAAATTCTGTTCACTTACAAAAAATTATTTAACAGTAATTGAGGTGAAAATGATACTCATTATTTAGGATCTAAAGTCCATCTATAATTTGGATAAATCAAATTAACCATAGGATAACCATAAAATTTCACCCAATATTTTCTGTAATTTAAAATTAAAATTTACCATGGTCGTGAGCGAGCATATAAAACACCTTTACGGATATTTTCAGTATAGATTACCGATAAACCTGGTATGGCTTCCGTGAAGAGTCTAACAGTTTATCGTTTAATTGACTGGCAATGTTAATTACCTATTAAACCATAGTAAATAAATTCAAATGAAAGCTCACGCATTTTTTACACACTATCAAGCACTTGTTTAATTTACGCCATAATTTGTTAATGGATTAACGAATAGTTTGAATAAATGGATTACTTTTATAGTTTACTGAACACCATTTTTGTGGAACATTGCTTTTGTATGTTTTGAAAGATATGATTATGCGGCTTTTGATAGTTATGATTAAGAAGTCAAAAATAATTTAATTTAATGTAGTAACGCTTAATTAAGTAGGATTATATTACGCCAATATACAGAATTATAATCGCAAAACAGATTTTTAACCAGCAACTTTGGAAACTTGTTTCTATTTGATCTGTATACGTGGTGTGTATTGATGATCTTAGTGAGTAGCTATTGATTTTGGTTATATTTAAACTTCACAAATATTATTTACTAGGCATATATAATAGTTATTTAGTTAGAATAATTTAATTATCGATTCTACCTTTCACGCTTCTCCACGCTTTCAATTTCTATATATAACGAAGAAATTATGAGTAATTCCTCTAGACATTTTATTGCGCGCTGTTGCTCTCGGTGTCTGAGGAAAGTCTCATTTTCTTATGTGGCTCTTGCTGTAGTAACTCTTTAAAATTTACATGCAAATCTGCCATCTCCTTTATATTATTGTCCATTATTTAAAAATAATGTTGTTTAATATTCTATAGAAATTCATTTCGTATACTGTAATTTACAAAGTTCTAGCCTTTGTTGTTACAAACAAAAAAGGTACAAACGACAAGCGTTAATGAACCTGAGGTCATTATTTTGTTTTTTTGGTTCAAATTAATAATTTTAATATCTATATTCACTTGACTTACAATTCTGAATTTGCCGCTTTTTTGAAACAAGATTGACCGAAGTCCAAATTTATTGGTGAATTTGATGGTATTGATAAAGATGTGTTCTTCTTTCTCATAATTGATTTTCATGATAAAATTAAACTATGAAGAGTCAGGTCTTGAAATTAACAATATCATTGTATATTCATTCAGTTTTGCCAACGACTTATATTTATTAGCAAATTTTTAAAGATATATAAAAGTAGAGAAATACATCTTATATGTGAATTTGGTTATTGTTCGTATACATATTAAATTATTTGAAAAACCTTTCATATAAATGGCAATTCATCGACTCAATATCGATATAATAATAATATGAATAATGTGCCTAGAACAAATTTTAACAAACTGGGTATTTTGTTTCGTTATGAAATGTTTACAAACATATTATCTGAGCACATATTTATTTAATTTAAAATTTCATCTCTAGCATACTAATCTAGAGGTGATTTCGTGTAACAGAAAATAGAAGGAAGGTAAGTAAATAACATGAGTGGTTTCTGCCACGATATATTAACAAAATTGTAAAGGTATATTCACATTTATTTTGGTTTGATTTGGCCAGAACCTACGGCTTTATATCTCGATAGCGTTGGGTAGCTTTCTGTAAAATGCTCAAATAAAACTTAAGACGATTTCGAGAATAAGATCTCACTTTTATCGTTCTGGAGTGTCTGTTTCGCTTTATTTATAGGTATTGTCAGTTTACGGATATTTACGTATGTGTATTTATATGTACGTTGTCAGACCCTAATTTATTAACCTCTGTAATCGTTAAGCGCTTTTTATTCAATAAAAATTTTATAAATATGATCAAAATATGACGAAATTTGAGAAAAAGATCATAGTTTTGTATTGATACGTTATTTGCCAACGTCCGTCACAAAAGCATAAAATCCCACAAATTTTTCTCTCGATCACTTTTTCTATAGTCTTTACGTTAAGATATCAACAAAATTACCAATCGGAACTATTTTAACCGTGAGAATATAAGTATACTTCTAACTGAGAAATCCTTGTCTGAAGCAAATAATAGAACGTAGAGTTGAGTTAGGTGAACATCCCATTTTTGTTGAAATACCCAATAATCTAAAAAAAGTAACAACTAATTAGTTCTCGGAATTTGTCATTGACAAGCAAATAAACCTGCAATTGGCACTAGGATTATTGATAATCGTTGGCATGCATTTAGAATTTCATAGTTTTTTGATATCATTCTTGAATTTTGCATGACGAAAAAATCTTTTAGTTTTTGTTTGTAATAAAATTTCAATATACTTTTCTCTTTAATTATTCTATTATTATTCATTTCTGTTTCACAATATTTAATTTCTTTTTCATATATCCATCTTGCGTGCACCTAAACAATCTTCATGATTAATGTCGTAAAATACAAATCTTTTACGATATGCGCAGTATCATTTAGCCATATCACGATGTAGCAGAGCGTTTAACTGGAAATACCGACAAGCATTTGATTCACAAACATGACTTTTAATTCAGTACTTCACGGTATGACAATTAGACAGTAGACCATTTCGTTAAGTAGCGCTGTTTCACGAAAAGGCCAGGCACAAAATAATGCTCTGGACAATTCTAGGGACGACGATATATACATAAAAAATAATACATGGAAAGGTGAAAATGGTAAGTTCTAACATATTGTAAAAGTATTGCTATATGGATTAATATCTGTTGATTGAAACCCTCAAAAACAAACCAACAAAGAAACACAGAAATACACTTTCTTCTTTATAATGTTATTGCGATAATAAAATATTGGTTGGGTAGAAGAGGCATGAAAGAGAGACGAAAATACACTTACTTCGCATCTAGGACATAGAATCCCTCCTCACTAACTTATTTTCACGTATGCTTGTATAAAAACGTTTATTTTAAAGACTCATCATCATTTGATCGAATGTAGTCTCTATATTTTTGATATGTGATATAGATGTTATTTTTCTAATAATTTTTAGATAAGTATCTTTTTACAATATTAAATTGAAACCTTTGCTTTTTAAAATACTGAAATTTGAGACCTTTGCCATATAAAATCTAATATTCAAATTTATCCGCATACATTTCGCAATTATCTCTTTTAAACCATACATATTTCATTTTTAACTTCCTTTTGCATTATTGGAGACCCATTCTTGCACAAAAGTTATTACGTATTTTTAATTTTATTTCATATGGACCTATATGCTGAGGTTAATTAGTTTTCTGAGTAAACATGTAATATGGACTGTTTTTGAGATCGCTGATTTGTGTGATTTTTTTTAATAAATAGATGAATATTTTCTGGCTAAAACAGTGCTTTAAAAAAACGTAAGGATTTATTGCGTACCAAAGATCTAAAAGAGACGTTTCAAAAATAGGATAACTATTGTAATATTACTTCCTATAATCAGAGGATTCGTGATAATGCTGGCAAAAATTATGTTTTAACTACTTGTTAAATCCTAATGGGTATAACTGATATTTAGTTTAAAACAAGATATCAAACATTATATCTAGTGGCATTGCGTTATTATTTCACTCACATAGATCCAACATCAAAACATAGTGTACTGTATCGAAGCTGAGAGTTATTTTAACTAGTTTTGCAATAACTTGTTTCATTATTTTTGGTACAAATAAGCTCTATCTTAAAGTTGTTTTTTTATGCATGGTAGTGAATTTTAGGATCAAAGTTTTGAATATTGAGGTCAATGTCTTCTCTTTTAATGAAGCTGGCCAATGCCCTTGCTAAAATTAGAAATTAATTCCAACATATATTTTAATTAGGCAACGGGCTTCTTGTTTATAATTAAGTATGGGGATTTTATATTTAATAATATTTGAGAAAGTCGAAGTTAATTAAAATATGTCAAAGATTATTTTGGAAAATTTATTGCCATGAAATGATAGAAAAATAACCCAATTAAGTTCTACTGAAATTAATTTAGACCTAATAATTGAGTAAGTTAAGTGAATTAATGCGCTTGTGAAAAAATATTAACAATGATATTTCTATGAAAAAAGTATTGTTATTGGGAAATTCGTAAAATAAAAAACTAATTAAGGTGTTGCAAAAGAATTTTTGGAAATTAAATTTAAAAAAGATTTTTATGAAGAAGCATCGCATGCAGTGTTAATATTTAAAGTGACGCAAAGGAAATGCTTTATCTGAAAATGCGTAATTTTGAAAAATAAATATAATATTAGACTGTTTGGCACGAGTATTTGAAACACGCAAATAACAGCAATTATAAAAAAGTTGAAATTATTTCATCGGACTTGAGTTATAAGTCAGTTCTTTATAAAAATTGTGCGAATACCTAATTTGCTGAAAAAAATTATAATAATATTTGTGTATATAATTATATTTTTTTTCCTCATGAATTATTACGAATACAGAAAATAATAAGCAATGAGACTAAACCGACATTTTTTTCAAAGTTTTTGCTTGAAATAAATTTCAAAGATATTTTTTTGAATTTTAGTTCAAGCAAAAAGTTATTTAAATTGCTGTAAGAATAAAAGAAAACATCATCTTACTCAATAAAAAATTTAATGTTTTTAGTGAAATTAAATATAATTTAAGTCCGAAAAGGATTTTTTAAAAAAAATGTAAGCGAAATAAATAAAACGATCACCGGAACAGCAGTGATTGTTTTTTACTGCCGAAGGCGTTGAACAGGGCTTTAAATTTACGGCGATTTTCACCAGGACCAAAATTAAATGACCTGCAGCAACTTAAGGTTTTAGAGAATTGCGCCAGTATGTCGGCCTAAATACGTATATAACTATTATATTGCCGAGTATAATCCTTGCGTCTTTTTGTGAATATGTAATAAATGATATAGAAGTTACTAGTGTTCGCCAAAGATGTTAATGCTGCTATAAAAGAATATAAAAGTGGTCAAATGGAAAGCCAAAACCAACTTTGTAATATGTAGATCAGAAAAAAGAAAGTAAAACAAGTAAATGTAACTAGTAACAGTAATTTTTTTCATTCGCTACTCTTTACGTTACAAAATTTGAAGAAAAATATGTCATATGCCTTTCATGACAAATAAGTATATCGATATATGAATTTATCATTCTATTACAGATTTAAAATGGAATGTATTAGAAGTAAATTAGTTCATCCAATTCATTAGTACTCTACATTAAATAGCGGAGTCCAATTCTTTACTAAAACAATTTGGTTTAACATAGTTTCATTTATACTTTACGATTAAAAAAACATTGAAATTGAAGGCGAATAAAAAATCATATTAAATATTGACATCTTAAAAAAATCAAATAATATTTGTTAGGAATTGTTATATATTCATAGAGGAATTATTATTCTAAAAACAATGAATTACAATTGTAAATTTTCGTTTAAAATGTTGAAATAAAATCTCTTTATGCCTTATGCTGTGCCACTCCTCATAGTGCTAGTTTAAATGAAAAATGCAAATGATAAACAATAATATTTTCCATATTAGCATTTACTATGTAAAATTATAATATGCTATTGAATACTGAATCTAATGTCAATTTCTTAATTCTGTTTTACATTTTTAATTATGATCCTGCTAGACTTACATTTTTAACTATGATCCTCACAGTACTTGCACCAAATATTTTCGTAGAACAAATGCATGCATAAAAATGGTCCTGATAGATTTCATACTAGAGATACCAACTAGTATTTATTATTTCTTAATAAATCATGCGGGCGACATGTCACTATGTAAAATTAATTCTTCATTCTTTGCTCACTTTTATTGATGCTATATTTAAATTTTGAATATTGGGTGCCACAATCAATCAAATTTGAAATATATTTACTTAAGAATAGTTTGCGTTTAATATAAAATGACCCCAATAAAAAAACATTACATAATGCAGCGTTATACATTAA
Organism: Druceiella hillmani; assembly: GCA_039881145.1. Lineage (NCBI taxonomy): Eukaryota > Metazoa > Arthropoda > Insecta > Lepidoptera > Hepialidae > Druceiella > Druceiella hillmani. The sequence goes on from JAYKKI010000025.1 coordinate 20,600,298, forward strand.
TGAAGAAACAGATAAATAAAAATGAAATAGAAAAAAATATTAATAAGTCGAAAACACATATCGCTGAACATTACCTTTGGTTAGCGTTGGTACGTAGTTCACTTGTAGATCTAAAATGTTGGATCGTAAAGTAATACTTTAGACCTCAAATATTGCAGGATACTAAAAGGCAGTTTAACAAGTTCACCAATCATTAGCTTAGTACATGCATTGACGTTAGTCCTAATGGTTATAATAAAGCTTGCGGGACACAACAAAAATGTCACTACTAAATTACAACAACATATTTTACTACGCTGTTTCTGTTTAGCTTATACATAACACTGCTTGAAAATATTCATTCTTCATCATACGAAAAGATTTTTTGCTAACAGCCCACCTGAAAATGTTGTAATAGAACGAAACCTAGGTCGTGGTAAAGAACTTAGAGAAAGTAGAAATAATATTACATCACGTACTTTCATTTAATTGTGTCTGATAAAATTATAAATAAAATTCAACAAAAATGTATGCTTACTGCTTGACCCATATAGAGAGGTAATATTATCGAGATTAGGTAAGTTCAAATTCTGGTTTACCAATAATCAGTAAATAAATCTCATAGTAAGTACGAGTCAAAATGAAAATGGGTTCTTAAAATTTTTTAATTACCTACATTGTTAAGGAAAAATAAATAGTAAGAAACCGTGTTAAGAAAATTTTGTGGCATTTAAGTTACTCGTATCCAAAAATTGAATTTTCATTTGCTTTTTGGTTTGCAAAAAAATTATTAAAAATATTTTTTGCCAATTAATTTAACGCCAGCAAATTAATTCTATTTATTTTTTTATTAAATCAAAAATTAAGTGTTACTTTGTTTTAATGTCCCTGCATTAATTTACATTAAATAGTATTTATACCCCAACACGCCAGAGCCGACAACAGGTTACGTCGATCACAGGTTTACGGCCTTTGACGTCGCACAGCGGCGTCCCGAATTCGATCCCCGGCTGCTGGTCATCAAGGACATAGGTCATTAGAGGAGCTCATGACTTGGAGTTGAGAGGGGCTGGACTGGTGTGGGGTATCAATACTATTTAATTTGTATTAAAACAGTTACACTAAAATATAAACAACGCCTCCGGTGTTCGAATTTTCATTTCTTTGTTACTATGTCAATAACTTAAAATCTAATTAATAGTCTTATCAAAGTAATATTTATTACATGAATATAGCACCAGCAGAAACTGGATAATGATTCAATTAGGTCGTATGACACTATTTACGTTCTCTTTTAAATAGCGAACGTACCGATACTACACAAAAAAAATTAATAATAAAAATGCATTTTTATTAATAGCATGACTTTGGTTCATGAAGGCATTAGAATTATGGAGTCAATTGTACCATTCCTCAGTTAAATATTCGTTATAATTAAGTGACGTTGTATCGAAGTGCCATAAGTGTGATAGGTGTGTAGGTTGCTTAGAGCGTTTTTCTTTTTTCCTATAAGTAACGGAACAATTTTAGAGGAACGATATAGTATTAAAGTTTCGTTTAAACGACGAAAATATATATAAATATATATATATATATATATATATATATATATATATACATATACATATATATATATGTATATATAAATATATATATATATATATACATATATATACATATATATATATATATATATATATATATATACCTGCTTACTAATTCGAACAACAGTTTTTTAAGTACTTCAGTGGGACAAAAATGTGAATTTTATATGTTCATAAATTTATATCATCTCGAATTATAGTAGGTCGTGAACATTGTAGTACATTAAAAGAGATGCAATAATTAATTTCATTCACTTGAAATAGCCAAGTAATATTTTGATAACTTGACAAAATAATAAGATTTGTATACTATTTAACATTGAAAATATAATCAATGCAATTAAAATCAGTATGGTGTAATAGAACAGTAGTAAAATGTTTTTAGGTAATCGGAAATCAAAACTGTTAGATTAATTTTAATTATAATTGTTTTCAAATTACATACGACTGTAAATTTATTATAATGATACTCATTTGGTTTTCCAGTTTATCTACTAAGTTCGCATCAGAAACACCGAGAGAGAAAACTTGACAAATAGTAACATAGCGGAAACCCGATTTGCATAGTACACAACGCTGCATGCTAGATTGAAGGTCTGTATATCGTTAATGTTGCATGTAGTCTTGCAAAGAAATCCGCAGAGGAAGTTGCATCTTGTTCACTGGGCACGAATTTGATTTATTTCGTATTTTTACCGAAGTCGTTTGCGGTCTCTTTATTCGCGCGAAAGTGATAAGCTGGCTTTTCGGGATAAACATTTTCTAAATATCTCGCTCCTTATGAACATTTTTAAACATTTTGATGGTATCAGCATTAAAAATGGGTAATCATACAAATGTTATATACAGTTTAAAATAAGAGACAATACTGTAGTTAAAAATTCATTCAATAAAGATCAAAGATTTGTAATATATTTATGGTGAAACAAAATTTGAACAGGATTGTAACTAATTGGAAACACTAATACTCCACTTAGAAATATAAAGATATAAATTAATAATATTAAGATCCATTAAATTCATGAAATATAATTAATTAAACATTTTTAATTACATTTGCGGCCGCCTAACTTATCTCTTGCACTCCCAGGGTCTCAAGTCTAAGAGAACTTTGCACCATGAGTCCGACTTTCGAGCGATGTGACCAGCTTACTACCATTTAAATAAGCAACCTTGTTTTGTATTCGAAGCCATTTATTTGTTTGTTGTGTTTTACGAAGTTCGTTACTAGCTTCCTTTACATCGCCCGTGCTACAGTTAGCTTTTGCAAAATGGCTTTTGTTTTTATCTATGTTTCGGTTTCGTAATTGAGGGCTAGTATTACACACTTATTGGAGGTATCTACTTTTAAGTGGTCCTTTGTATTTATATTAAAGGCAAACTCAAGTTTTGAACAGGCTGCTCATCCCAGTTTTATGCGCGAGCCTATTTCGTTGATCTAGTTATTTTTACTCTTCGTAGTTCTGGTCCAGGTATATATACTTGTCTACGCACTCGAGTATAATATAATTAGTCCACATTTATGGTCGCAGGGCTATCAGTTTCCAAGGTCCTGACTTTTGTATTATCCAGATTAATTTCGAGTCTTACTGACTACGAGACTTCGTGTAGTTAATGGATGGTAATCTGTGGCTCATCTGAATTATTAGCAAACAGTGCTATGTCATCCGCATATCTCAAATCATTAAATATACCTGATATCATAAGATTTATTTTCTTAATTCAATCTTAGAAACTTGCTTTGTGGCGAGAGTAAACATTTTGAGTGATATTGTGTCTCCCTGCCTAACATCTCTGCCTGCCAGACATATATAGGTACGGGTTCACTCTGTAGTGGTAATACGTACACTATTAGAGTCGCATACTTATAGATACTGGCACTCAAGCTCTTATATCTATGATCTATACTCGCACTTCTAAACTTAAAAGTAGAGAATCGTTTTCATTACCATTAGCCGGAGAATCGTTATTATTACCATAAGAGTTTGTAAAAATTTAACTTGGCAGTCAATTTGTTGGTGATTACCTTCTATAATATGTTATACACTCGCGAAAGAAGATTTATCATCCTCTAGTTTTTCAAATCGGTTTGACATTCTTTTTTGAGCATCAAGATTAGTATTGTTTTTTCCCATTTCTTTGGACAATCACCTAATAATAAATTTATTAAAGAAACCGACCAGACTGTTTTTCTCTCTAAAGCATTGCTACCTTATTTTAGTATTTTACGCAGAATTTTATCTTCATTTTGTAAAAAAGAGAAAGATAAAGATATATTTAATTTTTAATCAATAATATTATGTTTATACTAAAAGCCGCAAAATAGACAAAAAACACTTGAAAATAAATTATTTAATACATATGTCTCCAGACAAGCTTCTTATAAAAGAAAAAAAGTACAGAAGAATTAGCTGAAATGTTTAGAATCTGAAACCATTACAGAAATTTGGTTAAAAAGTAAACTGAAAAAGCAAGTTAGAAATTTTATAATGATTTTGAAAAAAAAATACGTCACCGATGCTAGAGTACGTTTTAAAAATGTTCACATTGATATTTTCCCATGTTCGCATTGAAACCGTACTTTATTAAAATTTTTAATAATTTTTTTAAAAATAAATGAAACCGAGTAGCAATTTCCTGTCTTTTTAATTATTAGCAAATATTAGTGACTATTGCCAGTTTTTCTTAAACTTATTGTAGCGATAAAAATGTTGCCTGCAAATGCTTTCATTCTTGTCATTTTCATTATTCTGCTTCACATTCATCGAGCTATCTCCACTATGTCGTCTCTCCATGTCGTGTAGGATCTTTCTCGTTAGCCTTTTAATAAATACTGTTTCACGTATAGTAAACATGTATGATGATTTGCTTGTAATAATTTTCTGTCCAATTTTTAATTCTAATATCTAGGACTAATCTACATAAATAAATATTTTACATATTTATGTGTCATACCTGATAAAGACCGGCGTATAACGAAATTTTTATATAACTTTAAACGTTCCTAAGTCATTTTAGTGTGTCGTTTAAAGAAAACTTAAAAAAGTATATTGCTTTTGAGGAATACACAAGCATAATTTTTCTCAAAATATTTTGATTAAACACAATTAAATGAAACTACGTGATGTAGTATTATTTCTACTTTCTTTAAGTTCTTTACCCCGACCTAGGTTTCGTTGTATTATAAAATCAAGTCAAGTGGGCTATTAGCAAAATTAACGCCAAATATATTAAATCTTGGTTAAAGCCAAAAGTTTAATTAAATCTTAATGTTTATTTAGTGTATTGCGGATGTGTTTAAATTTCCTTCAATTGAATATTAAGCGGTGGCCACGGGATGGACCGTGTGAATTCTGTATAATACGTTAGTCGAAAAAAGAGCTTAATAATAATTTTGCATCTACAAATTTACTATTGCCGTTAATGTATCATCTTAAAGAGAAAAAAGTCACGAAGGGTACTCACCGCAGAAAAAATTACTTGTTGGGTCAGATGCTAATCAACAGATGTTATAAATCTCTCAACATAATGATTTGTCTTATTCATTATACACTGTAGTCTCTTCAATAATAAATGAGATCCTAAACTCATCATCACACAGAACCCAAAGTTTTGAATTGCATACGAAAAAAAATACAGTAGCGCACATCATTGCAGAGAATATTTTAGAAAAAGTTCAAAATACACCAAGAACTAAACAATTGAAAATTAATTTTTAAATTTAGTAGAATTGAGGGTCTATTTTATATTAAATGATAGAGATGTCGTCTTGTTAATACATTGCAAATTCTTATTTTCCTATTGTCTAATTTATGTTATCATTTTTGTTTACGTATTTATGGAGTAATCACATTATAAATATCACATTATAAATTAAAGGGAAAGTAGTGAAAAATGGTTAACCAATAAAAAATGTATGTTCTCATTTTAAGGAAATTTTTTGAAACGAGTTTTATGATAAAATAACAGTAGCCAAAGCATATTTTTATTAAATACGTGTTTTTCATAAATTATTTCATCCATAAGAGGTAAGATCTTCAATTCCAATAAACTAGTATGTGTCCCAGAGTTTTGTTCCCAAACTCTTGTCTTTTTAAAATATGAATTTTATGAGTCTTCATGTATTATATATTTCTAAGCCTTCGTCTATATTATGCGCGCATTCAGTTTGGTTGCCATTATTTTTGTGAAAGGTGACAGAATTTTATAAATAATAATGAACAATATTCACAAAGCACAAGAGCAAAGCAAATAAAAGGTCACTTCAAGTTGGCTCTTGCGAGTATAAGATATTTTAGAGTTACTGTAAATAAAACTCTAAATTAATATTTTAGTGGCACTTTTTAAATAAATACAGGTTTCTGCAAAAAAATTATTTCTGCAATTTCTTTTACAACGAAAACTAATAAATTTTAAAATAATATATAATTTTGTATTTCTTTATAAACGATTTTTTAACCGATCGATTCAATAATTTGTACTCTATGGAAATAGATATGTAAATGAAGCCAGAAATCTACAAAAAAAACTTTTTATATTATTTCAGTTCAAGGGAAATTCTACACAAAATATATGTGTTTCAAGGAAAATTGTTAATAAGTATATTGTTATTTGATATAATCTTGTGCGAATTTTAAAGATACCAATTTTTATTTTCATGTAATCCTCATCTGCAGCCATTGTTTAGAAAAAATTGGGAAAAATTCGTATTGAAACAGATCGCAAGTGGAGCTGCCGTTATCATAGCTTTTTTTATTCTCCTATACTGTTATAGAAAAACTATTTCATAATTTGAAGAAAACATTAAAAACATTCTGTTTCCCTCTTTCATAAATTGACACTAATAAATTAAGGTATTAAATAAATTGTCTACGTAATATTTCTAAAATTTTTCTAAAATATTAATGAGTATCAATAATATTCCCAGTGACAAATAGATATGATTTGGCTATATTTAGATTATATTCTTGCATTACAGTTTATGATTAATAGCAATAAACAGCAATACTAGAATATATTATTAGCATATAAAACTTTTGAGGAAACAAAACACACTTGCATCTTAACCTATTGGCCGACATCCTAGTGCACACATGTAGAGGGTCTAATACTGCTGATTTTATTTGATCAGCCCATCGCACGGTTGGTCTGTCAGGTGATCTGTTTCCTTCCACCCTTCCCTGGACCGCCAAACGCTCTATGAAATCATTGTTTTGCCTCGAGACAGTACCAAAGAACTTCGAGACTGTACTTGGGTTGATAGACGCTGCCGATTTTTTGAAGTATGGAGGCGTTTGTACGTAAATCTGTCCATGATACTCCCCGAATTTTCCTCCAGCACCACATCTCTAGGGCATCTTCTTTCCGCCTTTCCAGCTCTCGTAATATCCACGTCTCGGATGCGTATAAAAATGTGAGGAAAACTAGTGTTCTTACGAGCCTGGTCTTAGTGGCTTTAGTTAAGTTCCGATTTCTCCATAATGTCTTCAGCTTATCCATCGCAGTTCTGGCTATCGCCATTCGCCTCTTGACTTCATCTACGCAGCCCCTAGTATTTGAGATTAAAGCACCAAAGTATAGCTAGGATTGAACCACATTGCAGTTCGCAATCTGTGTCATCTCTGGCGAGTTGTTATTGGCGCGGTTCACAATCTGCCAAGATGATGGCTATACTCCGGTTAATCTTCAATCCAAACATGAGGCTTATGCACCACATTCTTTCAATGCTCTAATGGTTTTGATTGGTATCCCATCACTGATTGTTGCATTAATACATATGCGTATGTAATTTGAAAGCGTGAAGAGGGCTATTATATTTCAGTCATTACATTTATTTATTTATGTACCTTAATGTATCGAATTTATATATATATATATATATATATATATATATATATATATATATATATATATATATATATATATATGTATATATATATATATAAATATGGCGTACTTACTACTACAAGAGCTATCTTATACAACCAGAACGCCAGTCCAGCCGCCAAGCTCGCGAAGCGACCGGGAATCGAACCTGGGTCCCCGCGGTGCGCCTCGCAATCAAAGACCGTATGCTCTGTAATCAACCCAACACACCAGGGTGACGATTATACCTGAACAAGAAACGCTAAGAAGGTAATTTAACTCCGGACGTGACAAGATTATTCAATTTCCGTTCAAGTAATGTCACTACGAAATTTCCGCTTGAGCTAGAACGTGGCGCGTGCAGAAATATTGGGTAAAGTTGGCTGTCATAAGGCGATGAAGACACGACAATAATTATATTTAATTACAATATTAAATATATAATATTACAATATAGAAGATGTGTTTTCTTGTCATTTACTCCTAAGCAACTTGTAACGTAATTTATTAGTAAGATTATGTTTAAAGCCTTTGTTGAATAGAATTCAAATGGGGCATATTTTATTGATAAACAATTTTCTTAAATATTATAAAAAGGAAATCGTTTTGATAAGCACGCATCACTTCATTTGAGTGGAGTATTCCATTGCTGTATTCCCCCAGGATAGACAGTGCATGTCCCTTAATTCTCCTACAATCAATGTCCCGATTAATACAGAGTTATGTCTGTGAGTTGTGAGTTCGATATTACCCGTTTTGTGTAAAACTGGATTGTATTTCAGACTTGGGTTGGGGTCGATATGAGCAACGGATATGATATTTATTTCTAAGCCTGTATCAAGTATGATGCGGATTTGGTTCATTTGCCAATTTTTGTCGTGAAAGCCGGCAGAATGTGACAAAAAAAAGAAGAACGTTCACAAAATACATAAGCAAAGCGAATACAAATACAATTTCAGGTTGACTTTTTAAAATTATATTGTTATTTCCAAAAAAAATCTTAAATGATATTTAAATAAATACTAGTATTTTTTTAGTAAATACAGATATATGATGCAACATGAATTTAAGTCTTCATAAGTTTTGAATATAAACTTTGACGGACTGTAAAAGTACGTTCAAGGATTTAAGAGAGAAGTATTAATGGTGGAATGGATGATTAATATTCAATATAAATAGCTATACATTATCTCTAAGTTCGCAATATAATAATATTTATATTATATATTATATATATATATATATATATATATATATATATATATATATATAATATTTATAAAACAGCAATTTACGGGAGTCCTAGTTGAAATTTTAAATATTTATAGACAAATTATTGGGAGTTCTTATCTCAGCCAAAATGTTTGTATTCCATTGTTAACAAAAAACTCTAGTTAACCATCTATAGTTTTAGAGAAATTGATAAAAAGGATGAGTCGTATATACCCATTTACGCCTTTATATCTCGGAGGAAAATTACAAGTGATAATGGTTTCGATAAAAAATATTGCTATAAAACTTATTGTGGGTTGTTCAAAGTTATGTGCACGTATTTTAAAATTATTTAAGTTAAATCATTAGAAAGATTAGCGTCCGTCTATTTTGCAATGGGAATCAGTTTCAGTAGTTACGTGAATCCTCCATAGTATAAAACAAAGTCGCTACTTGCGCCTCTCTGTCCATTTGTAAGCTTAGATCTTTTGAATTACGCAATGGATTTCGATACAGTATCCATTATCATTCAGATGATTTCTTCTGGAAGATTTATAGGTATAATACATGCAATTTATATTTAAAGAAAATCAGTCAATACTTCGTAAAAAAGTAGAATTTTGGGCGCTTTTCGTTTAGAGTCATTTGTGGAGTTTTTATAAAAATACATAAGCAGAACATACTCACACACATATTATAACTGTATAACTGGTTTGTTGACATAAAAGATATTTAGGAAAAAAAATTATTTTGGGAAACTTTAAAAAGTAATATAATCTAAAAATATTGTTTTTGGATTTTTTTGTTTCCCAAATCATGGAAGGATAGCTAAATAGATTTTGTTGAATTTTCCACTGGTTGATTCTGTTGGGTCTGGGTTAATACATATTATATATTTTATTTTAATCTACCACTAAAAACAATTTTGGTGGCAATTTTCGTTTCAATTCGAAACACATTTATTTAAAAAAGATTAATTTTATGATAATTATAACACAATTAAATTAATAATAGTTTGTAAAAATCTACGCTAACAGTGTATTTGCGAATCGTGTTTAAAAAAAATTAAGACAAGCAAGGAGTATAGCAACCAATTACATACAATTTTAATAATACGTACCATTAGCTTTGAAATCGATATAAAACTGAAACGAATATAAATAAGTTATTTATTTTTAATTTTTTAATAGAAATTATATACATGAATTTAATACATGTAACCAAAGCGGAGGACAAAACCTAAAATCCTGTTAATAATCGCGGTTTGTTCACAAACAATATATGAAATATTTTTTTAAATTTCGGATGAAAGGGAATAACTAAATTTTTGTTTAAAAACGTCAGTATGCACAATTTTTGATGTTCTGGAAAGAAACAAATTTTCAAAGGTATTTTGTAATAGTAAAGAGCAGAACAATTGTTAAATATGAAATAGGTATATTTTGGAAAGGAAAATGTTTCTTTGAGATGGTTTTATATTACTTTTGGTACGTATTTAATTCTGTCTTCGTTTTAACAAATTACCTGATACAGCTTTGGTGTTATTTTCTATATATTCGAGTTAACTTATTTAAACAGGTTGGCATATATACTTGCTGTTAATGAATATTAAAGTAATTGTATGTTTGTTTAAGTTTTATTATTCAAAATTTTTTCATGTTTTGGAAACAACAAAATGTGTAAAAGTATTAAAAGTTTATTAAAATTGGATAGAAAAGGGCGCAACAATGTTAAGTTGCAAGTATATTCTACAATTGAAAATGTCTCTTTTAGATTTTCAATATAAATTTATCTATATAATAGAATCAATGTTTTCTTTTTGGCAAATTACTTTCCTGTAATAAATTTAATATAATTTTTGATATATTCGAGTTTATTTGTTTAAATCAATTGATAATCGAATTTGCTGCCAGTAAGTTTGCTTGTGCTCATAATTCAAAAACTAATATAAAATATTACAAGGTTGCTGTTTCGATATATTCACTCTTAAGGTGGAATCGTAGGAAGTTGCATTTCAAATAAATTAAAGTTTTGTTTAAGTATGGAGAAGATTAAAATACAGAGAACTCATAAGAGTTACGTAAATACGGAGAGAAGAGAGTATTCTACCAATTACTTAAAACATTTTAAAAGTATAACAAATATTAAAGTTATGCTGAACATAGATCTCCATTTCAGGTTAAACTTGAAAAAATAATTTTACTTTCTAAAGCCCAAGAAATGATGACGGTATGTTATAAAATTGTTTTAATTGATTAAGTATGTTTTTGCAACATCTAAACGGTATTAATTTATACCGTAGAATAGATATCCTGAAGATATTGGTAACAAAAAAATTAGATCTTCATGGAAATGCATTACTGACTATTTTTATAAATAACACTTTTATGTGATTTATTACCCTTATTTATTTTCCAGGTATATTTTTTTTGGTTTATTTCATTATTATCAAATATGAAAATGTAATAAATCCTGTGTCATAAAGAAATCATTATAGCGTGTGACTATATTGAGCTGAAAATAGTGGTTTCATTCTCTACGTAAATCTTTTTGTTAGTATGAGTAAGTCTACGAACCGTCGTAGTTTGTGCCAAAGTTAAATATTGCTTGTAACGTCAGTAAATTATATAGAAGGTTGGCTATTCCTTATTTTTCCTCTACTATAATTTTTATCGTTAATGGGCCTTGGTAAAAGTATTATTTATGGCTGGATGGTAAATAAAGAACGCTTTTTTTCTAGTAGGTTTTTGATAAGACCTTAACTTCAAGAAGCTCTTGCTAAAAATTTTAATAAATTGTTGAAAGTAAATTTATGATAAGTATCAGCATCAACCTGCTGATGCCATAAAGTAACAGACGTAACATTTGCTTAGAACGCCGAGTCATAATACTATTCTATATAATATTGTGAATACTCGATTAAAATTGCTTCACAGCCTTTAAGAAATTTAATGCAGAACATATAATGAGGTAATTGCACACTCCTTTGATTGGAAATTTAATTATATATTAAACATTTTATTTCATTTAAAGCACCTTAATATTGACGACAATAAATCACTACCAACATTATAATACAGGTTGTTTTGTATAAGAGATAGAAAGGGGTAGGATATATATAAAGTTTTATCAACTTTTTACGGAAAATATTCAATAAATGAACGTCCAATTTTTTTATATATTTATTTCCAAAAGTATTAATTTCGAGACTGTATATATTATATGGGATACGACTTACAAAATGCATGTTAGTATTGTAATGAAAGAAATTCTAATACTAACCTTGAATCCATTTGACACCTTTTAAAAAACATAAATAGCAAATGTATATACACATACTAAATGTACAATTGGTTATTTGTTTTTACAATAATTTTACGTCAACATTATTTGATACAATTTTTTTTCCTTTTTAACTGAAATCTGAGTATTCTCTAGTCTCAGAGTTATTCAAAGGTATTGATTGAATCACAAACCATTAGAGCTTTATACAGATCCAAAAGTTATGGATTTTTTTGGGGAATTTTCATAGGTATACATTAATATAACTTATCATTTATCAATATATGTTGAAGAAGATAAATTATGATATGCACTAACACTTATATCCAATGATATGGTCTTTAATGGAGTAACTCACATGACTTTGTTAGATGGTCATAGGGCCATCAATCAACACAGAAAGCTGGTATTGTATTATCTGTAAAAGTATTACGAATTTCACATATTTAAATAAAAATTTCGATGAGTTGAGAATTTTGAACAAAATAAACGTACAATTCAGTCAGTTACCTATCTTTTTAGATTGAAAGATGGATAAATAATTTTAAAAGCTCCATCGGCAAAATTAAGTATTTGAAGTTAAAGAGAAATATTAAGTAAAATGTTGCATTTTAAATTTAACTTTATTTGAACATATACTTAAATGTGGACTTAATTTAAATTTGCGTACCAGAAGCTTAGTCTCATTACTTATATTGAACTTGAATTAACTTACCTTTTTAAAAAAATTGTTTTAATATGACGAACTGTTTCAAAATATTAAACTCTTTTTGTCGCATTTGTTTGTTCATATAAATAAATCTTAAAATTGAAATGTATGTAGATTAAAGACAAAAAAACTGTTTGAAAATCTAAACACATCGTGAGAGAAAACTAAGTGAAATATTATACAAAAAAAACGTTTAAAAGGAAATAAAAATTTAACCAAAATACTACGAACAATAAAAATAAGGAAGAAAACACATTATGCCATCACGTAAAAATACACTAGACGAAAATACAAGCACAACTTTCTATAACCTTTTAGATAGATATGTACCTAAAAGAAAAACGGTTACCTATATCTGTTTATGTCATTGTACGCATCATTTAATATAGCAATATCTTATTTTCCATTGCATCTTCATTACTGAAAGTCATGTCGATATAGCATCTTGCTAGAAGGAACTGGCCAACTGCTTCCAAGCTACCCTTCCTTAGGCTCTTCTAAGGCCGGCAGTGACAGTGAGCCCTGTAATAATGTTAATCTAATTAGACCAGCAACTAGGAGATCAGCTATGAGCAGATCAGCCACGATTAATCGTTCGCCTTTTACTTTTCCCAAAAGATATAAGGCCCAAATAATTGAGAAACCATTGATAGCTGAATGTTAATAATTTAGAGTCACTTTGGAATTATTACGTATACCATGGACTTTCAAAACGTCTGAAAAGTTCATATCGACCATAACAATATTGGTTTTAGATTTAATGATATAAATATAAAGATATATAGTTTCACAAAAAGTACAGAAAAATAAAATCAGTTTGCCATCTAATGAACTATGATAATATTGGAAATTGCATTCAAAAAAGGACAATTCAGTAGTCGTCGAAGTAAGTGAAATGTACATATATATATATATATATATATATATATATATATATATATATATATATATATGCATACATATATATATATATATATATATATATATACATATATTTATATATCATTTAAATTTCTTAGATTTGTTACGAAAATAAAAATAAAAAAAATGTTTATCTGACTTTATTTTAAAGTAACTTAAAGGATAATATTGCGAAACCAAATATATGATTCATCTATAATTAAGGAATACAATGCGTTGACACAACGCCATAATATAAAACACTATATTTCATTTAAAATTCTATATATTAAATAATTCTCAATATTAATCCAGAAATTAACTTGATTAAAATTATTATTATTTTTGCTTCAAATTTGTGTTTATTCGTTTCAGTCAGTAACAAAAAGACTTCAATGAACCTTTTTCCGTTTGGAACAGTCAATACTTTTCATTATTCACTTTAATATCCTTCCCTCTATAATACAGATTTATAGACGATGAATTCTTTTACAAGTAGCAGGGAGAAGGATAAAATATTCAGTTTCACGTTAAGGAAGGAGTCAATTCCATAATTTGGTGAAAATAACTTCAACAGCACGCAATGAGGGGAAACAATTTAATTTCGGTCCCAAGACTTCGAAGCCCTTGGACATGAGGTAGAAAATAAAAATTTAACGTCCTTAGAGACATTTTTACTGCGGTGAATTAGGTATTGATACTTTTGTATTTGGCATAATTGAAGGAATTAAAAATAAGTCTTTATCATTAAGGGGGTATTTTTATTAAACTTTTATTAATTTATTGTTTAGGGAGTATTTTTATTAGTTTTTATTACAAAATTGTAAAAATATCGGCAATTTCTGAAAAAGTTATGAGAATTTCAAACAATGCTGTAATTTTTCTGTAAACTTGACGTGCACTCTTTTGGAACACGTGGAAAGCTGTTTTGTAACCATTTTCAATAAAGGAGTACGAGGTGGACATTCATATGCATTTTTTGAACTAAATCTATTAAACTATCACTAACAAAGACTTCCAAAAATGGTTTTGGAAACCATTTTTTTTAAACACATACGATAAATGAAATGCAAAATTTAAAAACATTTTATTTCATTTGCACCCTCTGCATACAAAATTAATATTTTTAAGTGTTAACTTCTAAGACATTAGGATATATATTTTAATTATCACTACGTAAAATTTCAAGTTTCTGAGTAAAATTATTACTTAGATTAATGGCAAGTATAAAATTGAAAATAAAACATTTATGCGTATAAATTGAACCGACTGATAACCATTGAAGATGTAGCGCCCTAAAAAAATACATAATAATGGAAATACGGGTGATTAATTGGAACTTTTGTGGTATTTTACGTTTTTGGAACATAAATAAATTTACAAAATACTGCTAACGCCAGAAATTTTTGGAATCGAGTTAATTCGATGCTTCTCTGCTCTCTCACGTATATGCACACACACATACACACGCATACGCACATGCACACACGCACCCGACCATACACATACAAACCCATATGCATACGCACACGTACACGCACCATACACACAGATGAGTGCTACATTTCACTTGGCCGACTCCCAACAAACCTCAAGCAAGAGCAGAATTTTGCAAATTTATTATTTTTATTTTTAATGCCTATCATAGGCATATCCTACTTTAATCAGAATATCACGAACTTACGATAAAAGCAGTGTCAATAGTATTTCATTTATTGAAATCGGAATAGACGCGTGCGGTGAATAATTAATTCACTTAAATATTTGTATATCCATATATTTCTTGATACATATCCATAGGGATGAATAAATCACATTTCCTCTTTTTGCTTCCCAGTAGTTAGTGATTCAAGTCTGTTTATATCCGCGCATACTATTTATCTGCATACTAATAACCTAGTCGTTCATCTTGTGGATTGAACTTGTTGTAAACATTAGATTTTCACCCTCCATTCAAATATTCAAAGTTTCCTGAAAATATCAGGTATCATGTAACCTGACGTTTAATTTCTTTTCACCTTTCTCTTTACTCAACCATTCTCCTTTTTTCCTCCTGGTAAACAAAGTGATGCTTATTTTGTTTTCAACAATTTATTTATTATATTTTGTTTCATTGCATTTTATTGCTTACATGTCCTATAATATTGTATGTAAATTGTAATCTTGATTGACTGGATGAGATTATTTGGATGGAAATAACTTGACGAGATACATATTTCTATCAAAGCAAATAAACAGATAAAATCAACTAGTTTACTTTTCACTTGTTGTTATTTAGACCACCCGCCACTGGAGTTCACGAGAGGCTTTCAATAAAAGATTGTAAAACCCTGCCCCGATGTTAATGTTATTAGTTTATAAATTAGGGTATATAGTTTTTTTCCTTTTTTCTTAACTTCCATTCTTCAGACGATAAGTTTACTTGATCCAATTATGTCAAGAATACTTTAAAATTTTTCAATTCTCTTAACTATTAGGTATAATATTAAGAGTGCACAAAAAATTTGCACGATTTGACAAATTGAGTCTTTTCATAAATGAAGTGAACAAAATTGACTCAACGAAAATCTCAATTTATCATTAGTTTGTAGTTTGGCATTAGATTCGTTTGAAGATAGTAAACATTGATGGTTAAAACTGGGTAAGTCTGCTCTTTATCACAGTAAATTAAAAAGAGCTACTAGAATAGAGTTCTGCACACATTTAGGGTAGAGTAGAGTAGAGTTCTGCACATATTAAGAGAAGAATAGAGAAGATTTCTGTACATATTTAGAGTAGAGTAGAGTTTTGTACATATTTGGCACTTATAAATATAAAATATTTGCATTAAACTATTTACAAATATGAATTTTTCACAAGCTAAATATATCACTTATTGTGTTTTTCATAGGTGTAAGAATATAACATGATATATATGTAAAATAAATTAAGACACCTAAATATTTGTTTGTAGTTTTCCGACAACCTTTATGTAGGATTTTAAGATCCATATTTTTATGTATTATATCTTCAGAGATATACTACAAAATTCGTTTGAGATCTTTGTAGCTAATCCTCTAAAACGAAATTCAAAATTATATATAGGATTAAAACAAAATCGTGTACTAATTTACCCCCCTCAAAATATTCATGTAAATATATTATAATATTAGTTAATAATATTTAAATTTCAAGTGTGTTATTATATTTTATCGCTATGCCAAACTTGAAGTAGTCAAGGTGTTTTTGAGAAAAACGGATATGAAGAATAGACAGAAAGACAGACAAGTGAATATTTCATGATACCATTTTTTCTCTTGAGGTATGAAATCATGCAAACAAGGTTTCATGATTTAAATGAAATGGCATTTATTGCTTCTGAACTGTACAAAATGTAGATTTCTAATTCCGTTCTATCTTAATATTTATTTCTTCTCTAGTACAATTCTATAAAATTTAGGAAGGTCAAAAATATGTGCGTCAAATATTTCGTTGGAATTAAAATTAAAACATGAACTCTAAATACGTTACGTTATGCTTAACTTCCATCAACAGTTAAAAGAGATTTGGGTAATTGCGGTTTTCCACTTTATATTTGGATAGGTATTTGATCGATTTTAAAAAATTACCTTTTATAAACGCAGTAAAAATAATGTCGAAACTTTTTTTCCATCTCACCAGCATACAATCCAAATATTTTTTACTGGTTTACAGAGCTATATCACGCAAAAAAATTATTTGAGTTTTTAAAACATTGTTTTTAGTTTTTCTTTTTGGTAACTATTCACTTCTTCAGCTTCCATATCACAGAAAGAAAAAAACTGAATCCTTTTAGGATCATTTTGTTGTCCATCAGTCTGTCTGTCTCTGGAACAAGACTCTTTTACTCAGGAACGGCCAGGGATATCCAATTTAATTTTATCTCTAATACTCTATAGCCTCGTATAATAGCCATGAATACAAGCTTTCAACATGATGCAGTAAAAAAATAAGTTCTTTCAAATACTTAGGATCTTATTGACACAAAATGTTGAAATTTGGTTTTAAAGAAGGTAAGCGACCTTCCTATAAACGAAATTTCAAGATCCGATAAAAAAAGTCCGAAAACCTTTAACTTGTTTATGTTATGTGGAATTATTACCTGATAAATAAAATTTCTGCTTTGTTCGATTTGATATATTTTGCGTATCTCTAATTGTTTGTAAATCTAAGTACCTACTTATTAAGCTTTACGATTACATGACATAAGAGTATGGAACTCTCAGGACGATAACATGACCTAAGAAAACGGAACCCACAGGGAACGAGCTCTACTCGCAAGTGATCTAGTTTTCACTCTATGAAAAATGTATAAATTTAAATATTTCACATACGAATTGCATTTTTGTATTTTTTTTTACTTAATTGCCGTTGTTTCTAATTAAGCAAATTTAGATAATTAACGAGAATACAATCCTTCCATTAAATTATCTTTGACATATGAAGCTCAATAATATTTGGTCAGCAGTGCAAGAACTTTACGGATAGATTTTCTTTCTAAAATTAATATCATAGTATTTTGTAATAAAACTACAGTAGTTGTCATTCATTTCTCTATTGCTATACGTTCCTAATAAGAGGGTAAATTAAATTTTATTTAAACGAAACATAGCAAAAGAAAATGTAGATACGATAAAATTAAGAAATTTTCCTCTATTTATGTTATTTGGCAACTTTTACGTTAAACTCAGTCTCTAGTTCAGGTAAGTAAGTCACATCGTATTTGACGTTGGACGGATATTTTATTTATATGTTTACATAAGTGGAAAGTAATACAATTTTGAGATATGCCTGATAATTTGAACGGGATTAAGATGTTGAATGTTATATAGTATGACATATGACTAGATGCGGAGTATCGTGAAAATTTGTAAACTTTCTACGCAAAACGAATAGGTTTAATATAAAATTTTGATATTAATGAGAAACTTGAATTTATAAGTTTGAAATATTTTGTATGTATTCATATCCATTTATATGAATATTTTACATATGTTATAAATCTTCAGATAATGCTAACTTTAATTAATATTAAAACAAAATGAACACTATATCGTGAGAAATGTTTGGTAGAGTGATAAAGAAAACAATTTTTGATCGAATGTCACACGTATCAAGTAAATCGGATATTTGCTAAATGAGAGATAGTAATTTTACAAATGTTTAAAATTTTCCTGCCTTTCTTGCGTATAATTAACAAAAATATGCGAACGACATTTCAATATTTGTTTTTAGTGATAATTTCATAAATCTTATATTCAATAATTACTTAAAAAAAATTTCTTTACTTCTCTTCTGGAATTTTTGGTAATCTGTAATATCTAATAGAAGATAAGATTACATTTACAAATTTAATGATCGCATTATTTATGACACGCCAAATATAACATTTTAGGTTTATTGTCCCGATCTAAGTGAATCTCATATCAATAAGTGATTTTTTTCCACATATAAATAATTTTAATGATTTATGAAAAGTATACAATATTTGTGTCTATACGTTAACTGACACTAAGTTTTTCAACTCTTAAATATTTAAGCTTAAATATTATTGAGAAAATCAATAGAAATTTCCTTATCAATTTTTTGTAATAAATTAAAATTTTTCTCAAAATGATAGTAAATTAAGAAAGAGATTTATGTTTCCTTATGATGATTTATGCGAGAAACTTATGTTTATTTTATTTTAAGTTGTAATAGTTGGATGAAATTATGTTTTCACTTCAGATTTTATGCAACATTAATTAAATAAATCTACTTCATTCATGTGTAATCCAGTTCAGTCTACATAAGTCCGAACAAGATTAAACTCAAAAACTAAGTCAATTTCATGGAAGAAATGACTCAAATAGTTAGTGGAGATATAGATGAGGTATATATAGATATTTGTGGGAAAAATATTCTTATATGCGTAAAACGCTATAAACAACTATATGCTCAAAAATCCGCAAAGAACCATAAAAACTGCGTCCGAAATAATATATTGGTCAATATAGATATGTTAGAAAGTAGCGTCGTTTATCGTAATATTTTAGTAATTTAATATTTCTTGCAACAAATATTCAGAAAAAAATTACCAAGAATTGAATACTTATATATTTACATACGCACATAAATTGACTGGAAAAATTATGACCCTCTTGTTTCGGCTTTACCATAGTCGGGTAAAAAAACGATATTATATTATTATTGTATGTTCGGGTCGAACTTGTAACAAATTATTTGCATTAAAAGTTTTCTTTAGTGGAGAAGAAATATTTCATCACAGATATATGAGTAAAATTACTTATGAAATGAATTTATTGCTACTTGAATAAAAACATTTACTATAACGATAATGTATGTCATGAGATACTTAATTCTCCATAAAATAATAATACCATATTAAATATTCTTGAAATAGGTAGTAAACTATTGAGTTATAAAATGTTTGTTACAAGGATGAATTCTATCTTTTTTCAAGACTAAAAATAATTTTACACTACAGAATTACCAAGAGAAGTGTGTTAAGCTATTCTAGTATGCTGTTTATTTACTTAACAAACCTTAAAGCTTTCATAAATAAAGTTTACAGTGATGGACTTATTATTAAAAGAGTAATCTCTTGCAAAGAAAATTAATACAAGGTTGAGTAAAAGAAAAGCATAACAACATGTTAGGTTAGGGAGGGATAAGGATGATGGTCATTGATGATGGTGATGGTCATTCCTGAAGTCGTAACTCAATAATTTTGTTATCGAATTTCTCTCTACCACTTTATTTGAGAGTCTCACAACTACCAAATCGATTTGGATGAGACTGTACCTTTTCTAATATTCCGTAAGGAAGATTTTATCTCTTTTTGAGTTTTTTTTCTATTTATCACTAGTTTTATTATTAGTATAAGCTCAAAATTGATAAAAAAATTATTGAGATAATTACACTATTTAAATATAATATTCAAATTAATACGTAACTGTTACTATTAACCCGATCAAGGATTTATTTTTGAGATATAAGCAATTGAAATCAAAAATAAGTTATTTTTATTCTGATCAAAGATACTTTGAGATAAAATCAATTTATTGAATAAAAGAGGAATAAGGTACAAAAATATTAAAAATGACCAACTATTAAAAATGAACAAAAAATATTAAAAATAAGTATCTCATTATTAAGAATAAATAACTAATTTATTTTTGAAGACGGTGTCAGTACTGATAGTCAGCTCAAACAAATTTATAACTTCATTAAATTTACAATTAGAATTGTATAACCTTAACTTCGAATGTTCACACAGTATAAAATAGTTTCACAATGGAAATATTTATGATATATAATTTTACATTTGCTTGAGTCGATCGGCGATGCGACACTAACTTCAAAAATAAGAAAATTAGTTTTTATTATTAATAATTAAATACCTATTCTCAGTTAAATATGTTTTACTTTTTAGTACCTATATTTTTGGAAGTCGTTTTTTAAAAATATTTCATTTTAGTATTTATCATCATCATCATCATCATTATATATATTAATACGCTAAGGTTAAGATGTTACACTCCCTTTTTAGAAAAAACCTCACAACTAATCCACATAAATTATATATCATTTTATAGATAATTGCTAGCTCTACCGGCATCCACAACTAAAAAAATTATTATTGCTATTGTTTTTGCAAATTAATTAATTATTAAAATTATATACACAAAACAGCAATGCTGCCATCTAACGGCTCAACGTCAATATGATTGACGGTCGGTAACATTTTTGTTTAATTTCAAATCCACTCACGTATAAATAAAGTGGCGCTTTAGCTCAATGCTTTTGATACTTGCGCCTCTATATGTCAATTTTAGTAAAATATTTGTTTGATCTGTCATCTGAGCTTCATAATGGAATAAATAATGCGAAGACTTCGCACGGGTCACGCTAGTAGTGAATAACAGTATAAATCATCACAATATACCTAATATTTAATTTCTTAGAATAGTGTATAATTGTTGAAAGCACATAGACAGACTAGCACATAGATAATTTCCTCTCTGTCTCTCTGGTTGATTATCAACAACACACAGAAGCGGAGCGATAGTAGTAGTTGCGAGTGGTCAACTGTTTGCCATTGATGTCAAATATCAAATATAAATATAACAACTATCGGTAGCCAATATCTTGAATCACGGTTGATTTACTACTAACCGTTAAGGAGTTGCAATGTTTATCTCCAAAATTCATCATCGGAATCTGACCTAGGCGATGATGTCGTTATTTTGATTTTTTTTAAATTAAAACTGCTTGTAGCCATTGTTTTGAACATGGTTATTTTACTTTCATTCATTAATAAGATCCATTGTGTTCATTTCCAGAACTCATTGTTAGGCTCTAATCTGGTCAATGGCATAGTTATTTCGCTAAGTAAAAACTACAAATAGGAAATATCTTGAATCATGATTGATTTACTACCATCCGTTAAGTATTTCTATTATGCAGCTCCAGAATGCAAATTGCAAAATAACTAACTACACCATCTATCATCAGATACTGATACATGGTGTAATTAGTTATTTTGCAATATGACAATTACCAGTAGCAAATATCTTGTGTTACCATTGATTTATTACCATTCGTTAAGGAATTAAATTATACATTTCCGGTTCTCATTATCACCTCTATATTTATATATCTGTTTGAAAGATTATACCTTGCTGGTATAATCTTTCAAACAAAAAAGAACCAGACAAATCGACCCAAAAATTTCTGTGGAATCAATGCACATGAATCCAAAAAAAATAGGCGACGAACATATAACCCCCTCCTTGTTTGAAGTAGGTTAAAATATAAATTCCTTGCAGTCAAACAGTATATATTTCATTCAAATTTTTAATTATATTATATGTGATCGATAGGAGTGTGGTGAATTGAATCAAATTATGTACCAAAATTGTGCTGCAAGAATTAAAAATATGGGTGTGTAAACAGCATCTCTTATTAATATATACACACATATATATATATATATATATATATATATATATATATATATATATATATATATATATATATATATACAGGTATATGTATATATAGTAAGTGATAAGTATATAAATTTCTTATTTGAAATAGTCATCTAATATTCACAATACATAAAAGTGATTACACAAAACAATTTTAGTTATTTTAATACGGTTGTTGACTCATTCTAAGCTTTGTAATTTTTCGTACTATATTGTGAATTCAAAACCAGTCTTAAAAAAAATTCAAAAATTTATTGAAAAATAAGCCAGTTGTAGGCTTCTAAATTTGAAGGCACGGATAGAATTGGGTATATCTCTGTCTCTTTTCCTCTCGTAGAATAATAATGTGCAATAATAAAAATGACCTCACAAAACAGTATTGCCGTCCTTCTCTAAAAGTTAAATTTAAACTTTTATTACTCGGTCAATTTTTAAGATTATTAAAAAAATTTTCGCTCTTCATCAGCTCGTACCTTGAAATTATGATTAATGAAATAAAAAAAAAATTAGTCAAATACCCAATTAATAGATTACTATTTTATATGCGTACATTTAATTATTGTATTAAATGTATGCTCATCAAGATATGCAATGACTCCCAATTTAAATATATTTTGAAATTTATTTATCTGTCCATTGCAGATAAATTATTTTCTTACTTGTATATACCATTGTTTTATTTTTACAAAACTATTCACTTGCATGTAGATACTACCACTTTAATGCTACTCGACTGTACTGACAAAAAAATTTAATACGGAAAATGTACGCTACAAGAAAATGGTTTTACTTCAGGTCGATATATTAATGGGGTTCGCTGGACCCATTGAGCTCTTTTAGGCCATTTCCTCCTCGTTTTGATAATAGTCGTCGTCCATTGAGTCTTGCGTAGTGAGTTATCACTAGTGAAGGAATGGTTTTCTTTTATCATTGAAGGCGAGTGACAATGTGACAAAAGTCAATCAGATTCAAGCCGAACTCACGCGCCAAGTATTTCACACTCTTATGAAGATATGTATTATTGGAAAGTACATTCTTTTAGAATTAGGCGCCTGAAACTCAATGAGATTGTTTAACATAATTAAATTTAGAATGAAACTTTAGCATATGTTTCTCATCACACCGTAGTATCATTGATAAGGCAAAAACCATAAATGATACTTCACCTGTTGATTCATTTTGGGCACCATGCTTCACTTTAGTATTGCCGATGCTCCTCTATTCTGCCAGCATAATTTTTCGCTAGAACCATTCCGTAAGATCTACAATTCAAAGCCTGTTTGAGAACATATTGTCATTTTAAGAAATCTTCACTAAACATCTTATCTTTATCATATATATTCTGATAACATATCCTAGGCAGTAAAGAACAATAGTTTGAAGTCGCCTTTCCGATGTTTTTCATTACCTTTCACATCACATACGAATAAACTGAATAGTTTTGATGTTAACCTGGAATACTTTGAATTTTGCTTTCCATGTTAGTTTTGTCGTACGACTAAACTGTAAGTGATTAGGGAAACCCTGTCCAATTTGCGCGGAAGTTGTAATTGGCTTGATCTAACATTAACCTTAAGTTCTAACGACATATTACTGGATACTTTCTCTATGCCTAGCAGTGAGAATATTGAATTGATGCCCCAGATCACACTTTTTGAGTTTTCGCATGGTTTTTAAAAAATGGTACATATTTTTAATAACACATTCATTTGCCGAAATATAATTTTTCAAATTAAATGAAGAATTGTTTATGATCTGCCATATTTCAAGAAATATTATCGTATAATTGCAAATAGTGCGAGAAATTGGTGTTTTAAAAATTTAATAACATTTTTTCATTTCTATTTATAAATTTGTAAATAAAATAATCACTTAATCATTTAGGGAATTACATAACATTTTCAAAAATATATGATTGTATATGGTTTCCATTGAAGTAATTTCCGCAATGAATTAATTTTGCGGTGCAGCTGTTGTGAATTTCATTTGGTCAGGACTATCTGCGCCGATTCGTTAATTAGCGCTCGGACTTTCAACGGATTGGTACGCACTTAGATACACATAAAAGTTTAAACATTTAAGTATTCATAGTATTTAAATTAAACTTCTTAAAATTTTAGTATTTTTTCTAACCACGTATATAAATTGCCTGGTATATATGTCACAGGTGAAACTGTCATTGAATTTCTCTAATATTATAAGAGAGAGTCACCACTATAAGTTTCCTGTGAACTTAACATTACATGTATTAACCCAAAATTTTTATAATTTATATTTTAGCATTTCAGAGACGGGATGAATTTTTTGTCGGACATTTCCAACAATACCAATAGGGTTGTCCATTCAGGCAAAATTATTTTGGAATCCTCGCATTGCAGCGGCGATTCTCTTTTTGTTAATCCTCCACATGCAAAAAAAAAAAAAAAAGTGTTTACAGCAAATTTGCACCACTACTCAATTCCTAGATAATATATTATTTGTTTTTCTTCTTATTAGAAAATATAGGCGTCAAAAACACCATAAATAAGCTATTTTCAACTTTCAATATTATATGGTTATATATAATGGTTCCTCAGACATCGTGCAGTGGGCGGAGTCACTTTCATATGAGTGATAGCCCTTTGCCTTGCAAGACAGCAAAGAATAAATAGTTCAATTAATTATGTTACATGTATATTGCTTATTTTATGTGAACCAGTTAAAACTTTAACAAATAACCGTTCAGAAGGCAATAAATTTCCTATGTTAAGTAATGGAATTCCGAAAGTTTTAAAGATTAGGTAATTTTAACCACTATTATACAGAATATAATATACATATCTTACATTTGTATGCACTGTGTATATAATATTTATATACATTTAAAAGAAACCGTGCATAATTTTAATACAATTTGTGGAAATTTTACTTTTCAATTTCGTATCGTGTTAGCTAATACAGCCCAATTCATTTTCTTTCTCAGCCAATACAACGCAGCATGTTTCACTGATATTTACTTAAATTTCCTTAAATTTTACATTTATCATCGACGTAGAAATGTGATGCAAAGTATAAGTATGTACGTTCTCGATTTTTAATTTATATATTATTTGTATACTAGTGCCATAAATATATCATATACATAGTATCTAATTTCATAACGATAAATTGTAGTTTAAAATTAAATCATATTTCACTTGCCTAAATATTTTTAATGATTAAAAAAGAGAGCGGAGCAATGTGATTATGAAGGCATTTAATTGTATTGGAATGATTGAAATGGGATATTTTGCACCATAATCAATATAAACAACTTTCAGCTTTTTTTTCAAGATATAGCTAGGTACATTACTAGTCCTGTGTAGGTTTTAACTAAACGAGATCAGGATATTTACTGATTCTTTTTATTAAAATGAGTTCGATGAATTTCAAAGGAAAGTACATACTCGTAATTTCAAGAACAAAAATCGATTTAGATACAAATTATTGCTTATCCACATATATTTTCAAATTAGGTTTTAATATCATCTATCCATAAATACAGAAATAAAACTTATCAATTACTAGTAGTACTTGCACTACGGCGTGTCTTTATATAATACGACACACAGAAAGCGTCGAAGGTACAAAGTCCTAAATACCGAAGATACATACTATTTGCTAATGTTAATATTATTGTACACCATGTAAACACATTGCGTAATATATCTTCCGGATGTAGTAATCCTTGCTATAATTTTGCAGCACACTTCTAGTAACTCAGTTTTTTTTTTACATTTTGACTACAGTTTCAAAAATTGGAGAGGAAATGACATATTTTGGTCTGCTTTCTCAAGGTTATCTTTAACACTAAATCACATATAATTCCAAAAATATAGTTTTGCAATTCTTATAAGTCTTTTATTTGGTACTCGAAAAAAAATTATTACCTCGTTGTTCCCTCAAAAATTTCTGTATATGTTTTAAGGGTAAGTTATGAAATATTTGCGGAGTAATATTTTATGACTGTGAAATTTAAATTTTTTCGTCAAACGATTTCTCAAAACGAAAGGGAAAAACATTTTTAACATTTTTATAAAATAATCTTACATAAAATTCTTATGAAAAAAAGTTTCGCAACCTACATAAATATCTCATTTAATTGATTTTCTACAAGATAAAGAAAATTACACCAAACGATTTTTGAATAATAAAATTCTCCATTTTAAATTGTAAACAAATATGCTCTAATATTTGTATATATTTTAGCTCTGCTTAAAACGGTTTTTTGAAAAACAGTTATAACTGAATAATAGACAAGTAGATAGGCGGACAGAGTTATCTTAAAAGGAATCAATTTTATTTGCTTTTGGGAAGGATTAAAAAAATTGTTTGCTATCAAAATGAGTCTAAAAATGGCAAGATTAATATTCTTCCAAATTATAATTTCTTATTGAAAAAGAAAATTGAACAGGTGATTTATATTTTTATTCAAAATGCTTCTTTTCGGAGTAACCTATATTTCCAAGGAAAACAAAACGTATTAAGCCCTCCGTCATTCTTAACATTTTAATTATTTATACTTTAACGTACATATAACATACAGTTGGCGAACTTATTGCTACAAGAACAATCTATTCCGGTCAACCACGTTGATTAAATATAAACATTTGGTGATGTGGATGACTGTAAAAGACATTAATAACAAAATGGAACTTAGGTCATATTTGGAGCTCCGAAATTTCAATCATTTCAATAATAGTAATTTTAAATTTCGGCCCAAAAATTATATATTCTGTGTAAATTATTTCGTTTAGAAATTAAACGTCTTTGGCCTAATTTTATTTCCTTTAGAAATTGAACGTCTTTGGCAGACGTTTAGATAGATGAACAAACAGACCGCATTTCCACAAAAGCAGAACTCCGTTCAAAATTTTTAGGTGTACCGCAGCGTTCATCCATCTCAGTCTAAATATGTTTTGAATTTTGTCTTCATCGTGCTTATGTGGCTCTTTCCTAATAAGAGCTTTGAAATAGTCAGATACTGGTTGGATAGAAGGCTGGAAATGAGTTAAGTGGACATTCGCCAAATAATTTTTATACATTAGGAAAATTAAAATTACATGAAAGAGTTGGTTGATGGCGTTTTATGCGCTTAACTATTTGAACACGTTCAAGAAAAATTTAATTTTGGAATGAAGTTATGAGAAATTTATGAAGTTTATTCACTTATATATCTAGTGTATCGGTATAATTTTTGCACTTTTCACAATAAGGAGATGAATGTTACACGATATAAAAAAATAGCATTGCGAAAGAAAAGTATTGTCATAGTTCGTCACAAATGTATGCTGATTTTTAAATCACCATTAACCAACAAGCTTATGTTTCCGATGATTTGCCGGTTTGCTAATATAAAGCTTTATAAAATAATTATAATATTAATAATGCATACTTTAAACTTCAATGAAAGAATATTACGACCATTTCACGAATTCCTATAGTGACTTAAAAGAGATTCACATTAAACAATATGTGACTGAAATGAATGGAAAATATAAAATAATGTCAGGAGTCATAAAAGATGACGTCGAACTGATAATTTAGGTAGTTTAATCTTTTAAGTATATGCGGAAATTAGTTGCTTTGTGTATTTATTTCTTTTCCACGGCATTATTCTAGTAACGCCCATGACATTTTATATTTAGGTAGTGATTTTCGTGAAAATTATTGTAGGAAAATTTTTAATCCGGAAGAGAATTACATAATTTTGCTTAAAAATTCACCTCATTACGAGCAGGAGCGTGAATTAAGGCGAAAGCTTGAACTTAATTAAGCATGTTGTAATATTTCATGGCAACATATAAGCTTACACTGGAAGTTATCCACTGTCGATTACTTACCCATTTTCAATGCCGAATGATATAATTTTCATAAAGATATTGTTTCTCAATTATGTGCAAACTGATACACGATTGAAAGTCAGTCAAAAAATATTATAATAGTAAATGAACTACAATTTCAAAGATCACGAAATAAGTTTTTCTTTACTATTTTTTAATAATTTCGATAGATTGAATACATTTAATACGATACGTTAATAAAAAAAGGAATTTTGGACTAACATGAACCGAAATAAGTTGGAAATTACCAAATTAAACTTTTGTTAAATTTTGCTGGAACAAGAATAATTAATTAACAATCATGCATGGTAAGGCACGCTATAATGAGTGAATTTAAGTCTAGCAAGTACATTAAATAATTTGTGGTGTAAATTCAATAAATTTTATATCTATAACCTTTTCATTAAATGAACGAATTTATTTTAACTTATGGCATATTTACCAAATATTCGGTAAAGATTAGTACATTATTTTTAATACTGATTTTTTACTCATATGATGCATAAGCTTTCCTTGAATCAGAGCAACCTATATTCAATCCATTGGTAAAATTAGGAATGGAAAACTCAGTTTTGTTCTTGTTAAACTGTGGATAAATACTTCGAAATCATTAATATGTGTTATAAAATACAGGTAATTGTATCACATATGTATAAAGGTATTATGTAGGGTTTCGTAAATGATGTTTATAATATTTTGTGATAAGTTATGAAAAAAAAGTTGTATATGTATATATATATATATATTTATATATATATATATATATATATATATATCTATATATATATATATATATATATATATATATATATATATATATATATATATATAAAGTTGTGTAAAAAAGGTGATAATAGAAAATAAACATATTAATAAATGAAAAAAATATTAAGCTTCCGCTAAAAGTAAAATTCATTTAAGCACAATCGCTTAAATATAAAATAGAATGAAAATTAAACTAAAAAAACATAAATTGTAATGAAATACAGCTGAAAATTCATCCTATCAATATTAATTACTTTCCAAATAAATTAAATATTGATCAAACTCAATCTCTTAATTGACGGTAACTCTTGAATATTTAATTATAAACAGGATAAATGCCTTTTATAAAATAAAAAATTTTTCTACATAAATGCTTTAATAAAAACAGGGATAAATTCCAGTTAATTTTCTTTGTATCAAAATCCATTGAAAATCATGCCTAACGACACACTTAGGCCATGTGCGATACAATAAAACAGTTATCTAATAATAAAGTAAATCGATGGTATAATATATTGGATGCCAATACACTTTTGAAAGCAATTCTTCTGCGAGGGATCCGTTTACAGAGCTTTGCTGTTTATCGATGTAAAAAATTAAACTTATAGGAATGATTATTTAATAAGTAAATTTTACTTATTTCTACTTATCAATTTTGTAGCCATTAAAATGGCGTGAAAGAGAAGTCGTAAAAAAAAATAACGAGGTTTCATTTTTCTTCAAATTTCGCAATGAAAATATTTTATTTAAAATTTTAAAAAGATTATGTTTCTTTTCAGGAAAACGATTTTATAAAAAGGTTTTTTGTCGTAACCAAAAATTTATTAAATTTTAGGATTAGCGTTATAGACAAAATTTCTTTCACTCTTACTTGAGGTATTTCTTAAAAGATGGTCTCTCACATTGGATACAGGTAAGAATAAATCTGAGGAAATAACAAATTTTTGAACTTAATTGTTTACGAATCTCCGTACATTATTTTATTAATTAAGAAATTATTAAATAAGGAAAAAATTTACTATGGAATTTTTTCAGATTTGAAAATTATTGGATCAAATATATCTCACGACTAAATTTTAAATGATGAAGACCAGTTTTTGGAATAAAATTTTATATAATTTCAGACAAGATATTTTTTTTATTAATTAAGAACCTCATACTCGTGTACTAGAAGTAAATGTATGGTAAAAGGTAGCTTTACGCGTTAATTTTTTTATTTTCATTATAAATTGTTAATTTTTTTCTTCGAATTAAGTAATGTATCAAAGTACGATTTTTTCCAGTAACCTAATACATCTACATAAATTCCGTTAGCTACGAGAGACCTTGCGGACAATATCTCTTTTAAAATTAAAAATAAAATAGTTTTAGTAAATAAGGTATCTTCATCAAATTAATTTAAATACATTTGTTTCTTATTCGCTATAAGTAAATAAATACAGTAATTATTTTTAAACAAAATATATTGTGCATATATAAAAAAATTTCCTCTACTGAATAACCGATAACCAAAAAACTGAGATTAATACTTTGCATCAACTTTTATCGACTTGAAAGTGGTAGCTGTACTGTAGAATGTTTGGCTACTCTAGATAACGTGTTGTTTGATAATAAATGGAGCAGTTTAAGTTAAGTATTTACTCATTATATGACTTTAAGCCAAAGTTTAATGTTGCAAGGAATTCTCATTATTTTATGTGTAAAACAAAAGAGGACAAGTAACAAGAAAATGACAAAATAATAATTTTGTAAAGAAAATATTAAAAAGTTATTTAATAAATTCCATACGTTGGTTGGAATGCGTACTGCATTTAAAAAAATATTTCTAAAATTTTGTGACTCTTAATGATTTTTAAAAACTTCCCTTAAAGGTTTATTTCTTAACGTCAAATTTCATTAAGCTACATAGTGTTATTTACAAATAAAATTTGTTATTTTCTAACTTAAAAATTGACAAAGTGCTTCAGTAAAACAAAATTGATTTCATTGGTAAAAATATTGGATAAATGTTAGCAACCGAATTTTTTCTCGATTCAAACAAAGTTTAGAAAATAGAAAATAGTAAAATAGAAACAGAAATTTTAATGATAACATAGCTATTTAAAAAAAATAGATAAGAGTATTAGTGAAAGCCAATATAATATTATCTCTATTACTAACCTTTTAATGCCGTACTGCTTGCATATAAGTTGTGATGTAGATGAATTCCTGGATTGACAACTGAATTTTAATATATATCTGAAAAAACATTTTCTGTTTCTTATGAATGTTGCTGCCGTCGTCTGGCCATACATATTGTGAAGCATTTTCAGATTAAACGTTTTAATCTGTAAATGTCTTACATTATAAAAACCTATCTCGATAAATACGCTCTTCGAGAGTGAAAATCATCAAATATATCGAGTAGAACTATTATATATATAAATATATATATATATATATATATATATATATATATATATATATATATATATATAAAAGCATACCACGAAATATTTATTCCTTTTACGTGCGAAATATGTAACTTAAAATACCAAACATGACAAATATCTCATTGCTTTACGTACAAATATGCCTTAGAAACTTGAAACTTTCGCTTATATATGCAAAGCGAATACACAAGATGGAAAATTCAGCAACAGTGTATCTAGTTGAACTGCAGACAAGTACTCTTAGTTTATTTATGTAAATGTTATTATAATTTGATGAGAATATACACGAAAACTCGCGATCATTATTCTCATTTCTTTTCTTAAAATTCCAAAACACACTTGAAATATATTTTTCATTCTACTTAAAATTATATTTCACCCATATTGCCATTTTGAGAACTTCGTCTTTGTTTTACTCTATTGATGCAAACTACGAAACCTGACGTTAAGTTTAATTCTTCGTTTTTATGGTATTATATCTGAAAGAAAAAAAAATTCTTACAAAATCCCTCACATCTCCCTTTATCTCTTCGTCAATCACAACTGTTTTTCTTAGAGAAGAATACTAATCCGTGTATGTCTCAATAGTTAAAAATATATAATATTCATATGAAATTTCTTAGGCGTCAATTTAATATAAAATGGTAATTTTATATAATATTTTGAAGAAAAAAACATTGCTAAAATGCCCACAAAAACATGTAAGTACCTTTTTCCCATCCCAGTCCATCTCTTGAACTTCTAGTGAACATCATGAAAAAAAAAGGTAAGACTAGAAGTTAACCTGATGTTTACCATGAAACTATAGCCATATTTCAATGTTTTTAACCTTATGATTATTTAATATTATTATTTTATATATTATTATGTACCGTATTACGGCCGCGGTCTCCTTGCAGGCGAAGCAATAAAATTAATTTGTATAGTGATTTAAACGTCGGATCCGCGCTATCGATAAATAGAACATATGGTCAGTGACTCACGTATACCAAGGATTGTAATGGTAGTAATAATTAGTAATTAAATAATTAATAGTAAATATTTATAACTTAATTTGCTGTAGTAAATTAATGAATCCGTTATTAATGTTAACTTAGTCTAATACTAATTGAAATATTTACAATTTTGTTTTGAAACGTTTGTTAAAATGTTTATGTATGTGTTTAAAGATATTTAAATGACATTGCTGAGTTTAGTTTTGTACGTGCCTTGTCGATAACATTACCTATCCTAATAATCCTAATACATATATATCTCTAGTTGTTGCCATAAGACCAGTGAGTGTGAGTGATCACACGACATGTTCTGTTTGGCTAATAGTTATTGCATCACCTGCAAGGAGACGGCGGCCGTAGTATAGTCAATATGTTAACTGATGAGGGAAAATAATATTAATATTTGCATATATTTGCGTTTATCTAAATGTGTACGGAACGTTCATAGTGCTAATTTTACTCGTACTTAAATAGTTTTATTTATATTCTTATGAATTAGAAATTTTAAATTGTTTGTATAAGTTTCTATATTATCCCATCAGCATCAAACATTTTGCCACTTTCTTTATAAGATCGATAGTTATAATCATTTATGCTATGAGGATAATTTCAGTACGAAAACTTTACCTCTCTAACAGCTCTCTAACACAATTTATAAACAATTGCTCGGCTCATTCATGTTTCACTGACGTTGTGCTATTGCTGCAGCTTTCATAATTCAACCAGAATAAAGTTGACGATATAAATTTGATGCCATAAAAGAGTTGACATTGTCAAAATGCCGGTCATTTGATATCGTTAAGAAGCGCTTGAGGATTATAAGACGCTCGCCAGCTCTTATTCACCATGTGACGTCACATTTGTCTATCCCAATCATACCATTGCATTTAGTGGTTTTCACTTGACTTCGTTTTGGCTTTGTGATAGCTTTATTGTAATCGTATAATATTCAGCCAGATGAAATGACTTCTTATTTGGTATTAAGTAAGGTTAGATTAAATTAAATACGCAAAAATGGTTAAGACCTCGATATGAAATTTTATACATCAAATTGAGGTTAGAATTCATAACATAATTTTGAGTTAGTTTCAATTAAAGAAAGTAGGGAATTATTTTTATGTCTAAGGAAAATTATTCATAGTTTTAATTAAACACTAAGTTTTTTTAAATTTTTTTCTTAAATTTTGATTATCGAAAATTACGCAGTTCAAATTTTACGGGTAGTAAGTTTCGAAGTTTATTTATGTTAATATAATAATATTAGACTTATTGCACTTCATTGTGATCATATCTATATAAACGGACTAGACACGGATATATACAAGAGAGCTTAAAATGTATATTTATAATAAACATTAAAATAATATTCTGATGTTATTTGGAGCATGAATTCGAAATAAATAACGTATAGTTTAGGAAAATAATTTAATTCGGAAGAATCGACGGAAGAGAATGACGCGGTTAACTAAGGAGGTAGACGACAAATTACTTTAACTGAAGAAGGAGGCATCTATAGGTCACTGTCATACTCACCAGATAAATGAGTTAAATTCCAAGCGTACCACAATATTTTCTTTTCATTTATAGTAACAACAAAAAAAAAACACCCAAAATATGAACATATCTGTCATTATAACTTTCTCAGCGCCGATTAATATTGTATTAGTACTTATTATGAATATAGCTGTTGCCTTAAATATAATGTTAATACAATTTAATTATAGATAATTCAAATTACAGTGTTAAGTTATATTCCGATAGTAAAACAACATTGTAAGTACTTAAATTCTTCAAGGAATTAAAGTCGTGCGATGTTTCTGAGCATTTATTTTTACACATAAGTTCTGAACGGACTCGACGTTGTTAACTTTCGGTTGAGATAAACAAGGACACAAATGTTCCACAGTTAAATGGGCTTTGAATCAAAATTTCGCTTTAAAATTAAAAATGCCTAACTATTATATTAAAAACCAAAATTACAAATATCTATGCAATTTTGAATAGTAATCTCTTGGGCTGTTTCATTGGTACATACAATCTTTTACATTTGAATGTACTAATAAACAAACGTTAAATACAACTTATGTTACAAATAATTTAATTGTTTCCTTGTGATTCCCTTTAATGAACAAGAGATGGCGTTGCAGCAATGTGATGAAATAGTTTCACCTTTGCGTTTCGTAGCGCTAATCGAGCTTGTCGAAAATAATTGACGATAAACAAGCAAATAATTACGTCAAGATGACGCAATATTATAAATACAGAAATATTATAAATACAGACACAGAAATATATAGGGACACAGAGTATTTCCAAAACTTTCCTTAACTTTAGTTTTTAATTAATATGACTAATTGAATTATCACTTTTAATTTTCAAAGGTGTCACCATTCAAGAACTATTAATAATATACGGATTCATGCCTTCTATCTAATTAAATATTTAACTGAGTAGATGTCACAGTAATAATGGACAATCTTTATTCAGGGCCCGTTCGTTGAAATTTGCCATATTATATTTTCATATAAGAATTACTCGAAGGAAAATCAGCGTACATTTAATCCTATGATGGTAATTAAAAAGCTAAATTTCACTGAACATACACACATGTCTGTATATATATATATATATATATATGTATGTATATATATATATATATATACATATATATATATATATATATATATATATATATATATATATATATATATATATATATACACATGTATATATATTTATATTTATATTAAATGAAAAAGGTGAACGTTCATTAGTTTCTACTCAAGTTTTTTCTTTCACTTTATCCATTTAGTCTCAAAAATATTGAACATCTTATTGCCCAATTGTAGCACATTAAAGCTTGTCAAAATATTATATACATATGACTTTCCACACTTATACATTTTAAATGTAGCCAAAGTTTATTATATAGTTACACCTTTTCCTGAACTATCTTAACGTGCAAGTATTAATCTCGTAACTCTGTCTCGGATTGATTTTGTGACGTCATTAATTTTCTTTTTTTATCAAATTACAGAGAAGTCAAAATGAAAAAGTATGCAATGAGCTTTGAGAACTTTTGTTGACAATAAATTAACCGCGCATCTTAAATTTAAAAAGAAATAGATGGAAAATATTTGACTATATAAAAATAAATGTTGTTTTTATCGATATTCGAAGGCTTACCTACCCCCTACACTCCCTATAACGCAAATTGACCTTTGAATACGGAAAAAGAAAAACAACATAATTATGAGGATAATTTGAATGTAACTATTTTTAAATTTAAGATGTCTAGACACTTTATTGAATCGTAACTTCCTGTGTCAAACGGAAGTATAACTCACGCTAGTATTATATTACACGTCTGACGTATGTTTCAAAATAATTATAAAAAAAAATTAAGGAGGTAAATGATAAGGGGATTTAATTCAAAATTAATTTTATCAATATTAATTACTTTGTTCAAATATTAAATATTGGTTAAAATGAATCTTCTAGTTGACTAAAACTCCCGATTAATTTAATTTTAAGTGCGCCATTATTTACTAAATGTCTTTCGTGTAATGAGGTATTTACCTTTCTTATAAATGTCACCATTAAAATATTGGTATGTTAATTGTGATAATGATGGTGAATTAATTGTGGTTGGTATATTAATTGTGATACTAAATTGTTATATATGGTGTATATTGTGGTATTGGTGTATTAAATATCGCCTTATTAACATTTTGTTCTCCCATAAGAAATTGTCCGAAGGAGTTATCATTCTATATCGTTAAAAGTTTTAAGACTTAATTTAATTATTTAACTTCATTGTCTTTACTTTTAACAAAGTTAGGCATGTTTACGACCATTGATAGTGATATAGGTCAAGTCGTGGTCCTTCATGGGAATAATAGTTAATATTATATTCCGTACCTGAAGCGAATAATGCTGTATACGGGAAGGAAATAATTTTCCACGTTCATTCAAATTAGCCTTTGGTCATACAATTTTTTTTAGATGAGTGTGTATAATTTTTAGATTATTGTTAGATTTATAGCCAAGTCGGAATCGTCTAAAAGTTGAGGCTTCAATGGAAAAAAGAATATTAATAATGTGCAGGCACTTCAATTTGAAACAAATCCTCGTAAATACCCTGACACTATGGGAAGTTCATTTGAAAGATTCAAATCATAATCATGTTTTATATGGTATACGAGTTGTTTTTTAATGCATAATATTTTAGGACGTTTGTCTTTTAGCATGTAATTGTTGTTTTTTTAACATTTGATTGTTGTATGTAAGTTTTTTCTAAGTTTTTTTATGGAAATTAGTGATATATAAATATTACTGCTGTTAAATAAATAAATTTTTGGAGTGAATTTCTGATTTAATTATTTACATTAATGAAAGCAAAATAACAAACAAAATTTAAAAAATTCCCTATTTAGTTGTTAATTTGTTTAAAAAGTATGAAAATAATTTATTTTTAACACATCAGGTAATATGCACTAACGTTGCTTTGTTAGTCAATTTGATTTAATCGTCTTTCTGGATCACTAATGTTCCTTTTTCCACTTGGCATTTACATAGGTATTTTAGATCAATATTTCAGTATCGATGTACTATATGCAAATCATATCAAATATGCAAGTCATATAGGTCTTTTCTAAATTTTCATAACTTTTATTATTTTCCATAACTATCCAAACTATGGTCAGTTTGCACTTATTTTTGTAAGTCATACTCGTATTAGCAAGAACGAATGCAAATATAGTATTAAAGAAACATATTGTTTAACTATGTAAAAATAAGGTTAAAATCTTGGTTAAGGTCTATACCAAAATTAAAAAAGGCAGTCTTTGTTGTTTAATACAGTTAATAAAAAATCAAAGATGATTTGTAATTATTTCTTATATAGTTTAAATATAGCTTTTTTAATAGAAAATTGAAAGGATTTGAATTTGGTAATACATTTTGAAAATAATAGAATCGTTAGAATACCATAATTATTTAATAACTCTCGGCGCGAAAAGGGTAAAATATATATTATAATAGTAAAAACTAATGTTACATATATATATTTATATATATATATATATATATATATATATATATATATATATATATGTATATATATATATATATATATATATATATATATATATAGAAGGAATATAATCTATAAATCGAATATAGTTAAATGCACCGAAATACTGACACACATATTTCATGTGAATAATATGATAACAACAATGACCTATAAAGCTTTATTAAATACCATAGACCGTAATTATCAACATTTATTTAATTGAATAATTTTGTGTGACAAAAGTAATAATTATTATAGTTAATAATAATTAGTATAGTAATAATTAGTATAGTATTAATATGAACATACGTTTTATAGCATTTCATTGTTTTTTTTACAATGTTTCTGTAAGTTTTATATTTTTTTAATATAAGAACATTATAATCACGTGGTGTTTAGATGGAGTATCTTTAAGGGTCTTTGGAAAGAATAATCTCTGAATTGAATCATTTATCATAACATGCCTAAAAGTGAAGAAAAAATTCTCCAAAATATATATTACAGTGTTAATATACGCCGTACGTTTTGCTTTTGTTTTGTTCAAATATTGGTTATGGTTTGTGGGAAAACCCGATTTTACGTAGAGTTCAACGGTCAGGTTCAATGGTTTGATAGATAGTGTGCAGGTAGATATGGAAGTAAAGTACGCCAACAATAGTTTAGTTATCGTAGGGAAAACAGATTAGACCTTTTTATAGACCAGAGTAAATATGTACGAGTAATAACCCAATATGATCAAATTAATTTTTATTTATACCAAGGCTGTGGAGTTCAAATGAGAAAAAAATTACTTACTCTAATAAATAGGGACATTCCTTGCCAGTTTATTGTGTAAGTGTTATTTTGAAATCAATATCCCTAATTTTTTAGCAAACATCTAGCGAAAGGATGAAAAGGAACACTTGGCAAGGATTACAATTTATAAGAACTTTAAATATGTCTTGTCGAATTGAATTTGACTAACTTTGGTTTTTATAGAACTATTAACGCAATTTTTTCTTTTCTTTGTAAGTAAAAGACATTTAGTTTGTAAAGATTAATTAAACAATTAGAGAAGTAACGAACATGTGTAATATATTTATGACCCTTTGATCCTGCACTGCAATCCATGGTGCAGCTCCAATAATTATATCATCAAAAATCTTAAAATTCTAATTTATTCCCACCCCTATATATCTTAATAGTATTTTCAACGTCTAATACAAAAAAAACATTCTGTGTGAAAGGAATTTGATTCCCGCAAAGTAGTTTGATCGTCTGGAAGAGAGATAAATTTCTCATAAATTTGTTTTTTGACTGAGTCTTATCAGCGTCTAGTTTAAATAAAATTCTAACGGCGAAATTTCGACTACGAAATGTTTTCGTGTGTTTAATTTTATGTTAATTGTAAATTGAGGCTTTGGCTAAGTAGGTAATTGTTAATGTGAATAAGTAATTAATAGTGTTATGCATAATTTAAATTAAAAGATTTTAAGTGTAACTTTTTTCCTCAATTTTCAAACAGGTTTCTGCGATATTGCAAAAGTATTAACCAATTTTCGTTCATTAACAAATGGTGTTAACATATTTTGTTGGACTTGTCTCTAATGTAAATTAATTATTTAAAAGACTTTATATCAATGTTATAAGATTATGTATTTTCTAACTTAATTAAACTCGATTATCACCATATTATCACTATATATATATGTATATATATATATATATATATGTATGTATGTGTGTATATATATATATACATATACATATATATATATATATATGTGTATAAATGTTATAATTTGTTACGTGTAAGGAAGTTTGATCTAATGGAAGAGTGGTGAACTTCTCTTAGATGTTTTTTTTCTTATCAGCGTTTAGTGTACAAGAGGAAACATTATAAATATGTGTCCTGAAAAAAATTAAATATATACATATATGACGTTATACCCTGGAATGAATCTAAGGACACTTAATTTGTTGAAATCATTTTAGTAGTTTAGTCTGTACGATGGAAAAAAAATTACTTATATACCATACACAACTTAATATACCATACATTACTTAATATACCATTATTTGTATTAGGCTCTACGAGGGAACAAACAAACTTCCAGAAATACGCACTTACATTGTCTGTGAAATTCATGACTCTTCTTTTGCCGTAGTCGAGTCAAATTAAAGAATACTTTTATATTTATACCAATATTAAAAAGTTTAAAAAGTAAATTCGTCATCAGAGCACAGAAAGGAGGTAAAGTTGACGCTGACCATTTACTTCTACCAAAGCAAAGCTCGCTTTTCATAATGCTGTTATTTCACCCTTT
Source organism: Druceiella hillmani (assembly GCA_039881145.1). Classification (NCBI taxonomy): domain Eukaryota; kingdom Metazoa; phylum Arthropoda; class Insecta; order Lepidoptera; family Hepialidae; genus Druceiella; species Druceiella hillmani. Next base: position 20,640,296 of record JAYKKI010000025.1, read on the forward strand.
ATGTTAAATACAATACTAAGACTATCAAGTGTCACTGTCTGTACAAATGAATAAAGTGACTGAATTTTAATTCTTCAGTTAAGGTTAAGCGTGTATTAACATTCATAAGAGAAATAAGAAAAGTGCAACCTTCACATCACCACATTACATCATTAGCTTTTCAAGGAAAAAGGCCCAAGAAAATGTTAATATTCTTGTGAGGCCAAAATCTTCTGTATAAGAGTGTTCAGCAACATCACCATGTATCAGCAATGACTTGTTGGGATCAGCTGTATCTATTAAAGCAGTGATCATACTAATGGTTAGATAGTAGTCCTATTTATTAAAGTGATAATTTAAGGAACAAAAGTAAAGTTTACATTTGGATTACTGAGCAGTTTCACATATAGTATCTAAAGTAATCAAGTAGGAAGTTTTGTTTAAAAAAGATACAAGTAATTCTGATAGCAATACTGACAGCATAATTGATATTACAATTAGCGGAACAGTACCATGCAGAAGCTGTCGATTTTTCATGAGATGCATCACAAACTTATTTGAAGGGTAGATAGGCAGGTAGACGTTACGGTAATCTCTAATACGTGAATTTATCAAATGGCTTTCCCAGTAAAGCAATAGAAAATAATGAATGCAGATTGAAATATAAATTTCATGTCTAAGCTAGACAGAATTCCCGCGGTGTGTTCAAGTTCATATGGAAGTCCACTCGTCTGGAACAAATATCAGTATTTCCAACCCGGTCGATTTTGGATGTCGTGACTATCATACATGTTGATCTCCCCTCAGTTTGTGTCAAATTTGATATATACATATATACTACCAAAAACTGTATGACAGATGTTGCTAGCGGTATGTATACTGGCCGATATACATTTTTGCTTAACGCGTTATAATTAATAATTTATTTCTATGGCTAATCTATGCTTGTTTTCGAATTTAATGTTACAAGTGAAATTATATCAATTATTTAATTATGAAAAAATGTCTTCAAATGAGGATTTTATATATATATATATATATATATATATATATATATATATATATATATATATATACACAGACACATATATTTATACGCAAATTGATTTCTAAACATATTACACAATTATTTTGATGGCAATGATAATATTTTTTTACATAAATACAAGAATTTTAACAATACGTCTCTATGATTTATTTATCAGCAAAAGTTTGAGAAGATATGATACTATGCTATACTTTTCTAAACATTAGCTTTTATTTTTTGTTATCTCGAAACTTTGACGTTTTTCAGACATTTACTTTTCATTTCTTTCACTTGTGGATTTCTCCGTCGTTCATTTTTCTTCTGCATTTCATATTTCCTGTAAACTTCTTTTCGCTCAGTCTTTCCCTTTCTTTCCGTTTGATATCGTGCAATAATTTCCACTTAACTTTTATTTTATTATCACAATTTAATTTTGTTTAATTTTGGATTCGTTAATACATATTTAATAAAATGTTTCGTAACCATTCACGTCAGATTTTCTCTCAACCTTGCCGCCGACAAATTTGAATCGATCAAACTTTGTGACTCAGATAATCTAAAGTCATCAAAATTCATGAAAGTTCATGGAAAGCTCCCTTACCTGGCTTGAAAATTTACACCAGAAGCTTTATTAAAAGAAATAATCTACTTTTGCACCAAGATCGATATAAATAAAATCACGCGATGGCGAATGATTACAAAAAGCCGGGCGATGCGTGTCACTAACGAGTAAATATCTCACTATACACATGTGAGATATTTACTCGTTCTCAATAATATTATATTATATATTTTAAAATGTTATCATCTATTTCATATATTTCACAATGATTATTAAATGGAATATTTTGTGCTTAATTTTTTTTAAGAAGTCTCTTTGCACCTAATAACTTCATACGCTCAAATGATACGGTCATAATCATATTAGACGTGAATTGTATTGGAATTTTTAATTCTTCCATATTACTAAAGTACGCAGCTATCTAAACGTATTTGAATCAGAATACAAGTTGTGTTTGGTGAAAGAAAATAAATGTCTTCAAACATCTCCTTTTCATAAAATGTGATGTTATAAAATTTACATTTACATAAATTAATATACCGTCTTAACTTAATTTCATAAATTAGCTTTGTTGGGGTTTTCAAAGCGCATAGGATATAGGCTTGGACATAGTCTTTTACCAAGATACTCCATCATGCACGGTCCTCTTCGATTTGCAACCTGCCGCTTTCCTCCGGGTTTCAGGTCGTCAATCCATTTGATTAGCAGATGCCCCACAATATGTTTTGATGTGACTTTGCTTCGAGGTGTGTGCTTGAGAACTCGAAAAACTTGAGAATTGTCTATCGGTTTTTCGGCAAACATAACTTATCCTTAATCACTTCAGTTTGTTGATGTTAAAATCTATACTGATATGGGTATAGGTATTTTCCTTGCAAACTAAGCCACTCTAAATTTACAGATCAGACCGACTGTGAGCATTCACGTTTCAATGTCGTAGATCATTTTAAGTAATATGTACTGATCACAGACTTCCACTTTAGTGACTGCGGAATCGGTAACATGAAGATCTGACGCAATTTCGCAAATACTTCCCAGCCTAATCGAATTCTTCCGTTAGCTCCTTTATCAAAGTTCTATCTATCGAACTGAAATATTTTTCCTAGATCACCATATTCCTGAGCAACTTCGATTTTAACATTACCGACCATCAATTGTATTCGTACGATCTGTGAGCTGAATTCGATTTATGGTCTAACCTTTTTGGTATTTAGGCTAACTCCTTCGGTGTATTTGCCAGAATAACTATGTCATCAGTAAGCCGCAAATATGAGACGTACTGAGGATTTCTATTGATTGTCCTTTCCAATCCAAGGCCTTGAAGATATTATCTAAAGTGCTTGTGAATAAGTTTTGTAGCAATATATCAATAAATAAGTATAATCTCGTAAACATGGACTCTACACTTATTTCAATTAACGTGCTTTTTCAAACTAATATATACATATATATATATATATATATATATATATATATATATATATATATATATATATATATATATATATATACATTTAAATCAATACTAAAAATATTAAACTTTTATTAAAACTCGAAGTGTTAATTATACTTGGCTGAGTAATATTCACATGCTTCAATATAGTTAACACACTAAAATATTTCTATTATAATATTAGATGGAGCTAATTGAGCATTCGAAAAAAATTTAAAATTCTTCATAGTGTGAAATGTTATCAATTTTTTTTTAATTATCAAGCAGTTGATTTATTATTTTTAAATTTCTTTTATTATTACTTACAAAGTGTGGAATGGAGTTCTATGCAGTATTAATGCTAAATATGGCATTTTAAGGAGTGTTTAAAATTAGAGATATTTAGAATAATTTATAGACTTTATGAAAAGTCCTTCTAGTAATGTGTAATACTATTTTTATAAATTTTAATGTAAACTAATTTATTTCTTAAGAAATAATTTTATATAATATTATATTCTGATAGAAAAATTTATTTCTTAAAGTTACTGCATTATATGTAAGTGGATTAATCGTTCATTTTCAAACAAGTTTAAAATTTCGAAGTTGCTTATGCAACTATATAATTCATATAATATTTTTTTCTATTCACATTGTACTAAAATATAAATATTTTTGTTATTAAACTTATGATAAGTCCAAAACCACGCTCGACTTCTTTGAGATTTTTGTACCTTTGCCAGCTTTACGCGGTAAACGGATGCAAGCGAAAGCTCAGTGAAAGCTTGTGTGCCTTGTTGAGCAGTAAACAAGTATTTTGGGTACATTAACATAAATGTTTTCGTAATTTAACGTCTGGTGAAAAATTCATAACTACATCAGTTTTTCCCTCTTTACCATAAATTGTCGTACGATGGAGTCGTCACGTATTTTCATTGAGCGAATATGCAGAAGTTTTTGCTACGTTTGAGGAAAATAAAATTGAATAAGGAAAGAAAACTAGTGAACCAATAAAATATTTCAAAAAGAAGAGCAGAAAATAGTATATATATATATATAAATATATATATATATATATATATATATATATATATATATATATATATATATATATGCATATATATACATGTATATATATATATATATATATATATATATATGCATATACATACATGTATATATATATATATATATTTATACCTTTATACACGTATGCTTACAAAATGTGCAGAAAAGGCAATTTTGTAAATTTATAGTACGTGCCCAAAATGTCAATTATTCACTTATCTCTATTTTATACGGAACAATACAGTTCTGAATAACAAAAGTCATTTAAATTAGCAATGTAAATCGAAAGATTATAATAATTCTGATTGATATCGCAATTATGTTACCCGATGAAATTTTTATATTTAAATTCCATTTTCCGATTAATATAATTACTGAAATACATTCATTATAAATCGAGTTTTAATAACAAAAATAAGCTTAAACTGAAATTGTGATCAATTATTTGTTATATTCTTTCCTTTATTAATTTACAGATTTTTGTTCGAATCTACTTATTTTACAGTATTACTCGTCACACGGTTGACAAACCGAATAGGCAGCTATGTGGCTTTTAAAGATGAGAATTTAGTTATTTTGTGTAAGAGATGGAGAAATCAAGAGTGTCAAAAAATTAATTGAAAGTCTAAAATTTTAAGAAAAAGAAATTAAATAAATGGTTCTGTTGCGTTCTTAAGTCGCAACCAGCAAAAGCCGCCTTACAAAAAAGGTTGAAAAAGAAAACCTTTTGGAAACCTTGTAACTTTCTCTTAAATTTAATACTCCAAAGATTTATGAAAATCGAAAAAAGTGAGGTGTCCTGGGACTTCGACAGAAGTGAATTTTTTTGTGCATCGCAAATACAATTAAATTTTTCATTATTAATATAATATAATATAATATCGATACAGTAATAATAATGTATATTTTTACAAATATATTTTTCCTTTCATAAAAAGATCATGTATATATATATATATATATATATATATATATATATGTATATATATATATATATATATATACATATATACATATATATTTATTTAAAGAAAACGAAAGTGGGAGAGAGGTAGCGCTACACGCTGCATATTGCATTTTGCCGCTCTTTGACTTCATCTTGGTCCCTCATATGCGCAAAAATACGCGCCGCCCAGCCAATGAGGATATGCGTTAACAACGTTTCAATTTGTTTCTTAGTTAGCTTCCCATCGTAAACATTCCGTAAGATTTTTTTGACTCAGAGATTATCATAACCTCTAGCTAGTATGACATATAAAGTACGACAGGGATGTACTGATATTTGCTACTCACTTGTGTCATAATGAAACTCATTACTTAAGTTAACCAATTGTGTAAATTAAACAATTTTTACTTCTCTTTCTGTTGGAACTTTATAGCATATGTAAGAAACTTCTAATATTCGTGGCGAAAATAACGTAGCTACATTTGTTATTTGCAGTGATTCGTTCAGTATACGGGGTATATAATATTAATAATTCAAATGGAATAAATTGCATGATATAATGCTTGTTCTATTAAATAATATTGAAAAAAATCGTCATTCAACATTGCCAGAGATATTAAATTTCTCGAACAGATAACGCGCGAATACCATAACGCGCCATGTGTCACTCGTTCCTGTTCATCACGCGCCACCGCGTTTGAACATTTTAGTCTGGATACATTGTTCTATTAAAAATGCGTCATCCACGCGTCGTGTATATAAAATGCCTGTAGATTATCAGCATTTATATACTATCAAGTTAATTCCATATCTATGATTAGCGATGAATCCTACTTCTGATGATAAATAGTTTCAATATGCATTTTGGCAGCTTGCTTAAGCAGCTGCCATTTGGTCCATTTTGACGACATTCAACGTAGCTGCTTTTTTAATAATTACATATTGTGGAGAATTTCAAACATTCAGTCATAATGTCAAAACTTTGTCTTGTGATTGCATATTCGAAATGTTTGTAAGCCAGACTAAATTTTATAATTTACTATAAGATTATAATTAAAAATTGTTTTGGACAACCTGACGAAAAAAAAAAAATTAAAATAAAACCATTGTTTACTGCAGCAAACAAAATTTCCTTTAAAATTGTAAATTATTTAAGTGATTTTAAATAATTAACTGCCATTGAAATAAACTACATTATTTAATAAATATCAAATTCAGTCAATACCGTGCTCTCATTCATTTAAAATGTAAATGTATAATCATATATTAAAGAAAATTATTATTTAAAAAATATTATTAAATTACCTACGAGTAGTTCGGCATACTCTGTAGTTACACAAGATGCAACAATCTTTTCCATCAATAGAATATGTTTTACGAATAGCTTGATTGGAGCTTGCTAGCTTTTGATCAAGCACTAAAGATTGTATAACACACGACCTAAGTTCAATTTTTTTTATAAGACTTGGTGCTGGAGATTTGAAGCCCAATATATCACTTGGTCTGCAATCCAAAAAAAGATCCATAAGTTATTGCTGTTCTTCTCTTATATTTGTTAATGTAACTTTTCTTTGACTTGTATAAAACTTTACTAAATTTGCTAAAATAAACTCTAAAATGGAGGTTATGATTCATAATAGTCATCTAAAATATTTAAACCTCCCTTTTTGCTTTTGTAAATTTGCGATATCTTCCTTCGAATTATTTTTACTTGAATTTTACTCACAAAGGCAAATTCTATAAAATATATGTCTGTGAAGTTTTACGATAAAACTAAGAAAAAAATTAGAAAAGAAATACAGAAGCTAAGAAATTAAGGACACAATTTTTGCATATCTTTAGATAGATCGACATCGTCTGGAAATAGGCAATATGTGAATTTAAACCGCCTGTTTGTATTTTTATAATGTGAAAATACTACAAGGCACCTTGGTTTATGTAGAACATACGGTTCTGAAAACGCTGATAAATATGAAAATTACTTTACGGGAGGCTAAATGAATTTGGTACAAACAAGACATCATTTGTATTATATCTGATTGAGCTTCAGTCAAGATAAAACTTGGACGAAATCTAAATTGCATTCATCAGCTTTGCTTGACTTATGGCTTGCAGTTGGCCATCGTTAATACATTTTATGCCAAATCTCAAGAAGTGGCCAGCTGTAACGAAGCTCAAGATGAGGAGAAAAATGGTCACGCATTTGTCATTATTGATGATACTGATGATGCTGGTGGATTGCAAATAGAACGAGCGCTTTCACATGTTGAAACAAATGTTCAGTTCAGACCTGTTATAGAGAAAATTAGAAATGGTATGTGTTTAGAATATCAGATTTTGTAGGTGACATACCTACGTAATCTAATTTCCTTTAAATATATGTTAAAGTGAAAATTAGCAAGGAAAACGCGCTGTTGTTAGACTGCAAGACAGCATGGAGTACACTATTTGATATGGTAGATAGATTCATTAAAGTAAAAGCAACAATTTTTAAAGCTTTCATGGACGTCCAATGCACAATTCAAATTACAGGAGTTGTTAGTTTTTGAAGATATATATGAGAACCTTGACATTACTAAGATTATAGTTGAGGCTGTTTGTCGAGAAAATGCGACTCTAGTGTGAATACTGCTACAAATTTTGTACAAAATAAACTTGAAATTCATAATACGCAACTTAGTCGGGACCTTCATACGGATCTCACAATTAAATTTAAACAAAGACGACTTCCAACTGCTAGTCTTGCGCAGTACTTACATAATTCCAACGGCTATACTAACGGTGATGAATATGATGTAGATACATATCCTTGCTTGAACAATTATAGGCGATGATGTTAAACATTTAATTAAAGTGCGATTCTGCTGCAGTGACTAGTTTGAAAGTGACTAAAAATAATGACCATGATCGAACTTCTTCAAATAACTAAGAAACTGACAGTAATGCCCAATTTACTAATAAATGATTGATTAATCAACAAATAAACCAAATTAATCAAGAGGATCAGTCGTTTTGAATAAAAGTCAGGAGGTCAACATACTTTTTAAAATTGAAATAATGTTTCTTGAATACGATGGTGATTGCGGTCAACTGATATCTAAAATCTATCGATGGCTTCGCTCAATAAAGCATACAAGTGTCGAAAGCGAACTTACCTCTTTTGCAGCTAGAATGCTGAGGACAAGCCTGAATGTTAAAACTGTAGATTGTTTGTTATTTATGCGTACATACTTTCAGCAGCAAAAAAATAATAAAAATTACAATTAAAGATTAATCCTTAATCACCTTTCAAAATATGATTATTTAAAATATTGATCTCTTTTAATTTCATTATGGATGCCTTTTATGTTAATTTAATTAAAATAAAGGTTGAGTATATCACGTTACGACTTACTAGTTAATCAGTAACAACTAGCTCAATAATTAAGTAAGCAAGAAGTTTTTAAGTCTTTTGTGCCTAAGATTTCATAAAAAAATAATTTAGAGAAGGTATTATTTACTTTAAAGTTAATAGAAAAATGTCATAGTGGTTAATTGGGTCATGCATGTATGTCTAAAAAAAAACTAATTATTATAATAATTTAAATTTGATTATTTTGTAGCATTTTATTCGATTAAGTAAACCTTTATTGATTTAGAAAAAGACTTCATTTTTTAAATATATATTCTTCAATATATACGTGGTTTATTTTAGTTAATTGTATCCATTTACATATATTAAAAACAAGTTTTTTAAAATATTATCAAAACGGATAATTATCGGTTTTTATTGGAGAAAGACGTGTTAATTTTTTTTATCGAGTATTGGATTGAATGAATATTTCAGTAATTGAATACCCTAATAGCAGCCCGTGCCGGGCAACATATAAGCTTGCTATAACAGTGTGAATGCGTCCGATAAATTGCAAAATAGCTGCACGTCGAATTATGCAGCCACCGAGTTTGCTGAAATAGGTCACAGGATGCAATCATAAATTAGTGTAATCAATTAAATTGTCGAACCTACAAATTTAATTGTTTACATTAGCTGCTGCAGAGTTAGAGTAAATGGTTCATAAATTCCGGTATGTTATTTGAAAATTCACGCAAGCGATGCTGTATAATATAAAGGAAATATTAATATGTTAAAACTCATATAGTCAGGTAGTTGCATTAGATGGATCAAAAGTTGTCTACGGGCTGTTTTTCTTTACCTGCATTATGCATGTACCTATGTAGAAAAAGATTTTATTGATGGCATATTTTCTTTTTTTCTGTTATTAGAATAAAACTCCTTCAAAAGTCGTTAGCATCACACTTATAATTTAATTATTGTTTTAAGTATATCGTACTCCACGTATTTATCAAGATAAAAGTAATATATTTTATTATTAATATAACCAAAGTTTATTTTTGTTGATATTTATTATTCATAATAATTTACATTAGTGTTAGAAAATAATATTTAAAAACAAATCCTATTATTGTCGATTTTGAAATTTTTTGTACGAGTTCTTTCTTTTTAAATGTTAAAATAAAGTTTGTCTAGCATACTATTTATTTATTTATTTATCTACTTTAAGTATCTAATTGATATATATGGAGGACTTATTGCTAAAAGAGCAATCTCTTACAGCCAACCACAACACCAGTCCGGCCCCGTTCGACGAACGGCCGGGAATCAAACCGGGTCGCGGCGGTGCGTCGCATCGTCAAAGCCGTAAGCCTTGTGATCAACCCAATACCCACGGTGCCGACATAACCTAAATATGAAGTATATGTATATATATATATATATATATATATATATATATATATGAAGAAAATAAAATATTTTTCAACAACAAAATAAAAAAAAAAGAACTCTTGAAGAGAAAAATAATTAATTGAAAATAGATACAAACTTATTGCTAATAAATGTCACTTATTCTTAAAGTTGGTTCGAGTACTGGCGACCAACATAAACAAATTTATACTTTTACTATATAATTTTAATTTATAACTTTAATATATAATATACTCATCGTATGAAAGAGTTTGATAAACGGCGTATTTATGATATAAAATTTTGCATTTATTTAAGTTGGTCGACAATGCCGGCAATGACTCCAAAAATTAGTAATTTAGTTGTTTATTTTGGAAAAATACGTACCTATTGTAAGTCAATTATTTTTACTTTTTGCACCTACTTTTTTGTGAAGTCGGTTTTTTTGTTAAAATATATTTTATTTTAGAAATTTTAGTGGCCATTACTATTAATCGTCACTCTATACATAAAATTAAATTATTTACTTTTTAGGAATTCTGTATAATTATTAAAAGTCGCGGGCAAAACTAGTACATGGATGATTTACTTTTTGCATAAAGTTGGTTATCAACAACACTCAAAGCAAAGCCATAGTAGTGATCGCGAGGGATTAGCTATTAGCCGTTGAATAGTTTCGTTCCTTATATCCGAAGTCCAACATCATGTCTTGCAAAGTAACACTAATTAGTAGCAAATATATTGAATGACAATTAAGTTATGATCACCTGTTAAAAAGTTCCATTTTTCATTGTCGAACATCATCATGATATCGTCACCTAATTTATAAGGTACTACCTCACAAGTACATATTTAAAAAAAGGATTATGCAAATAGGCCCAGAAATCTCAGAGAAATCGATATGCGCCGATTATCCAAAAAAGTACGCTTCGAACATATAACCTCCTCCTTTTATGAACTGGGTTAAAAACAAATTTAAAATAGTCTTTCTAACTTCAAAAGAGGACATTACTTTTACTCCTCATTTGTTTTGCATCTGCCTATTTATTCTAGAAACACTCGATGTTGTTGAGCTTTATTACTTTTAATTTAACATCTTTTATTTTTATTTTATTTACCATTTGTATTTTAAAATGAATAGCGAAATAGAAACCTTGACGACTAAGACTCGAAATATTTGCTTGAAACAAATAACTAAAATTCCTTATGCTTCTATTATAAGAGATGATATCGCTGTATTTACTCTGGCACTAAAAATAAAAATTGTGCCAAAGAAATATCGTCCCAAATATTCTTTGTCCCAAATGAATAAATAAAACTCAAGAATACAAAGTGCTTGCCATATCTCTGTCCCAAAATATTTCGTTTCTACTAACTTCGTGGTGAGATATTTTAAAATCTGTTCTTATAAGAAATTGAATACAAAATATATGTTAGGGGTGTTCTTTTAGGTTGAATTTTATTAAATTCTTGCCATTCTGGCATATTCTTTTATAATTTTCCTCTTGGTAGTTATATTTTCGTAATATTACTTTATAAGTAAACATATATAGTTACAACAAGTTAACCATAAGATATTTCTAAATATTTTGAGTTGCTGACTGGATATATTATAGGCTAAGTGTATTAAAAGGCTATGATTTTGAAATTCATGGAAACAAAAAACCATTTTTGCGTTATTTATATTCCATCAAAAATATTCTGTAAAAAGAGCCAAGATCCACGTTGCAAAATTGGTCTGAAAAAGTAGTGAAGTAAAAGCAGACAAGCCTCTGCAGAGTTTTGTTAGAGAAGTGTAGATAGTTGAGTTGGAAATTTGCATCGAGATATATTGAATATTGTATTTATCAACACATTGAACTTGGCAGCAGTGGATAATTTCCAAATTTTATCATTGTAACAACCAGAGATACACAAAAATAAAATTTTAGTGGTTTTTAGTTATCACACTGAAGCCGACCAATTCGTGCACGAGATTAATGATGCGACTTGTATTAAAATATGTCCTTGAACACAAAAATATGTCCATAACACATTGAAAAGAATAATAATCATAAGTGCACATTAATACATAAATAAAAATACATGTACATAATAAATAAATATATTGTACCGCATATTACCTATATATTCTATTAAACGTAGATGTGGAAAATCCAACCTATGTTCATCAAGCAAATAAGTGTTATATATATATATATATACATATATTATATATATATATATAAATATATTATATATATATATATATATATATATATATATATATATATATATATATATATATATTTATATATTATATTAAATGAAAAAGACGGAACGCCAATTTTAAAACTTTTCATAAAAGTGAATCCGCCCATAAAACTAAAGTATATATGAAGCGGGTTATGTATAAATTAACCTGTGCGACTATATTAAAAATCAGAAAACAAAGGAAATAAAAGATCTGGGGAAAATATTTGCAATTAAATGCTGTTGTTTAAGCTTTCATTCCTTTCTTCAATTATAAAATACGCCAATCATAATTTATAATCATATCTTTAGTTCATCCCAGACTACTTACAAATAATCTATAGTTATTGATCCTATATTGCAATTACTACATCAAATTTTTTGATAAATCAAATATTTGAGCTCTTTTAGGCGTATTTTCAGGTATTTTGTGTTAGTTTTCAATTCGATAATTAAATTTAATAAATAATCAATTTCTTTTATGTGCCAGGCAAAAGGTAAATTTACTTGAAATATTACTGCTAAGAGTTACAATATTTTAAATTTATATTTACGAGTACTAGAAATGGAGCATGAATAAAATAATGCTGACCTATACTCTTATTATAATCTAAAGCTTTAACAACTTACATCAATCAAATATAAAGGTCGACCCATAAAACTAAAGAAAATTTGGTTCACGTTTGAAAAAACTAGTTTGTATATTGAATATATTTGGCGTTAATTTTGTAGAAATGCATTATTCACAATTAAATGTAAATACGTGATATAGTATTATTTCTACTTTCTTTACCACGACCTAGGTTTCGTTCTATTACAACATCTTCATGTGGGATATTAGCAAAGATTGTGAATAAGGTGGGATAACGAAACCTAGGTCGTGGTAAAGAAATTAAAGAAAGTAGATATAATACTACATCACGTTGTGAAAATTTTAGTTATTAATGGCAAAGATAATTATTTCGTATATGTATTACGTGAGTAGATATTTTAGTAAAACACATATCAACCAATAATCATTATGAACTGTTTGACGTATTCGATGCGAATTTCTAAATATTCTTTATAGTGTTATCGAATTGAGAAATTAACGTTTTTTGCGTATCTTTGGCTTTGTATTATTATAACTTTTTTTTGTTATCAACCCTATAATCGACTTCAAAATTGACCATCAACCTTTAGAAAAATTGTACAATAATTGCAAATATAATAAAATTGTTTGGCAGGGATTAGAAATTTCCGAAATGTATGTAATAGTTCGAAAGTAATTGGCAAAAAAGTTTACTAAAACGGAAGGTATACCAGCTTCTAATAGTTTTACTTGGAAATTATAATTGTGAATCCAAAGGAATGCTATTTTAAAATCAAAATAAACAAGGCTTATTAGCTATCATCGGCGCATTCAACATGCCATATAACGTGCGAAACTAGTGAAGTTAGTGATGGTGGAATGTCGCTATGCAGAATGGTTTCAAATATTTTACAAACGTAGGTAATATTAGTACATGCAATCAAAATATAGGCCATGATTTATATCAGACCTGGGGAAAGATTAAATAACAATAGACGTTCGGAAAATATTTAAAATTAAAAAATTTTAAATAGACAAAAAAATGGAATTGAAAGTTGTAAGGATTTTACGAAACGCTAAAAGGACGTAACTACAAATTTTGTTGAGTGAAATTAACTCGAAAGTTAAGCATAAATTTGCTTCTTTTACAAGCTTATGTGCGATTTTTAAATCCTTTCTTTCATTTTTGTTTCACATATTTTACTTCTTTTTCATGGAAATCAAATGATTATTTTTAGGAAAGTATCTAAATGCAAATTGAATGAAATTAGTAAGCATAGTTCCTTTATAAATTGCATTTTGTGACACAAAAAGTATGTGACTCTGTAGTTCTGGAACAGGTTGGAATTGGTCTGCATCGACGGTTACTTTCAAAACAATTTCCACAAAATTTGAATCGATAGTCGTTGACATTAAATCTAGTTCAATACCTTATGCGCGATTACGGTTCTATCCGCGTTTTATAGAAAAATGAGGTTGCATTTACCTACTTGTGATACAGAAGACGCTATGTATACACACACACATATATATATGTATATATATATATATATATATATATATATATATATATATATAATCAGAAAAAAACATAAAGTTTGAAAAAGTTGATCCTTCTACCACCAGTTTCAATAAAATTAGTTATTTATGGGTGATTATATAGAGATACAAAGCTCTATATTATTTAGAACAGTGAATTATGAATGCGAGATCATTTGGACATGAAAATACTCCACTGACCATAATTAGCTTCTTCTTCATTCTTAGCGGATTCAGTTAATTATTTCTTTTGGTTTCTTCGTCAGTCAGGTTACTCAAAAAAGGGAAGTCAATAAAGGTGGAAAGTATTAATGAAAATCACGTTAATATAATCAGCGTTATTTTGTTCGTATGACGGTTTAAAAACTATAATTTGGCAAAAAATTTCGAATTTCAGTATAGAGTTGTTTGTTTTCAAAATACAAAACAAGAGTCATGTGAAAAAAAAGAACGTAATATCTAACCCATATATACATAAGTCTCATTAATAATAGATAATTCAATTTCCTAAGAGAGGACATGTCATAATGGATAAATAAATGTCTTAATATTAGATTCTGTAACGATCCAAGCTTATGTTAGATGTAACTAACTTAGTTCCTGGTTTGTGATTACATACCGCAGCTCAAACTTTATCTAACAATGGTGTGTGAATTGACACAGTTTAACTCAAATAATAAATAATCAGTGCTCCCAATTTCCAATATACGGTATTCTAAAACTGTATCTACTTTATCCTTTTCAATAAAGAGACAATCGAAATTAAGGGCACTCGATATATTTTTGATACACCAATTCATAAAACTATATCCACTTTTATAAAGTATTTAAAAAAAAGATTATACGGGGGTAAAACGGAAAGAGAAAAATGGTCAATTGTTCCAACGTACCCTCAGGGATAAGGTGTCCTAAGTGTGTTAGATTGCTTCGGTCACTTTATTATTTTATATTATTTATTTAACTTTGCACGTTTGTCAGTCATAATATCTGTTTAAGTTAATTTTACAAGTAATTCTTAAACCCTTTCTCTCTTCTAAATCTAATTATGCTAACATTTTTCGATAAATATATAATTCGACTGATATTATAATATTCTCGGGTTGACCTGAAGGTGATAGTAATACTTTGACAACGGCAAGATCAATCGTGTTTGAACATGATTCGTTCATGTCAGTAAAACCTTCGATCTCAAATGAAGTCCATGATCTAATGATGGTGCTGAAAGGTTGGATGGTAACTTCATTATAACAAGTAGCAAACTCATTGTGTTGCTATAAGGCTCATGCACGTTTTATTTGTCCTGGCATGAGTTCTGGTTACGTATTATATCCATAGTCTGATAATGGTGCCATTAGATGGTCACAGCAAATTCATAATGGCGAGTAGTCGACGTGTCGTGTCTGGATATGTTTAATTTGACATGGAAATTTATTTAATCTAGTATAAAGATCCATCATCTTCTGTCAAAGGCAGTCATAGTACTTTATAATGTCAAGTAGCAATATTATCGTGCTTATGTGTGTTTGATATGAGTTCGCAAGAATTTTTATTTTACTTGATGACAAAAGTGAGCTGATGGTAACGAAAGGTGGTCGTAGCAATTTAATAAAGGTGAACACTAAACGATGTTTGGGCACATTTGGAAGGTCAATAATAAGTCAAAAGGCTACACGTTACAGGAACTTTATTCCAACAAACTGTCAATTAATCGTGTTTGAGTAGGTTCCGCTTATTTCAGTGAGACTTTTGGCTTTGTACGATATCCGGAATTTGATACTGGATTCGGAACGCTGTTGAGGTACTCCATGACGGTTAATGAGAAGATGTTCTGATTACAGCACGCCCATGTAATGCTGTTGACTCAATGGTGCAACCAAAATGGTATGATGTCAAATAGAACTCATCGACAGTTAATGGTAGACGTGCCGTGTTTGGCTTGATTTATCGGGCAAAGAATTCTAACGGAATTACGCTTACCTAATGTTACAGCGAGGACTGCAAGATAACGGGAGAATCCCCCAATGGTTGATGGTATTTGTATACAATTTTGAAAAAAATATCCGTAACTGTACAGAATAAAAGTTTATTACCTGGTTGGACGCATTAATTTCATACACAGATGTGACCATATACTATATGTGCGACATTTGTTTTAGTAACTATCAAGAGTTATATTCGAAACCTATCAAATTAAGATACATAAATTTATTTCAACTAAAGAAAATTTAGACAAAATTTAAATATTATTGAATTTCACTATATCTCCCTGAAATCGCACAAAAGCTGAATAAATATATCAATGCCGTACTACGTAGGAGGATCCTTTATCTTTCATTAATATTCCAATTTTGAAATAGAATAATATCGTATTGAGAAGAAAAAAACAATTAGGGAATGCGAAACGCATGGTTGATGTGGGTAGTAGGTAGTTTGAGTAGCGACAACGAATGGAGCCACGAATTTATATGATGAAATAAAATTGTAATGTTTTTTTATGTTTGCTTTCGTTTAAAGAAATTAGCAGATTTAGCAATATGTGTGCTAAAATTATGTAGAGTTATAAGTATTTTTCACAACCCTAGTTATTTGGCGTAACTACGTAAATACAGGCAAAGGTTTGTTATCACGTAGTGTAAAAATTATATTTTCATTAAACAACACCTTAGACACGCTCAATAATTTATTACATATTTGTTTTATATGTTGATCCGTTGGCTTTTCATGTTATTAAGTCTGTTCCACCTGTTATTAATTTGGCATCATGACCTTAAAAAGTGACATTAGAACATAATATACTTGAGGATACGTAAATCATGCTACGTCTTGGAAACTACTATTAACAATATATAAACTATTTTAACCGGTTAGGTTTCTTTGACATGCATTTGTATTCATTAATTAAATTTAAATCTTGTAAAACAAATAATCAGATACTGGTAATAAAATTACATTTTTTCCTATCCAATTAATAGAAAGCAGCATGGATTATGTATTAATAAATACTAATTCTTTTAGCTTCAGTCCATGAAGCAGGTTGCGGTGTATACTATTTATTTTACCGATGATTGGGATTACATGTTATTATGATTAATTAATTTATATGGTAACAGTAATGTATTACGGTGTATTTATTTGACGTGACCAACTTCTGTGGAAGCGGGACAAGTGACGAAATTAGTATTTTTTGCAATTTTATGAAATAATTGGTTTTAAGTTCGTATTTGTTTAATAATATTAAATAAATTAAAAAAAGAAACAAAAAAATCAAGCAGGTCGTTTCAATGAGCAGCATCTATAATAAAGAATTATTTGTAGAAAGGAATAACAAGGTTTCTTATCACTCAAAAGGGTAATAAAAATATATTGTAATTTTAGAAACAAAACCGTTTATCGTGCATATTTGAGATTAAGAATGTAGACTTAATATGAACGGGGCTATAGTAATACTCTGACATTAAAAATAATAGATTAAGTAAATCTCATGAATTAAAAAATTTGGTTTATAATTATGAATATCTTCTTATTATCTAGAGCCAAAATTAGAGAAACGAAACGTTAAAGTATTAATATATTGTATTAAGGTTATGAAATGAATTAGCGTGTACATAAAGTAGAACTTATTGCTAGAGGAGACATTTTTCAAGTTAATTACGATAATGAGATTAGAAAAATATTTATGTGTAGTAGTTATGTACATGTGTTAGACTATTAAAAATCCGGCAGAGATAATCAATTAGTCACAAAGATATTGATTTCCACAAAGATTGTAAACCTTCACAGTTTGAAGTCTCCTTCTTATGAACGGTTTGCACTTCAACTCAAGTGACTTTACTTTGCAGCAATGAGGAAATCATTGTAAAAAACCCGAAGCCAACAAAAAGTTAAAAATAGCAAGGATTATTGAAAAGAGGTAAGAAAATCCGCATAATGAAAAATAATTTTTGCAGAGTATTGTTGCGGATTTATAAATTAATTAGATACACGGGTTATTAGTCCTTTTCACGGATGAAGGGCACACAGCAGTAGCCATAAATTGATAAATAAATTTAAAAAATTTTGACAGTTTGCTTTTGATGCCCGTAACGTACATGCAGCTGATAACAATAGTGAGCCACATTTTTGTTTGTTTTCGCGCATACGTACACTTAATAAAATTTTGACAGTGTACTTTTGACACACATACCGTACAATAACCGGTAGTAGTTGTAAACTCCATTTTTTTTCGTTTTCGCGAATGCGCATATTTTTAGCTCATTTTATGATATTCATCGGTCTCTTTGGTTGTTAGCTAAGTACTCTTTTTCTGTTCATCTTACTATAGATTTTTTACATTTAGAAGCTACAATTAAACGTGGCAAAAACATTGCAGAAAGGTTGCATGAAGAACGTTGCCACTTTGATATTTTACTCCCATCACGCCGAAAGAAGTTCCACTTCAAAAAATATATAAAATAACCAGTGGTGAATATATCCAGTGGTGAATTTATAAGCATTGCTACAATGCTTGTAAATGGATACAAGGAACACAAAAATGAATTTATGATTGGAGAACCGGCAGAAAATATTTTAGAATCCTGACTTTAAAGTTGCTAATGGAACAACAGAGCAATACGACGAAATTAATTAGTGTCTTCAATTTAGAAATTAGAAAGTGCATTTAGTATGCAAGTTACTGGTGATCATAATCAAAATTCGATATCTTCATCACACAAATCTCAAGAAAAAAACCTCTTCGATCTTTACACTGATGGTTTTCCAACGTAATTAACATTTTTAAAAAATTCAGTATATCGGGTACAATTCTCTCCACACTTTAAGTTATTTACATCCTACTAGTTCCAAAGTAAGAATATCATTTAAATGTAAGAGGTTGTGACGACAGCATTGAAAATTCTCATCTTTTCTGTATTTTTTCTATTATTACATTTATTTTATATTATCCGAAATTTAATTCTTTTCCAAATTTTTTAAAACATTAGAAAATCGTCATTGAAAAGAAATTAGAACTTACATTAGAAAATCGTTAATTGAAGTTTCTAGTATCTTATACCATCGCCATTTTTCTATTTTCGGGAAGTAAATTTTCATTGTCAATAAATTCGATCGAATCGTAGGACTAAGTTTACCGACATAGCCCATAGTTTACCGACATGCTAAAATGTCAATAGGACAACCATATAACATCTGTGATGATTTTAAGAAATATGACATCATTAGATTCGTTACATATGAAAAGTGCTGTCACGTAAATGGGTATCAAATAAATGATCCTCATACGAGAATTTAGGTTATAAATGAATAATATGAATGTACACACAACCAAATATACATGCAACCAAATATGCATGTAACAAATAACGCGTCTATTGTGCATACATGTTACTCTGTATAAAATGTTAAGAATCAGTATGAAAATTCTTAAGGCTTCATGAAAAAATCACTTTGTCAAATATATATTTTAAACATAAATATACTTAAAATCTATTCTATGGGTGATGTAGGAAAATTGGTATAACGAAACGATTAACACCTAGCTGCTATAACTTTTTTTAGCAGAGAATATATGGAATGTTTATAAATATAAATATTGGAGATATATCTGACATCCACATCATACTTAGCAAAAGAGTTCAAAGGTTACAGAATCACGGCGGGAGCAAAATTGTTTTCGAAACGTCTTTGTTACAACAGTCGCGTTGTTTCTGTCAAGAGGCTTAATTTGTTAGTAACTATTTCGTTATACTAGTCACAAATTATACGACAAATTATTTTAATTTAATTTGAATATTAGTCTTAATTATTTATTTACAATCGCTGTTGAACGTTTCGGAGTAAACGTAATAAAGCCTCAAAGGAAGCCTTTAGGTTTTACTACTTATATTTGAACCTGAACATAATTCAGGTAGCTTTATAAATA
Source organism: Druceiella hillmani (assembly GCA_039881145.1). Classification (NCBI taxonomy): domain Eukaryota; kingdom Metazoa; phylum Arthropoda; class Insecta; order Lepidoptera; family Hepialidae; genus Druceiella; species Druceiella hillmani. The sequence continues at coordinate 20,660,313 of JAYKKI010000025.1, forward strand.
GTGACACGGGACGGATAAAATGAAACAGGTGGAACAAGTATGTTGGCGGTCACGGAAGGGATGACTTGACGTAAAATGAGCACTTATCGTGGATGAAGGAGAAAAGAACGCTTCATGTTTTAATACTTTAATATGAACCCTTCTTTAACATATGGGGAATATGGGAGGCATCATATATTTTAGAAATTTTGTTAGGACAAACAATTATTTAGTACACAGCTTAAAATTATAATTCTACATAGTAATAAAACTTAACGTTCATCACAAAAATAAATGTAATTTTAGTCATTTTGCTGCATGTAAGGGAAGTACCATGAAAGCAATAACGCCGAAACAATTGATAAAAATTAATACTTATTATACTGTAATATAAAAATTTAAATTTAATCCGTCTTAAGTAAGTTAAAACAATATTAAGCTTACTTAACGAAACATTATCAAAAATGATCTTCAATTATATTTCTGACTGGGTTATAAGAAGGAATGTGGTGGTAAAAAAAATAATAATTAAAAATATATTCGAATAAACTAAGGTATTGCCAAATTAAATTTGTTTAAGATGAATTTCACTTGTGCGAATGGAATTAACAGTGGATTTGTACCATATTTATTAAAAAAATATTTTTGATATGAATGTTAATATATATGCTTTTCAATGTAATCATATCTGCTTTTTACTTACGGAATGTCCACGATATTTGTGATTTCTTTCATAATTTTGGGTAAAGAGACATAGCATTCATTCAGCCAGCTCCATTACACGGTAGCGAAAAATGAATTTTAAATACGTACATTAAAAATAAAATATCTAATACTCGCTGGGTAGGTTTATAAGGAAGATTTTTAAAGACATTTACAGTCATTGAAGAATAAAAAACGATAAAAATTTAAATACAACTTTTAGCTTTGTATATTAAATAGTATTCTACAAATCACTCAAATTATCCGCAATAACAGACAGTAAAAATATTTGGTTAAGAAATGTTGAACTTATAACTCTGTATTTAGAAATGCTGTGAGGAAGATGGGTTCCCTAAATGTTAACAAACCTGGAAAAAATAAGACTCTGGAAGGAGGGTGTTGTCAAAATAGTCAGTCTATAGTAGGCCATTGAAATTCTAAAGGAAAGAATAAAAATACACAGAAACAACATATTTTTTGAATAACCAACTTTGAATACTCCAGTCGCAATATTAGTAACAAAAAAAAAATAAAAAATACAGCGTGGTTTTACTTTTTTAAGTTATTGAAATAGCTTTGTCAATTGGGCCAAAATCTATACATGTAAAAAGCAACATCCCGAGAGATATATCAACGCCCAGGCCAAACCGGTAATAAAAAAATAATTTAAAATTTAGAGGAGGTGTTGATTTTATCATGGAGGCATCGTCTAAGAAGGGATTTTTCGAAATTCATCCCCCGAGAGGGTGAAAAAGTGTGACTAAATTTGTATGGGAAAAAATGTTTTTATTGTAATATTTACTTATAACTGGGTATTCATGCTCTTTAATAAAAATAATGTTACTCGTGTTTCAAGATTTTCTGAGATACAACCTCTAAGGTGTGAAAAGGGGTCGTTAAGTTTTTATGTGAAGAAATATTTTTATGGTAATTATAACTTGAAACTTGGTACTTACTTGGTCTCTACAATACAAATATTGTAAAATATGCTTTAGAATTTTTCGAAATTCAACCTTTGGGAGAATGAATTTTTTTATGTCAAAAATGATTATGGTAATTTTTCTAAAAATTTTGCATTAATGCTTTTCGGTACAAAAAATGAAACAATTATTTAAGAATTTTCCGATATTCAACCCCTAAGGGGATGAAAAGTGTTGTCTAAATTAGTATGAGAATAAAATTGTTAGGGTAATTTTTAATTAAAATTTGTTATTAATGCTTTTCCATACAAATAATTAAGTACTTAAGCAATCCAATACAAATAATGAAATAAGTATTAACCATTTTCTAGGATTCAAATCCTAAGGGTGTAAAAAGGGGTGGCTAAATTTGTAAGGAAAAAAATTTTCGTGATAATTTTTATTTAAAAATTTATATTAACGCTTTTTAATAAAAATAATGAAACAAGCATCGAGGATTTTCTGATATTCAAACCTTAAGGGGTGAAACAAGATGGCTAAATTTGCATGAGAAAAATTTGTTATAACCATTTTTATTTAAACATTTATATTAATACATTTCAGAACATATAATTAAATATGTATTTAACCATTTTACGATATTCAACCTTAAGGGGTGAAAATGGGTTGCTAAATTTGTATGGGAATAAAAATTATGGTAATTTTTACTTAAAAATTTGTATTAATACTTTTCAATACAAAAAATGAAACAAGTATTTAAAGAATATTTTTATATTCAACCCCTAAGTGGGTCTTCATACCGATAATACCGCTTATCACTATTTCATTTTTAATCTACAAATCTCTTTCAATTATATTTCCAAATTGGATTCCTCAATGAATGGCGGTGTACTATAATAATAAAATATTTAAAAATAAAAGTTTGAAACAAGTGGAGTCTTGAACATTCAAGGGATATATTCATATATCACCGTAGGCGCAAACGCTACGAACGGATTTGACATAAAGCTCAATGAAAGCTTCCATATCCGGTTGAATTGTAAACAAAAATGTTGAGCATATTTACATAAATGTTTCCGTAATACAACCTGTGGTTAAAAACTCATGACTACAGCTTTGTCGGTCGTTTGTTTTGAAATTTGAGAAACGGAATCACAATTATAAATTGAAAAATGAGCTTTTTGTAAACAAACGCAATTTCAATACTAAGCTAGGAAAACTCACTTTATTTCACAATAAAAATGCTGGTTTGTGTGAAATTTTATTATTTTCCACTATTATAATTTAATACTTCATATATCGAAAATACATGAATTTATCTAAATTTTACGTTTATTTAAATTGCCACGAATCTCCTAATTGTCAAACAGCAGTAAAACAGTTTAGATTATATAAAAATTAATTAGTTCGCAACGAATTTTTATTAAAGAAATTTTAACGTATTACATTTAGAATATCGTAAACACACCTTTATCTCAATATAATTCGAAAAAAATATTTTATCCTAAAAGTATTATTTTCATTAGTTTAACTAAAATTTTACATCTTAATTAAAATGTATTTATTTTTTTTTGGTACATAAATTTATTGAAAGAATATCGAAATATCTTAAAGCAACTCTGACGGTCTCCTGGGGTCATATTTTTTATTTTTAAAAAATAGTTCAAATTTCGTACAACTAGAGATCATCAGACCCAAAATTCATCAAGTACAACCATTGATAGTAAATTTTCAGCTATCATTTTAATCTCATCTTTTGTAACAGGCCACTCCATGCATTAGAAGGGAAAAGTAGCCGATTAATATTTTCAAAATTTTAACAATAAAAAATACCCACACCGTCACAAAAGTCACCTTAAAATAAAATTAATGATTATAATGTAATAACGAAAATATTTTTTATTTTGCAAACTTGACAACATAACGGTGACACTGATATTTAACCCTACTTCAATTTTAAGTTGAGAGGAAATAAGTCCATTCTTATTTTGAAAGGAATCTGCTTCTACTAAAACTTTCTGGTCACTATTATCAACTTAGTCTCTGGATACTCCCAGAACTCATTATTGTATTACGGGCGTGCGCGCGCGCCTTTACTTGTGTGCGTTTGGGTGTGTGTGCATGCGTACATACGAGTGTATGTCCAAATTAGTCTACAATATTTTTGGTATATATATGTAAATGAATATTTCTTTGTTAATATAGTAAGAAAACAATTAATTTAGTGTCTTAAAATAAAAAGAAAGGTTAAAAAGCCCGCAATAAAAATTGGAAAATAAGCAGTCCCGTACTAAAGAAATTCAATGGGACAAAAAGTAATTTATGATAATTAGCGTTCAGTGTCGTGATAAAATTTCTTTTTATTTTAAACAATATTTTCAAGAAAGAAAAGATGAAAGAAATGAATGAATATAACATTACTTTCTTTTCAAAATTCGTCCAGTAGATTTTGGGTGATACCCGTACACATTAACATACAGAGACAAAAATTCTCAAAAAAGTTTTTAAATCATTTTATACGCTAAATCAATATTTTTTTTAATATTTTCAATGTACTTAATTCACTCTGTTAAAATTTTATGATGGATAGGTAAAATATTCTAAAAATATATATAGGTAGGTAAAATATTCTAAAATTTAATACAACAACGGAAATTTGAAATGTTACATCAAATTTTGCAACGACACCTCCCAAATCCCGATTTGTTAACTAATTAAATTTTACATTTTTCATTATCAAGCAATTAAGACATTTTAATTTGGGTAAACAATTTTTTAAGAGGTGACAACACCAGCAAAAATGGCGCTCTTCTGTTAATAATAATCTACTTCGATATTTTAAAATTGCATAGTTAATTGAAAATTAAATTAGTTTATATTATTTATGTATTCAATTAATCCTTTTTGTTTCTTTTTCGGCGTATGGGAATAGCACAGGCCGACATTTTAAGCTACATTGTCACCTAGAAAGCACACAACCTTTCAGAGCTGTGCCTTAAATTGCACTGACATCCGCATTTTGTATTACGCATTTTATGCGTAGTTTTTTTGGACACACTATCCTGCATGTTCTCGTCTTCTGGAGTACTCACTATTCTAAGAATACGGCATACAAAATAAGCGACCGCTTTACAAGGAAAATATGTAGATCTTAAATATCGACTAGATATCATGGTAAAAGTTGTATCACAATTTAGGCCATGTTTTCTTAATATATATGTATGTTAAGAAATTGACAGGGAAAAAGGATAATGAAGATAAATCATATAATACATAATGAATAAAGTTTATATTCCATAGGCAAATATCATTGATATATAAGAATATAGGAACGCTGTATAGAACGATGACGTTTTATAAGCTATTGCAATGGGGAAAGAAGGTTATTCCTTATTTTACGCTCCATACCTGAAACTGTGTGAGAACCCCAGAATGAAATTAATTGATTACAATTTAATTCAAGGACATGTAGTCTTGAGACTCTCGAGGGAAAGTTAATATTACCCGTTCATTAACGCCGTCGAATGACTTCAATCCTTAATTAAATACTAATCATCTATAAATTCATCTTAGAATTTTTAAAATACCATTATTCCCACCAATCAAAATAATAGTTTTGGTATTAATCATAGGTTATAAGATATTCATGAATCGTAGGATAATCTCAATAGTAGGATTATTATAATAATCGTTGTAAGATGACAATGGTAGGGCCGAGCGCCAATAGAGAAAGAAAAAGGCCATCATCTTTGTCAATTTTAGGATCATTTCAATGTTCTGAATTCATTTTAGGATCGTTGCAATGTTCCTAGTTCATTTTAGGTTTGCAAATGATAAGCATGCATTTTTGTAGCTGTGCACACTCAAATATATTTTGTCGGTTTTCGGTTTATTAATAAGCCATTTATGAACGGTAGAGTATACAAAGAAAAGGAAACGACGAAGCACATTTCTTTAAAATTTTTATTTAAAAAAATTATAAGAATTTCTTAAATTCAAATTATTCTAATAAACAATGCCACGTCTATATTTTTCTAGCTCTATTAACAATAAGCAATTTCGTCGAGAGGACCAGTCAACGAAAAAGGATATAAAGAACACAAGGTTTCAAACATGGAATACTCAGATTGGCTAATCAGCGGCAGCCATTTTCATTCGTTCGATGAAGATCTGGGAACTTACCATCTGTAAGCAATCTAGAATTAGAATAAATGTAATTTTTTTGTTGATGGACGATCGTGCGTGTTATGTGACATTTTTTATTAACATTTTGTTCATTAAATAATTTAAATTTAAATACCGACACGAAATTTAATTAAGAATTTCAAACTTTCAATTATTGTAATCATAGCAACGACAACAATATGACAGTTATATTTCCAGGCGCGCGCAGCTTACACACATTTTTGGCATAGAACGTGCCAGTAATTTTAAAATCTTAAATGTAAATGGAGCGGAATCGATACATTGATAAATTTATGAAACAATTCAAAAGTGTTATTTATAAACAAGCAGTAATTTTCTGGCAAATATTTGGACGCGATTTACTAGAAATAATAAAGTACTTTAGTGAAACACACAGATTTTGCAACGGTATTACAATAGTTCTATTATGTGCTGTAAATAAAATGGTATTAAATGTTATTAAACAAAAGTCAGCCGATTATCTAAGTTACAAGTTTTGTGATTTTATTTTAAGCATTGATCGTAATTAGACGTCAAATTCAAAAATCGCACAAAATGTTTAACAGATACCGTAATGTTACGTTATGTGAAGACGCCAAAATAATGTTTCATAGTGTAACGTATATAAGTTCATTCCTCTTTAACTTCTGATATACGTAATTTTTATTACATATTTATAAACGAATGTCAATACAAGACTAAAGCCTTAAATTTAGTACATACATATTCATAATATAAGTTATATTCTCTCTTATATATGTGACATTGAGAAATAGAAATATAAGAAACATTTTGGCCTTTGTTGCATGAAAAAAATATAAGTAAAATTTATAAGAAGTGCGTTTATTTTCAATATTATTGGATTAGGTAAAAAAATGAATTTTAGCGTTGGGGAATTTTTACTATACGCCTTTATTTAATTAATAGAAAACTAACAGATTTTGAGTAGTTCAAAACCGTGCGCTATTCATTTTCTGGAAAAAATATATACTTTAATAAAAACGAACTGATACAAATCAATTATAAAATTAATATAAATATAATGCATAAGCCCTTTTATCATACTTAATAAAGATAAAGTATGATAAAGGTAAGGAAAATTTTAAAAAGATGAAATGTTATAATATGAAAACGAAATCGCTAAATTACTTTATAACGAACACGAACAAATGTTGTACATTGAAAAGAATGCCGCTCTGAAGAAGTGCTCTAACTATTCAATCGCGGTTAAAATAAGTTTCGAAAAGATTCAATTATAACCAAAGAACTTGTAGAACTTCAGAAAGAAAGATATTATGAATAAGAATCATTAAACGAAAGAAGGAATCTGAAACTCAGCAAAAACTCTATAGGACCATTAAAAAATTACTCAGACAAGAAAGAGTATTGATCAATATATCAGAAACAATTTTAGGCAGAAGCAGAAGCATTAAAAAGGCGTGCAAGAATTAAAAAATATGAAACCATTACTCACCCATCTATAAAATAATTCAATTACTACAGTTTTAAATGAGATATTGGAAATAGCCTCACAATTTCAACAAAATTGATATTGTGTACGCCGAAATCCAATATGTAACCAAAAAGTATACCAATTAATCCCACGCCATTATTTTTAAATGAAGAAATGGAATTGTCAGTTAAACATCTTAAATCTGAAAATAGTAAAGATCCCGATCCCTTCACAAACAACATGATTAGTACTGGTAAAGAGATGCTAAGAATCAAACTCACAAATTTATTCAACAAAATCTTAAGATAGGACTAGTTACCCAAACAATGGATGGAGAAAAGTTAATACATTTATATAAAAAAAGTGATGCAATATTAACATAAAATTATATCCCAATTAGCCTGACATCATGTATACATAAAGTTTCCGAATCTACATTTCTGAAACGTGTTACGAAAACTATTAACGAGAATCAACCAGGGGAGCAGGTAAACTTCATGAAGAATTTGTCTACGGTAGACTACGTACGAGTACTCACACTAAAAATAATAATAGAGGGAACATGACTTTTTTTATTTTTAAAGGAAAAAAAACAAACACAAGCTATTTGAAATATTGTACGAACAATAAATACGAAATAAGTTTGTGTTCTAACATTTCCACAAAGAACAAAGAAAAATAAATACATTTATAATATATCCAATTAAATACAACAATACATAAATGTAACAATGTTAATTGAAGTAAGTGAAACAATATTTTTTTCAGAATAAGACATCAAATTAATATGGACAACACTTGTTATTAACTTATCAATTAAATAAAGCTGCAATTATGGATTACAAGTTATTTATGTAAGACACACTATTTAACTTATTATTTTAATTTTTAAATTGCACAAATACCGTCTGCTGTGCATAAATTTCACGGAGCCTGTTCTTTATATCTGATTGAAACTGGGGGCGTGGACTTGAAAGGATATCAAATGTCAACATCTCTTTATTGTATAAATCGCACAACCGCCGTAGCGGTGCTCTGGCACCGGCGTTTGTTCATGCATTATCGACACGAAATAAGAGATGGTTACGAGGTAATTTGGAAATTCAAATCTTTAGCTGACTCAGTAGAGATGGGCAGTCAGTCAACATAAACATCAACTCTAATAATGAACATCTGTGATAGAGAACATCACATTTATAATTATTAAGTAATACTTTATACGATAATTTACTGGCACCTATACGATGTTGAAGAGCTTTCAAAATTGTTTTTGTATGTTCTCAATACTATCAGAATAAGTGGCATATAGTAGGTTCCAGATAACAACAGCGTATTCAAGTTGTGATCTTACAAGAGCATTGTACAAGGTTAAGTATGTTGCAGCATTTTTAAATACTTTGGCTGTTCTTAATACGAAGCCAAGCATTCTATAAACCTTATATACAATATGCTCAATATGCAAACTGAAATGCAGTTTACTATCGAAAATGACACAAGGTCTCGCATGCTGTCATCTTTTTCGAGTGAATTCCCTCCTATCGTATATTTAGTTTATTTGTTTTTTTTCTTTGTGAAAGAGATTTGTTTGCACTTCGAGTAACTTAAATGCAGTTTGTTCTCTTCACAGTAAACATGAAGTCTATGGAGATCAGCTTGTATATTCGAACACTCATGTATGTCTTTTACAAGAGTAAATAACTTTAGATCGTCTGCATACGTTAGGAAATTACTATTTCTAAAACAGGTACTTACATCGTTAATAAATATAATAATTAAGAGCCTAATATAGATCCCTGTGGTACACCAGAAGTCACTTGGATATATGGTGATAAGAACCCATTTACTTTAATTGCTTGCTACCTATCAATTAAATACGAAATAAACCATCTAAGCAAGTTTCCCCTGATACCGTTAAACGCTAGTTTTTGCATCAATATTAAGTGATCAACCTTGTCAAATGCTTTCTTGAAATATGTATATATCACGTCAACTTGCTGCCTGGAATCCAATGACTCGAACAAGTGCTGAGAGTGAAGTAGTAGGTTAGTGGTGGTAGACCTACCACGAACAAAGCCGTGTTGTTTAAGCACAATGTTATTATGGAGTATTGGATATACTCGTCCTAACCTCTTTAAAACTTTGGGAATTACTGATAAGATTGTTATGGGTCTATAGTTAACCATGTTTTGTTTAGATCCATTTTTATGCACAGGTGTTATGTACGCCTTTTTCCAACATATAGGATAAGTCCCATGTTTTACACATTTATTAAACAAAATAGTTAAAGGAATGCATATAGTATCTGCCATATATTTGAGGAAGGCTGGTTCGATTCTATCTGGTCCTGGGTCTTTGTTCAAGTCTAATGATGTAAGCATTTTTAAAACATCTGTAACCTTTAACGATATGGAAGATAAGCTGACGTTATTTAAATTATTAGTAGGCATGTTTGTTTATGTCTGGATTAGTGGGCTCGAAAGTTGACTAAAAGAACTCTGAGAAAATTTGGCAAATTTCGTTCGGGTTACTACTGGCCCTTTCGCCGGATGACATATTTGATTGATAGCCACTTGTTTCATGTAGTGAAGAGACATAAGACCAGAATCCTTTGAGGTTTTTCTTTATTATTTTCTCTCTGTTTGCAACAAATCACTGACAACATTGCTTAGATAAAAGCTTGAAACGATATCAAAACTTTGAAAATTCATTATAGGCTGAAATACTGCCATAAGCTTTCCATTTCCACCATTCTCGTTCCTTGTACTTAGAAAGCCGTATGAGATCACGAGTAAATCAGACAGGATACTTGGTGTTGCGGGTAGCCTTTTGTGGTACAAAGAGTCAATTAGATTGTTAAGTTAAGGTCGTAAAATATGGTCACAGCATATTCCGTTGAGAGTTCCCGCAGCATCGCGTAGCTAGCTGCACGATAATAGTACGTGGGCGGTATACACGCACGCACGAGTGTGCGCGCGAGCGCAAGCGATGCGCCGCACACACCTGCCGTTTTTTAGTGTATCCAATTTTAAATCTATCTACGCAATCAAAGCAGCAGTGTCAATAATTGTAGTTAAAGGGGTTTTCCTAACAGTCACGTCAATATCCGAGTGGCTGGTATTACTCTGATTCGCAATATAATTTTATTGCTAACAACCTGCGGCGTGTTATTCCCGTTAGAACCCGTAGAAATTAATGAAGCGCGTCCTGTAGATGGCGTGGGCATAGCAACGCCAGGAATGGAAAATCTCTAGTCTGTTCTTCTGACTGGCTAATAGCGGGCTTTGATTGTTGCGTCTTACAACACATGCACCTCCACTTTGCACAATGCATGGTAAGCAATTTAGAGTAGGTCGCTTTACTAAAACCGCCGCAATAGAATTGATATTGCCGGGAACATTTACTGCAGATAATGCCATCTTTATCTAATATGACCTCATTGCATTTACTGTAGAGCTTCACATTTATTGTTATTATTGTAATTCTTGTTAGTAGTAAAAAAGTAAGCGCGCCTGCTGGTCTCGAACCCGGTTTGCCTGTGTACGAACGAGTGCATTACGCACTGCGCTAAGCGTGCGGTTTATGGAGCGGCGAATAGCAGTTTGCAGTACAGAGGCGAGTAAATGCAAGCAAAGCGTTGCTTGTTTGTATACAAGTTTTTATTTGCACTCGGTAAATTTCAAATCACCCACTTTTATATTAATTTTTATTAACATTGTCACTGTATCACACGGATATTAATGACTTTTTAATTTTATTTTGGGATTAGTTTTATTAATTCACTAAAACTTAAGGAATTATTTTATGTCCGTTTATAATACATAATGTAATTTGAAGTTAGTATTTATTTATTTTAACACGAGCTATCACGTCAGTACCACTGAAGGTTGAACTAGAACTGACCCGTATATGTTGCTTTTGTAGATTATTTTTTCTTCTCTATATTCGATATGGCAAGCTGTAAATGAGCGGGGAGTAAATTACGACTACAAAAAACTAATCAAGAAAATTTACAACAACAGCACAGTACAACTATGCTTAGTGACAATAGGATCATTATTCCCTATAGAGCAAAAGAGTAAAGCAGGGTGACCCGCTCTCAACTACATTGTTCACGGTAGTTTTGAATCGATCGATCGATATTTTCTCGAAATCAAACTGGAAAGCAATGGGAATAAACTTAAATTCTAATTAACTTAAGATTCGTAGATAATATAGTGTTACTCGCCGAAGTACCTGAAAACCTGGAATACATGCTGGTATCTACTAATGGACAGAATGAAAAAAATGGATACAAATACATGACGAATACGTCATACAAATACATGCCAGATTTAATAACGCATACACAAAATACTTCTATACAATTCAGTCAACTTTGAAATATGTAGATAGCTATATCTACCTTGAACATTGCTTATTTTTGAACCCTGTATAGATAAAAAAACACAAAAAATTAAAAACTTATATAAGTGCTGGTCTGGATGGAATAAGTTAAATATTTAAAGACTCCATATAGATAAAACTTAAAACAAAAGCGATGAGTATCTATGTCTGACAAAGTATAATCTAAGCAAATAAGACCATGTTAAGGAGAGATAGAAAAAAGCTACATGAATTTCAAACTAAAAGATTGAGTTAATAGTACGTTAATCAAAAAAAGACAAAAGCAAGAACGTAACAAAACAAACTGATCACTAATTGCAAAAAACTGGTTTCCTACTTATAATAAACGCAGATGACGTAGTAAAAATAAAAAATGTAGATAATATAAAAATTCTAATATTTTCGTTCTCATGCTAGTCTGGGTAGCATGAGAACGAAAATATTAGAAAGCATTGGAGAAGACTTATACTGTTTTAGGCGGTCCTTAGTAAAATGTCAATAGATAACTAACATATACCTAGTACTTTCAAGAACTTGTTTTTTCCCTATAATAATAACCTTACCAATAAAATGGAAATTTACTTGTAAATAAAATATAAATTATGAAATCCCGTGTTTGTTGGTTGGCAGCAGTTAGGCACATTATACTCAAATATTCTATTAAAAGGTAAATTTAATTTCCTAATTTTACAAATATTTTCCAACTTCTTTTAGGATCATTTTTTGAACTCATTTTATAAGTAAATTCGAAATACGTTCAGAGAGGACCTGACCAATCTTTAAGAATATCCGTTAATCTACACTTATCTCATTTAATATCAGATAAACATTCATTTCATCTAGCTGTTTACTACAAACGTAGTACTAAGAGGAATCAACATACGCCGACAAGCACAGTATGCAATAAAATTATTGAGATTGACTAATGTGACTTCATGTGGTGACTGAGGGCGGCTGAGAGAGAGTCTTATAATCCTCGAGTGCTATCCAGTAATGTACGCACTGAAGCTTTAGTTTACCGATAAACCTTGGAGCAACTACAAAATATTTAAGTTCCTCCGTAACCACTATGTTCATGTAACAATTTATAAATATTTGACAAATATTTTTTTCATTTCTCATACAAATATATAATTATTGCTGTAGTATCCCAATCATTTTTAAGTTAATCTTACTTATATTACTTTTTTCCAAAATGTTCACTATTTCAAAATGTTCACTAATCTTATGTAAAATTTTAAAAAAAAATAGTTTTGGAATCCTATGAATTGCTGGTCTGATATGTTCGATTGTTTTGTTCGATATGTTCAAATATTAATTTACCACCTTTGAAAAAGCCATATTATTATTTTTGAGTGTTAACTATATATATATATATATATATATATATATATATATATATATATATATGTATACATATATATACATATATATATATATATATATATATATGTATATATATATATATATATATATATATATATATATGTTTTATTAATAAGGCAAATTTCAAGATTCCACGTCCAACGGTTTCTAAAAAAACGGATTTGATACACAAACATATAGATTAACGGGTGACCTTACAAAGGTACTGTTTTTTCCTTTTAAGGTACGGAACCATAAAAATTAATAAATATTGGAGAACATCAGGTCACCATAAGTTAAATCAACACACAGAAATAAAGAAATCCTTTGAAAAATCTATTACAGAGGTAAAATATCATTTAAATGATGAGCGAACATACATATGAAGCATGACAGGATAGTCACAGGTTAAAAAACTTGCATAATTTTTTTAAGTCTCGTCATGGGGACTGAAGTGAAAATTGAAAAATTATCGAACAGCAGTGCTTTTATGTAATCATTTTGCAAAAAATAACAAATTATCTATTTCATTTTTGACAATTAAATTTAATAAACAATAAGTTGCTGCGCGACAGAAAAATTATCGAACAATTAGAAATCTGTTTTACCATGCTAGTAGGGTAACTACTAAATGCTAGTAGGGTAACTACTAAGCCATTATGAAATACTCATTGCATGATGTATTGCGGAGGTAAAATATTAAAAATATAAATAATATCAAATACTTAAAGGCAAATATTGATACGGATATTAGAAATATTTGAAAGTATTCGTTTTGTTATTGTTATTTATATTTCTATTTAAAAATAGTAACATATTTAGTACTCACTGTTGTACTGCATAATGCTTGTACAATTAAACAATTAAAATAACAATGAAACCAAAACACAATTTAAACAATGCACAGTATACACACATCGAACTTTACACGTTATCAAATTACGTTACTTGTATAGATATATACAGCATTAAAGTTGCACAATACGTACCATTACAGCTACATATATACTGTTATTACAGCATGTCGTTGATGCGAACTCACAAGATTTTACCCATCTAAACAACGTCCAACGCGCACATCATAGAGTCGGGTATATGCAATGTATATATGTGTATACATGTTCAAGGGCCGATGTGCGTGTGTGCACGGGTGTGCGTGTATGTATGTGTGTGTAAATTTTCAGTGATGATCAAGCGCAACAGGTTATGTACATGTCGGTGAAGCGAACCCATAAGATTTTTCCCTACTCAATATGCCGAAAGAAGTTTTTCCTTAAAAAAAAGCTCGGTAATACGTCAACCGAATACGCTTTTGATGCATTTTCTATCATTTCCATTCATGGTGTATTAGTGAAGGTCATAATAATATAAGGAAATTTACAAATTTTTAAGGTATTTTTCAATATAAAGCAATGGAATGTTTCGCATATTTTCTTGGTGTTCTTGGAAATATGTTTCGCCCGAAAATTACAGGAATGTTTCGCTATGTGCTTTTGACAGGCTAAAAAAGACATGGCCGTGAAAAACCGTGGTTTACTTAACTAATTTTCAGGGTTCCGTATCTCAAAAGGAAAAAACGAACCCTTAAAGGATCACCTCGTTTTCCGCACGTCTGTCTATCTATCTGTCTAGACCTTTCTTCTCAGAAACGCGTGGAGGTATCAAGTTGATTAATATCAAATACTTAGGTTTACGGTCTCTTGGAGCTATCAGGAATCAAGCTAAAGCTTAAAGTCTATGCCATAAAAAATACATTAGAAATACCATTTATACAGCATTTCTGGACACTAGCAAGTAAATCAAAACCTATAAGGTATCTCTCGTTGACCGAGGATCCTGAAATTTAGCGAACAACAAGATCTCTCAGTACAAGTAAAGGAAAAAAAATCCGAAAATCGTTATTTTATTGTCATACCATATAAAGAAATATTTTTCAGACATGCGCCTGTGAAAGACATGGTAGGCAATATAATTTCGTTCCGCCCATTTTGACACGCAAATAAATCAAAACCTTCGTTAAATCGATACTTATATTATTCGATTTTTTTTTAAATTTGAGCCTGTGAAAGATATAGTAAACAATATTACAGCAAACTAATTGAGGGATATCAAAATTATGAAAGTGTGCAATTTGAGAAAAATTTATTCAGTTAAATAAATTATATAATTACTGTCCAGGGTATTTCCAAAGACTCCATTACGCTATATTTGCTTTTTCTTTAAACGTTGAATTTATATTAGTTACATTAAATACATGTATCAACATTTCGATGTGTTTAAATATTTTTGATTGAAACCGGTGCTGAGAAAAATAAAACTTGATTGCGGCTAGAGTAAATAACAGCCTATAGTTTTGTTATCGATGACAAAAGACACGTATTTCATTTTATGTCTTTGTAGTTGTTGAGGTCAGATAGGTAATGTACTTTATCTTATTAGATTCTGCTATTTATTTTCTGGGAAATATTAAATAATCGTAAGAACTTTTATGTCCTTACGAATACTCGGCGTTTATACTTTCTTCATTACTCATTAATTAAGCAAAATGACGATTGCTATGCCTTGGTTAATAATAATTTTTTTGTTGCTATCAATTTTTCAAAGGAATTTTGCGGAATCTGACGATATGCCAAAGAACTCTTGTTCTTTCGTACAAGAGTTTCTTCGTTTCATCATAAAATGTATATATATATATATATATATATATATATATATATATATATATATATGTATATATATATATATATATATAAATATATATATATATATATATATATATATATATATGTACATATATTTTATGATGATATATATACGTATATCGCCGTCATTAGTCGCAAACTTGTCTAACTTTATAAAAACTGTCTTTAATAAAGTTAATCAAATAATTTAATTGTCAGAAAGTAAATAATTGTGGCGGATGCAGAATATTAAATAAATATTCTACAAAAATATTTTGAAGCATTTTCTCATAAAGAAAAGATGTCAATAACGACGACAAATAATATACCAATATTAGAATTATTATCGTTTACAAGGAAGGTAAATATTTTGTTGCATAAAAGACATTCGATGAACATCGGTCCGTTCAAAATTAATTATTCAAGACTTGTAGTCAATTATAAAATTGAATTTCATTAAGATTAATTTCACTCTTAGAACATAAATAATTGTGGCGGATGCAGAATGTTAAACAAATATACTCCAGAAATATTTTGAGGCATTTTCTCATAAAAAAAAAGATGTCAATAACGACAACAAATAATACACCTATATTATGATTATTACCGTTCACAAGGAAGGTAAATATTACATAAAAGATATTCCACGAACAACGGTCCATTTAAAATTAATTAATTATTCCCGACTTGTAATCAATTATAAAATGTAATTTCATCAACAGTTAATTTATTTAAAAGTAATTTATATTGGGGAAATGAGTTTTAATTTGACGTCACTAGTCATTTGCCTTATTAATATATTTCTTGTTAATGTTCGTTGTATTTAAACGATCGCACTAAGTTAAATTTTATTTCTGACGGTTCGATAAATTATATTCTTGTATTTTTTTTAGATTGTATAAAACAATTTATTCTCGTTTATATTATGCTCCATACGGAAAAATAAATCGAAAATTAACTGAATATATAAAATTTTATATTTAGTAAAATAGAATTAAAAATAAGGCTACAAA
Source organism: Druceiella hillmani (assembly GCA_039881145.1). Classification (NCBI taxonomy): domain Eukaryota; kingdom Metazoa; phylum Arthropoda; class Insecta; order Lepidoptera; family Hepialidae; genus Druceiella; species Druceiella hillmani. The sequence goes on from JAYKKI010000025.1 coordinate 20,676,994, forward strand.
TAAAATAGTCGCCTTTCCCTCTCACTTACATGCATATATACTGGCACAAACAAATGAGCCGCATTCGACTTGGCACCGGCACCAAAAATCACTAATATTTGCAATATTTTGCCAATTTGGTTTTTATTCGAAAATCATATTGTATAGCAAAAATTTCAAATAAGTATACTTTTTTGATTATTTTAGACTTTTTAATATATTTTATTTAAAGTCGGCTACATTTTGTCATTAAACCGTCTTTTTAAGTTGGAGGGTTTATGATATTACACAGAATGTCACAAACCCATACGTAATTCATTAGTATCTCACTTACACAAGTCTAAACAGGCATTTTAGCATTACATGATTACGAATACATATTATTATGATATCACCCGCGTTTGTCCTCAAAGTAGATGGTACTTCGTGCCTTTGTATATACTTGTACCTATACACACTCGATGAAACTATTTCTCATCGAATCAACATCAACATACCTTAGGGTTACTAGTACCGTAGTATTGTTTTAATAATCGTGCCCAAAACTACTTTATTTCAATCACGAATCATGTACTATAATATATTAAAGAGCTTTGTATATCATCTCGGAAGTATACAAAAGTTAAACGAGTTATTTAAATAAAAAGCAGTCATCAAAATCGGTGCAGATTACCGGATTTGTGCGCAAACTATGCCGATACATATATAAATATATGTATCGGCATAGTTTGCGTACAATTCCGGTATAATACGTATTCATACAAGTACAAAAAAAATATATGTATATATCTATGTATATATACATATATATTTTTATATACACATGCACACTCATGTGCACGCATGTGTGTATGTGTGCGTATACATACGTATATACTGGTTGAATTGAGAACTTGCTTCTTTCTTGAAGTGATTTAAACATTCGAATGAATACATTCGATATATATTGCTATTGTCCCATATATCTGACAATACTTATTTACTTTAATTTTTTTTCACATTTTCTAATAAAAACCTAAAATAGTAGAAAAAAATCGTCATTAATGACGAATATATCTCATAATAAATACTTAATAAAATAATAACGAAATTGAGCACATATTTATGCAAGAAATTAAGATCTCAGATATCTAAGGAGAATATGACTTTAAAACATATAAGACGCTTTGTCCAAAATCGGTGTGTGGGATGACATTTTTATTTGATGGAAAACAGTGTGATAGTATGGCTAGATAAATACTTATTAAGAAGTATTACTCCTCCCCTATTCCTTAATTCGATTTGTGAGTAATATCAATGTCAACTATATTAATCAATGGAACACATTAACACATTTAGTGTAACTGCTCACCACTCTGCTGCTTTAGCCCTTTAGGGCATAACACTTCACAGCTATTTAAAATTAACGCCACGGAAGAAAACAAAATCAGACACTTTCGGAAAAGTCCATCATTCCCACTGAATAATCCTAAGTTCCATAGAATTGGCTTGTATTAGGTCATGTTATCCTCCCCCGTTACATGCAAATGAAGGAAACGAATTAAGTTATATTATTAATTAACACTTTTGATATTATTTTTAATTCAATTGATACACGATTGGTAAGAGATAACAAAATATTCTAGAAATTTATTAAAACCAAAAGAATAAGTATCGGTAATGCGTATTGTGTAAAATAGATTAGTAAAGTACGGTTCGTGAAATTATTAGAGATATCATCAGGTTGTCATGATCTTTTAAAGCATTTCAAAATATATTTTCCTTATATTTACAAAAAGTCCCAATTATTTGAAATCTGTTTATTGAAAAAATTAATTAAGTTCATTTTCAAAAGTAGAAATGTATATCTGCAGAGCTTACCAAGCTTATTGAAATAAATACATACACCAAAAGCTCGGTAATATCTAAATGATACATAACGATAATTATTATCCAAATATATTAAAGCCTCGATAAACATGCAACTTAACAATTTCTCAGTGATTCATGCTGATAAATAATTATTAGCTATATATAGGATATAGCCAAATTCTTGACAATCATTACAATACAAAAGTGAATAATGTATATCCATTGAAGACAAAATATTGCCAAAAGATACTGATTTCTAAGATTTTGTGTCCAAAGAGCAAAAACGGAAATTTATGATTCCATCATTTCCGTTTGTCTATTTTATAATTCCATCATTTCCGTTTGTCTCTTTGCTCATCCGTAACTCAATTATTATGACACTCTAACCAAAACAATTTTTTATGCAAATACATAGAATAAAATATTTTCTTTTTATCCCTCCATATAAGCCAAACTAGGGAATTAATATTTTTTACAGATCCCCTAATATGGCTTGAAAATATACAGTAACATTTTTTTATAAGGCACTTACTTCACGGGATATGAGTCTTCAAAACGTTTGCCCTCCTTTTCTTAAAATTTTAACCACATATATTAAAAGTTGGAAAAAGTTGAGATGTCGACATAAATAATTAAATAACTAAGGAGTTAATATGAATTAAAAATATTAAATGCAAAATAAAAAGGAAACCAAGTAGTATGTCTCGTACGCATGTAAAAGATACAGTACACAATATATTTATAAGGCAAAAAATTGTATCTATATTAGTAATTTAATATTAACACTATGTACTCTCAAATATGTAATCTTCCATTTTATCTTATTTATGTAAAAAAATTTATACGTTAAATTCTGTAAATTGGCAAAGTCGCAAAGGGATTTTCGTATCGAACAATTAAAGAAACAGTTTTTCATTCACTAGGCTAAACTCGGTAATGCAAATGTGTCCAAGTCAAATGTTCCATGTATCTAAGACAGAAGAAGTCAGATTTTGTTATAATCTTATTAATTGTTGTCTCAAAAATAGCTTTAAACTATTGAGTATGTGAGTATATACACGGCGTGCTCAATAATATAAATTGTATGTGTGTGTATATATATATATATATATATATATATATATATATATATATATATATATATGAACATTACCTATATGCTACACAGCCTAAAAAATCAAGTAAATGCTTTATAAAAGCAAATTTAAACACTTCTCCGACCGACTTTAGATACTTTGTGCGCAATACTCTTTCACCCCCACAAACTTTGACGAATAATGTGAACTAAACTTAAACCAACAAATCGTTCTTCTTCCAACAATTTTTGATTGCCTTTGAATAAATATCATTTCGAAATTATCATTTAAAAATAAAAATCATTTAGAACTGTTTGTAGTCTATCATTGTAGCATACTAGTACTTATAACTAAATTTACAGATAAATTGTTGACACATTTAAACTGCTAGTTAAGAAATTCGACAAAAAACATTTATTGGTATTATTTAGACTTATGGTTATTTTATTACTAATTACTATGAAAATATCACTTTATAAAAATGTTTGTACTTAGGTCAATCAGTATGAAAACACAAAATACAAGTACTATTACACAACAGCGACATGTAAAATGTTTGCCTGTGTACATTCAATATCAATATAAACCAATTAAGCCAAAACAAGGTGACCATATTGAAATTTAAACCCCAGTTTCAAATTCAATGCAAAGTTTTTCTCATCAAAAATTAATTAATTTTCTATAAAATGTTGATTTCAAACGAAATTCGGTATATAAATAAGCAAATTGGTTTAATGAAATACAGCTCTGATTTACGTCAAGGTTTGTGTTGATCGACAAGACCAGAAATGAACTTCTCACAGCTTTGCGAAATATACTACTTATTATTAAATTTGCCGCTTTTTCTATCAAGAAAATTCATTTGATTGCAAACGGTTTTATTAACTAAACATTGAATCTCACTGTGAAATGTATTTATCTAACTTAAATTATTTTTCTGACAATTTCATTACCAGGCAATTTTTTTAATAATTATGACAATTTTGGTTTTATTGATAAAATTTTATTTCATATTATACGTATACTCATGACCTAACTATAGTTTATGTTTTGTATCAAATTGAAGCTAGATTGAACGTAAATTGGTAGAAAATGAATTCCTTATTAAAAATAGCTTTTATAGCTAATAAATTAAGAGTAATTTATTTCATCTATATGAATAGTATTATTGAAAAGAATATTTTATTTATTTTCATTTAGCAAGTCCCTGAATTGGAATCGCTGACCCTTTCTTTAAACTCTCAAGGAAGTTAGGAATACCTTGAAACGAGACAAGTGCATATTTTTCCCTTCAAACATAAACTATCTAATATCACATATTGTATATGGTAAAAAATATTTTTATTTACCGTAAAAAAATTACATTCAATTATACGTGCGCAGATATAAAGCAAACAAATATTTATTGATTTATATATTTTAATTTATTTAATTGATACATACGGTGAACTGATTGCTACGAAAGCAATATCTTACATCCAGTTAGAAAACTAGTCCAACCCCGCTCGAGGAGCGGCTAGGAATCAAACCTGAGTCCCCGCGGTGCGTCGCGCAATCAAAGGCTGTATGCCTTGTGATCGACTCAACACATCACCGTGATGACATATTAGTTCGTCTATTACAATATTAAGTACACCTTTATCAATGTTGCTATAAATATATATTTTAATTTACATTTTATCTATAATCTTTGACATACCTTAGTCTTTTAAAGTTGCTTTTTATACTTCAAAGATTTTATAAATTTTATGTTTCGAGATAAACCCTGATAGTAAGTAATTTTCAAACTTCTGTGTCAACAAAAATAAACTAGTGTATGTGGTAATATGCAAAGCTAAGGTTCAATATAAAAACATTGAAAACTTGATTTCAATAAATGTTTAGAACCCAAATGTAATAATGCTGAAATAATTATATATAATCACTCGACACTCAAGATTTCCTTAATTTTCTTTCTGATATTTGGAAAAATTACGAAAAAGACGAACATTGCAAACCATATTATAAAGCCTTATATTTCATAATCGCAGCCAGTAAACGGACGGTCTGAGGATATTTCAAAAGTTCTATTTAATGACACACTACTCAATGGGGTTGACAAAAAATATCCTCCGAGCTTATATATATTTAGGGATCTAATGAAAAAATATTTTAATTGATTTGTGTAAACTGTTAAAAAGATTCATCCAAAAGAAACTGTCCGCAAATTTGCTTATAGGTATCTCCAAAGTTACAGAAATTACAAGACAATATGTACACAGATAGATCAGTGAAAAAAAATTATTATCATTCACAATTATCCTAGTGAAAACTAAAATATAGAAAAGAGGAAAAATATTAAAATTAATTTACATGGAAAAAGAGTATGTTACAACGTGTCATAGAAAATCTATCATATTCATGTATCACATGTTCAAAAGATGTATCATAAATGAAAGATACATAAAATATATATTTATGCCACAATAAGATATATCCGAAGAATCGGTTCCATACCGACATCATAATTATTTGAGGTAACATCGCCTAGGAGAGTCGTCTCTTGGGCGAAGTTATAAAAACATTGGTGGAGTTCGTGCTGAGTAAAGGAAAAGTAACTGTTACCCAAATATTAGGTATGCCTGTTGAAAAAATATTGGGTATCAAAAATGTATTTCCCAGTTGAAGCACAATTTTCAGGCCGACAAAATAGTATTGTTGGCTTGAACCATTAAACCCTTGTAGTCTGTTATCTCCTCATCATCTCTTGGTGTTGAGTCAGAGAAGCGTTTTTGCTGGTCTAGTAAGACTTTATTTTTTGTTACAGTTTGCTGGCACGAAGTCTTCATTTGGATTTGTTACCAACTATTTCATTGTTGAAATTGTTACTTATATATGTACTTATATATGTGTTTTTGTCTTTAATCTTTATAAATATCTTATTGCGTCAAAATCTAGATGAACGATGTAAGAATATTTCTAGAGAATTGTGTACCAGTTTTACAAATGCCAGATAATCTCCTTTTTTATTATTTGTCTTACAATTTCAAGAAGTTCCATTAAATCACAGGATTTTTTTTCATTTATATTAGGTTTAGTACGAATGAAAAGCATTGGGTGTGAGAAAGCGCATATATGAATTAGGAATTATTTAAAGAACTGCTCATGTAACTAGAACTCAGCAATTTTTTGGATAAGTTTTCAAAATTGGTAATATTTTGCAATATGATTTTCATTTCATTGATACTTGCTTCGGCTAAGAAACTTGTTTGCAACTTGCAAAATTTCAGAAAAAATCATAACATTTTCAATTCCATTTTCTCAGATAAATAATTAGCAAAACTTTACATGCTCTTAGGATTACACTGCAAGTTCTGCGTGATTTAAAAGAAAACTCGACGAGATACTTTTTAGGTGAAGAGAAAATGGAACATAGAACTGGTGTTTTAGTATTATCTAGAACCACCGTGACTTGCAAAAAGGATTTTTTTCGAACATTTTAAAATGTTCGTCTTTTTCTAATATTTTAAAGACATATTTCCGGATGAAACGTTTTTCCCAATTTTTGAGACAACAGGAATTATAATCAAAAATACATTTTTTTAGTGTAATAAAATTGTATTGTACCCTACACAAGGTTCAAACATTTTAAATTTATTTTTATAGAAAAAATGACAAATAGTTAAAAGTGTAATGCAAAAGTATATTAAAAAACAAGTAGTTTGAAATAAAATATGGAAGTGGCTTAAAAATCAATAGTACTGAAAAATAACTGGACCTAAGTACCAAAATTTCTTCAATTATTTTTATTTATTTTTATTATTTCATATTTTTAGAAATATAACTTTAAAATATTATTTTTTTAGGAAAATATAATATATTGGTAAAAAGTATGAAATGAAATTAATGTTCTTTGTTGCTTGAATATATTCTCCAGTGTATAATATAATTCTACGTAATTACTACTTAGTGTTTTCACCATCGCTATAAGGTATATGCGTATTTAAAAATACATTAGGAAACTCTGAATTTTTTTAAATTGCCTTAAATCTCAATATTAAAAAATTATATTCTAATCGGATGCTATCCTGTATTTTTCGAAACCGTCTCTACTTGCTCAAGGTTAGTAAATGCCAAAGTATATTTTCATTCCCTTATACTTCGATTATCTTCATATCTCATTTTTTTGTTAGGAGGTATTCATCTTGAGATCAATATTTTAACAGGGTCTGATTAAGTATCGGTTTTGTTTACCTTTAAATAATGTATCTAAATAATTCTCATCGACACCGGTTATGTGTATAAATGCGTTACACATACATTCAGTGAAAACTTTTTCCTAAATATGAATACTACGAACTGACAACTGAAAACACTCCTGGTCTATTCTATTGAAGCGCATATAGAATTTAAAAAAATAAAGCGATAATCACTTCCTCATTTAAAAATTTTTCAAAATATTTAACGGAGTTTTTTTCTTGTGACATACTATATTGCTATGCGTATAACATACTACTGCCGCGGTCTCCTTGCATGCAAAGCGATAAAACAATAAACACTAGCTTGAAATCCCCACGAATTTCATTTAAATTTGTACCCTGTAGGACTCATTGTTTAAAAAATCTATTATTTCTACTGTCTACCCTAAAATTCCTATACGCAATATTATTTAGTGTTAATTACAGCAAAATGTGCGTATTAATTTACTTTTTAACTACGCAAGAATTTTCTGGGAAAAGTGGCTTAGAGAATCTTTAGCAATATTTTTAGAAATAACTTGCAAATTATTCTTGAAAAAAGTAGTTTTATAATCCTTATAATGGTTTTTCAATTTATTATCCCATGGTTTATGAAATTAAAAAAAAATATTACATTTTTTGTGCCTCTAATTACTTTTGTAAATAATTTTAGGCGTTAACTTTAGAAACATAAGTTGGATAATATAATTTATCACAGTTTTTTAAGTTAAGAGGTTTCTATGATAAAACATTACAACACATGAACATAAACGAATATGATGAAAAATAAATAATATTACAATCGTTTTTAATTTTTGAAATGAATACTTGATTTAAAAAAGAGAAAAACCTTTTTTTCTTTCCGTAACGGAATATGCCATTATATGGGACATTAGGATGTCTTTACTAATTGCACCGGACGCGTCTCCTGAAAATTATTTTTATCATAAGGGTTTTTATTGTTTCAATTTTATTTTATTTAATCACGTAGTACGGAAAAATTGTTTTGTATGTTAATAATTTTACCCTTGGAAGACATATGATTTGTATTTGTTGGTGTAAATTCATAATTAATTATCATTGGACATTAGTTTAGGAAAGTATAAGAAAGAATCTAATTATTAAAAATATTTTCCTAAGAACACATGGTTTTATAAATAACTTTAGTACTTTTAAAATATTTTTAAGATATTTTTATATCCTAACTCTCCATTAATAATTTATTGAAAAAAAAAATTCCTACGTAGCCCTTTTTGGTTTGGAAAAATATTATCTTATTTTGAAATCTCTTACTATTTAAACAATTATCAAAAATATATACGTTTGAATATATAAAATATTGAAACATAAATATAGATTTAAATACAAGGAAAAATACAAGGAAAAATAAGATGAAAAGAAAAAGAAAGCAATTACACTATTAAACAAGTAGAGAAGAAAGACGTGAATAACACAAAATATGTAGTATGATGTCTTTCATAATTCATTCCGCGAAAATTGAAAATTCTGGACAAAAACTAAGAATACTTCAAAAGGTTTTTCTGAACATATTTTATATTTTGAACGATTCTTTTATAATTTCCCAATATAAAAATACACATACAATTAAATAATAAACAAAAATCGTAAAATCGATGAAAAGACACGAAACTTTTCAAAAAAATTCCTTACAGAAATTCTGAAAACGTGGCTTAAAAAAAATAAAAGGAAAAAGGATGAACGGTAAAATACTGAGTAAAATTTATTAAATTAAAGTCGAAACATTATTTTGACTTATTTTTGTCTTCCATTTTTTTCATTAGTTAAACCCCTATATTATGTACAAAAAACATACGGTCAGTTTATAGCATTATAATAATCTTTTAACACATCCGACCGTGTAGTTACGCAACTGTAGTTGAATGCAAAATCTAGCATTCATTTTAATGAAATAAAATCTTCTTCTTACACTTTGCTGCCTTACAAATTAACAACAATCACAATTTGTAAAGGTCACCGTAAATTTAGATACGTAATTTTATCCTGCCATGGCTAATTTGAAACCGATAGCGACTCCAACGCATTTCACCTAAACGAAACACATCAAAAAGACAATTTAACTCCGGATGCGACAAAATTATTCCATTTCCGTACAAATAACGTCACTTTGCTAAATTTTCGTTCAATTTTACGTGACACCGAAATATTTGAAAGTTACGCTTAGCGCTGTTCATAATAACATTGAGTTGTGACGTCTTTTAGGAAAAGAAACATTAAAAGGTAATTCTTGTGACAGAAGTAGACTTTTACCTCATGTGTTTTGTTACTGAAATTAATACTACTATTATCACATTGGTATTGTTATATTTCTATAATAATTTAAATCAATACGTTTATAAACATATAATGTTTTCCCACATTCCGCTATCTTCGTCAATATTTCTTTTAATTTATTCATATCATTAACGTTCTTAAGAAAAACAAATGGAACTTTTCTTGGACAATCAGTACATGGGACGGCATTAAGATATATTTTGGGACGGCATGCAAAATAAAGAAAATATCCACGAATGTTGTCGTATAACTTATGTTTTTTTTTATAAAATTATTATTTAGGTAGAATTGTAACACAACCATTTGTTGAATATATTTGGCGTTAATTTTGTAGAAATTCATTATTCACAATTAAATGAAACTAAGTGATGTAGTATTATTTCTATTTTCTTTAAGTTCTTTACAACGACCTAGGTTTCGTTGTATTACAACATCTTCGGGTGGGCTGTTAGCAAAGATCGTAAAGATATTTGCTCACCTGAAAATGTTGTCAACGAAATCTAGGTCGTGGCATAGAACTTAAAGAAAGTAAAAGTAATACTACATCACGTAGTTTTATTTAATTTTGGACAACCATTTGTGTTCAATATACACACTTGCTCTTAAATTCTTATTTTTTTAATCGAAAAATATCTGTTAATTACAATAAATGTTTTTTTTGAAATGTCATTGAAACTACACCCTAAAATAAATTGATATAAGTGTAAGTTTGAGCTAATCTTTAAAATCAAACACGTTTATTTTTATTTACTTTGGAGGTATTTCACACATAAATTAATGTTTATAGTCTGAGAAGTAGATTATATTAACATCGTTCATAAATTTAAAATACCATCTACCATCTTGTGGGCAGCATTATTCTCTACTTATTATAAGATATGTCAATAATGCTATGATTCTAAATATTAAAAAAAAAAACAGTTACTCTCAGAAAAACAAGCGATCTCCTCATTGATAATAATGACCCTAAATATCACATATTTCTACTTCTAGAAAAAAGAGCTAAACAAAACGAACAAAAGTATTTTCTGATCTATATAGGTCAGATATCTCTCTCGGATCAAATTTTGGGCGGATATTTTTAAAATCTTTGTGGGATGTTAAATATCTACCGTGGCACCAAATCATCCGCTTTACAATTAATCACGAAGACTTTTTTCAAATTAAAAAATACAATTTATATACTTCTGCAAACTTAACAATAACTATATCTTTTTTAAGCGAATTTATATTTCCCAACCGATTCTTTTCGTTGTGTGGAGCTTTGTGGAACTCTCCATCTTTATCATTTATTTAGTCTGTTAATCAAATTAACTTCGATCCAGATGAATTGAAATGCAAATGACGTGTTCCTGTGAGAACAATCTTTCTATCAACATTGCTGTTAATTGCAAAATACATATTTAACTTATCTCATGTAAATATAATGTAATGGAAATAATTTTTTTTTTTAGATTTTGACTTCATTTATATATTATTAGTGTATCTATTTTAGTGTAGATAATTTATATCAACAAGAAAATAATTTAAAAATACTCTTCTTTCCCAGCATACATTTTTGAAATATTATTCAAATTTCATTATATGTCTACCTGTGTTTCTTCATTTTTGCCTTGTTTTGTCTTTATTACTTCAAAAATGTATATATAAAAACTTAAGCTAATCATATATTTACATGGAAGAATCATATATATTAAATGATTCTGCTCAATTACTTATAACTTGCGATATGATAATTTTTTTTATTACGAAAGCTATTTCAGTATTTTATAATATTATTTAGCATCAATTAACTGTTATCAAAAAACCATTACCTAAAGATAATTTCGAATTTTATATATTTTTTTTTTATTTGCTCCTACCACCAATACTTTTTATTTCTATCAGTTTTAAATATGTATTTTTAAGCATATTTTTCTTGCTTTCTATTTCTTAGAAATACATTTTCTTAATAGCAACTTTCTGACTTCTCAATTTTCCCCTATCACCTCCCTTCTTTTCTGTACTTGTTTCAGATATTTTTTTGCTATGAAATATTTTTTTGGATTTTATATTCAGATTTATGGAAGGTATTTGCATTCATTCATGCCATTAAGTTGCATACTGTTGAAGTTAAAACGTCCATAAAACATTAGTTATTAATTTTCAAAACTTCAGCACAATCTCGTATATAAATACAAATATAATTAATATACTAAAGAGATAAAACTTAGCGGTAGTCGCAGTGTGAAAATTATTTTTAAGTTAAGTAATTTGCTTTATGCAATCAATTTTTAATTATAATTGATGACTAAATAAAATGTATATTCATAATTTCTTCATATGCATCAATATTATTTTATAAAAGCAGAAATTATTTTTATTAAATTTGCCATTAAAGACTAACTAGAAATGTTACTAGAAATCAATTCGAGTCTGTTGCATTCACTGGTAGGTTGTCTTAAAAGAAATTAAATAAATGAGAGCTATGTAAAACATAAATATAATGTAAAATCAATACACGAACTAAACTTCGATACAAATGGTAAAATATATATTCCTTACGGTGATAAATTGCAGGAATAAATCAGGAACTCACGTTGGGATGAAGCCTATTGAAGCGGAACTTAAAATTACGTTTAACGTTGCCTCTCCACTAGAGCTATGAGCATTACAGATTTGAATTTCAATTTTATTTATTTATGGTGTTTCACCAATATAAAGTTTACAAATATATTAATATTATACTACATTTTTAAAAAAAAAGAAAAAAAAAAATTATATGTATATATATATATATATATATATGTATTTATTAAAAACAGACCAAAATCTCTGCCCACCGTCTTCAAAGTTGACTTATTTTTAATGTGCCAAATAAAAATAATAACGAAATACATTCAGCATTAAATTAGGATGTTTATTCGTATAAATTTCACTGAAATCTGTCATTTAAGTTTTCACGTAATGTGCCATGAAATACAATATCTAAAATATTGAGGTCATTTAATGTTTTTAAAAAAAAAATTAAAATAACAAGTTTCCAAGATGTTGAAACACTCATCTAAGTTAATCCTTCTACTCGTTACTCGTAGGGAATGGCGTGATAATGTTTATTGAAAATGGTAACCATGTCTCTAAGATATTAAACTGAAATGTTTTTTCTAATGACATTACGTGGACTACTGCCTTTCTGCCGCTTACACACTTGTGCAAATAGAAATTCTTAAAACCATTTTTTGCTGAGATCATTTTTTTCTTTTCAAATCTTGTACATTCATTAGCCGTTCGTTATACTGAAATCTTCCGGAATTTGCTGGAATTTTAATAACTGGAATATATTACTATTCACTGATTGAATAATTAAAATAAAATAATTTTTATCAATCAGTCATAAAAATACATTTATATTCATAAATATATTTTTATCACTGATTGATAAAAATACATTTAAAAAATCTGTAAATTGGTTTCTCTGTAAAGTGTGAATTTATTCACGAAAGAAAGATTTAAGTAGACATAGTAAAAGCAATGGACACAAAAATAATGTTTTCTGAATCTTTGTTTTAATCCACATCACGTAAAAACACTTAACTGATTACTGCGGCGTTTTTTGAAAAAAGAAAACATGAGTTACGACTTGAAAAAACATTAAATTTTTATTTCATCAGAATTGATTACAACCAGAAAATATGCGAATTTAATGTTTTTAAAATACTTTTCTATTGCGTTAGTACATAATACAATAAAAAAACCATAGCTACTCAACGCTAATTATAAAAAAAAATAGATAGCGGATCTCGTACATAAAAATAAAGCATAACGTGTGTTTTAAATTGGTAATGAAGTTTTTCACCCTGACATACTTCAGCAAATCGGTATGACTATAGGTGAAGTATGAAGTGATGCGTCGGGGATACGTGCTTAAGCAAATAATTAGAAAGCGGGCAGACATTACGGAGGAGACTTAACATAAGACAACACGACTCATCTTAACTAAAAACAAGCCATTCCAGCATAACCCAGCCCAACCAAATATAACTCAACCCAATCCAACGTACATGACCAAAGAAAAAATAACCCAACTCAACATAAACCAACTCAATGTAACCCAACCCAAGCCACAATAACCTAATCCAAGATAACCAAAACCAATCCAACATAATCCAATCTAACACAACATATACCAACCAAACCCACCATACCTCAAAAAACCAAATACTAACCCAACCATAACCCAATCCAAACGAACGTAACCTAATATGACCCAACTCAACACAACATAACCCGATGTAACTCAACCCCATTATCCCAATAAAATATAACAGAATCTAACTAAACCCAATATATCCAACAAAAGAGAAAACAACATAACCAAGAATAAAACAACCCACAATAACCCAACATCATCCTTAGGTAACCCAACCTAACGTAATCCCAAAACCAAATCCAATAAAAATTAACCGAAGATCGAACCCAACATAAGTTAGCATTACCCTACCCAACATGACCAATATCAATAACACCCAACCAAAAGCAACATAAGCTAGCCCTTAACCCAAACTATTTCAACTTAAATAAATCCAACTTGACAAAACCCAATAAAATCCAACATAATCCAACACGGCCCAACCGAATCCAACATAGCCCAGGCCAACGAAACATAACCGGACGTAACTCAACTCAACTCAACATGACGTAACCCAGGAAAATCCAATCTAACTCCATATTTCATAATAGAAACAAACCCAACTCAACATAACCCAACGTAACTAAACATAACCCAACATAACCCGAAGGAAAACAAACCCAACCTAACAAAAAATAATATATCTATAATAAAACTGTACATGCAATTAAATTAAACTACGTGATGTAGTATTATTTCTACTTTCTTTAAGTTCTTTACCATGACCTAGGTTTCGTTGTATTACAACATCTTCAGATGGGCTATTAGCAAAGATGCTAATTCTTTGCTAATAGCCCACCTGAAGATGTTGTAATACAACGTAACTTAGGTCGTGGTAAAGAAATTGAAGAAAGTAGATATAATACTACATAACGTAGTTTCTTTTAATTGTGAATAATGAATTTCTACAAAATTAACGCCAAATAAATTCAATATTTTAAAACTGTTTAATTGACCTGTTTTATTTACAAAAACATTATTATGGGTTTCATAATGAAAGTAATAAAACGCAAAATATACTTTTTGGCAATTTTTTATCTGCTTGTCAGTTTGTCTGTTGGAACACGCATACATATAAACAACTTACTTGATTAAGAAAGAGCTTTAAAGAATATAGCGTTTTAAGAGTTTATAAAGAGTTTAACGAAGTGATACTTTTTATTTTATCGACGTCGGTACGAATCGATAAAATAAATATGAAATATGCAAATTTCATATTTTATTTAACAAATGCATTGCATTTATACAACTACAAACAAGTGCCTAGCTAATCGATACATAATTATCACACAAATGTATAATTTATCCATTCACCAATAGATGGCGACACGTGTAATTTAAACAACCGAAAAAACATTTTTATCCAGATATGTATAGGCAAAATGGGCATAGCCAGAAAGGAACGGTGGAGTGGTACGGGAAAGGAGGTGTTATTTATGTAGTCTGAATTCAAGTAGGTGCATGAGAGCAGATATTGTTGTTGGTCGTCGTAACGCACATAAAATATTTCTATGTTGGAAAAAAATAAGCTAATGTTGAATACATTAGCTTATTTTTTTCTTCAATTTATTTAAAAGATAAATCAGTTATCAATAAGAATATTTTAATTAATTTGGTTGCATTGGTATTAGGCTGCGTACATTTACTTGTCGCATACTTTATTGTTTACATATATAATAAAACTGTGTATTGTGTAGTTTGTATACTAAAAATGCTTAAGGAAAAAATGGTTAAGGTGACATAACAAAAGTAATAGAACATAAAAATATTGTATGTAATTTTTGTCTCTTTATTTGTTTATTCGTTTCCGTACGCATCATGTAAAAACTGATGAAATAATTTGGATATAGTGTTTTTTGAAAAATATACGGTCAACTAAAAGTGACATTTAGCTTTATTTCATTGAAATTCTTCAGAAGAAATTCAAATTAAATATTTTAAAAAATTTGTTTACAAAAACAACAAATAAATACGTAATGCAGGTAGGTGTATGACGGGACTATATTGTTGAAATGTGCTGTAATCTCCAAATAAATATCAGGAAAAACGATAAGAAAATTATCAATATATTTCTTATATAGTATTCCTAATATCAATTTAAAATGCATTTGCGGAGTTTTTGTGAACGATTAATTTATTCTTTAGAGAGCGAATTCAAATAATAAATTAAATATATAAAACTGTTGTGAAGTAGACTACGAATAAAGATATCTCGATTCTTCCCGCATATCACCACAACTGGCAAATTTTACTTCATCTGCTCATAAAATTTCAGGCAGTCTTCTTCAAAATGACGCTATTATGCACAGTTTTGAAATTTTATAACTCTTCAAGTCTTATCAAACATTAATTTTAATTTATTAAAGAAATTATATTATGAAAAGTTATATTATGAAAAAGTTGAACAAATTTTATTTCTCTGCTTAATTATAGATGCGATAATTAGTAATAAAACGATTGATCAGACATTAAGGTGAGCAACTTTTGCACGAGTGTGTTATAGAAAAGGATTTCAAAAACCGGTTTACAAAAAAATAGTTTGTTGCAATTTTGCCTTTATAAGTTGATTTAAATTATTCCTAGTTTATACCAAAAAAATTATGATAAAAAACAAGCCTTCTTGCATTTGATTGTTATTGTATAAGAAAAACAAATAAAAAAATATATGGTACAAAAAGAAAACACAGAATAAAACAAAACAAAACTAGTGAATTTACCATCAGAACATGCAAAATGTAGGGTTGCATAGGTTGTTATCCATATCTTTTGGAAGTGATGATCCAAATTAATCGAACCAATTTTATATGAAAATTCCAATGATATGCTTGTTGGTTTATTAAAACTTCATATTTTTAGACCAGAGAAATGCAGGACACATGTTGCAAGTTACTTTGATTTTACTAATTTACCAATGAAATCAAACTCAAATAAATGTTACAAAAAATCGGTCCCATTTGGTTTGTATATTGAAATTCTTTCTTTCAATACTTTGTTATATATTGATTAAGAATTCTATGTCGAGCACATACGTACAAAATTTAATGTACATAAATCTAAAACTATGGAAGCCACAAGGATGGAAAAACAAACGAGCTAACAAAATGTTTCCTTAACTTTTCCTTTTAACTTGTTTGGGTAAAAATATGGAATAATATATAGCGAATGAACGATGAGATATTGAAATAAATCACGATCGTCATGTTTACAAAAATTTAAATAAACTGTTTTCCCACGTCTTTATCGCAAATTTTGAACTTCTTAAATATGTTTATTCCAAATAAGTTCTTAGTTATGTTGCTTTTTAATGCTAATATAAATTTCGTTGCTTATGAAAAGCAAGATATCTCCAAAGAGAAAAAGAAATAACAACATTCCCAAAAATTGATACCCGTCTGGGACTCTATGACTATGAGTTCAAAAATTTGACAAATTAACGTATGAACATTAGAATATTTCTAAAATGTTTCTAATCATTGCAGATTTATCAGAATAAATCATATGTATCAGGAAAAAATTCCATTTCGTTGCAATTAAGATAAACAAACGTAGTCTTTATACTCTGTCGTCTCGTAAGTTAAGATCCATTTTTGTTGGTCAACATTAAAATGAATATAAATAAGCACTTAACTCTTATTGCGATCGGTCTAATTTAAAATCCACTGTCTCTTTAATACATTTCACTTGTTTCACCTGAGCGAAATATATCAAAAAGGCAATTTTACTGGAGATGCACAGAAATTATTCGATGAAAATAACGTAATTTCACAAAATGTTTGTCAAATTTTGAATGAAAAATAAACGCGTGGGTCATCATATAGACCTAGAGATATCATATAGAGCTTTCCAACACAACATTATACTTTTACGTCAATGTATTTTAAGTGATGAAATATTTACCTGGAATTACTTTCATTAAATGCAAAGTACATGCCAAATTTTAACTTTGATACTATTAATGACTACACGCAAATGGGCCAAGCTTTTCCACTATGTAAATTCGTCTGTAGGGAACAGCTTTTCACAAGTGTTTACTACAGACTTATTGCCAGTTTTCGTTCACCTCGATGGTATCCGGTTTGAACAAGTATTGGTTTTCGAGTACCTCCCAACACTGGCCCTGGCAAAGCAAATGACTTCCTCTTTTGACAATTATTCCCAAATCGGACAGGTATATACCCTGAATGGATTCATCCGGCTGATTAGGGTTATGTGGAGAAAAAAATAACATCGGCACTTAAAGTAACATTAGCTTCTTTCGGATACTATTTTACCGGTCCTCTTATATGATTCAGAAACATGAACCCTATTCAAAACGGATCTAAATAAACACAAAATCCTCGTAATGTTTCCCCAGATCCTGAGAAACTAAATCGGATATCGTATCATTAATAACACGATCCGATCTCGCTGTAAAAATTAATCGACCGTTGAACATCAATTTCAATAATATTGTCTAAGATGATTTTAACACGTAAACCATACGAGCAAGTTCAGATTTCCTTACCAACTTATTTGGAGAACTCGACCTTATAAGTCGAAATTCTAGCGAGTTGCACCAAATAAACTTTAATTAAAACATATCAAAGTAAATCTTAGAAACCAACGACTGGAGAGCGATCGAAAGAGCTTGTGAACCAGCGGCACTTACAGCATTATACTGGCTTCAAGATTGCCCTCAACCTTGTACTCTCAAAAGCAGAAATTGTACTCAAGGAATCGTTAAAACTTTTTTAAATAGAAAAAAATATTTTTTTCTATAATTTTATTTTCCCCTCATAAATTTCTTTAAAAGTATTTTTGAGTGTTCCATTGAAAGATGAAAGGCTCAGTAAGCTTTACAGGTATACCAAATTTTTACATCAACATTATCCTGTGAGAAAAGGCTGTGAGAGTTTTTGCCTTTTTTCGGTTAGTTAAGTTATCACATGTTATATTACGCCCAGTATTGTGAATATTTTCACTCAATTGCAAAACCAAAGCCAAAGGGGAGTTATCAACTTGATATATTTCCCAACGTAAAGTTCCATGGTATGGGTGTAAAACATTTTGGCATCTGCCAATGCCTAAATTTCTAGTCCATATTTGTCGGGTTTTGAGGGAATATACTGGCGAAAGTTGCAACGTCCTCTAAAAGCTTCTAGTTTTTCGTCAATCGTAACGTATTGAGACGCACTGTAATATTTTTTGAACGCTCCCACAACTTCATCGAACAACTCTCTAATATGTGCCAGTTTATCCAGTTTTATTCTCTCTTCTCGCGTATCTTTATTGTCAAATCTGAGACAACGCATCAATAGAGAGAACCTGGTAAAGCCCATAGTCAATCGAAATATCTCCGGGGATGACCTGTCAGTTTTGAAAAAATCCTTGGCATTTAGACGACCGTTTCCTCTGACTCCAGCAAACAGTAGAAGGCCTAAAAAGCTTCAATTTCAATGTTGTCTGTATTTGGGCAGTCTCTTTCTCTTGTAAAATTATGTTTCAATCGATTAATTTGTTCATTGATGTACTTTACTGTCAGGTTGATAATGCCCTCCGAACAAAAAAATTCAAATTTCTAGCTTCTACTCTAACACCTGGAAGTTGAGTGACTATGTTTATAACACGTCGCCTAGTTGGGTTTGAGGCAGGATATTTATTTCACCTTTTCTGTCCATCTTTTCCCAAGTAAAAATCACAGGAATTTTCACTGTGTTCTTCCTCAGATATCTCGTCATTGTCGTATTCTTGCTCGGTGTCGTACGTCTCTTCTTGTACCTCCACGTGGTCTTCCGCCTCACTGTCATTTTCGTCTTCATAATTAGAACCAGAACTAGATTCGTCCAGCAACAATCTGATTTGATCATCGTCCATTTTGATATGAAAGATAACCTAAAAAAGAATGATAAATTGGTCAAAATATAATATAAAACAACATACATACATACATTTTACTACACGTACTTCATAAAGTATTCAAAGTCTGTAAAAAAATATATAAATGCATTAAATGTAATATATAACACTTACACAAAAAGTTTCACCTATGCTCGCGTCGGTCTCATGGACAGATTGGCGCCGAATGCTACAACACGTGCGTTTCGCCCGAACGCGCGGCGTGCACTAAAATGAAATTAGCCACAAATCCGGCAGCTATCAAGGAACTCGACTTCACAGGATTTACCTGCATAAAAATATTCACGAAAATGTGTTTTGTCGGTCTCAAAGAACAACGCGCGAGTATGGATGGTTAATCAATCAAAATTATCTGAACATTGTACGTATGTACAAAATATATAAAATACATTTAATGCTTAGAAGATTTTTTACCAAGGCATTTAATTTTATTGCCGTAGGGGAAAATATTTCACAATTATAATTTTATTGGAAATATTTAATATCTCAGATTTCATTATTTATCGCTCTCCAGCAGCTTATCATTTTTCTAGTGTTTCCGGGAGATATAAGTTAGGAATTTAAATTATTGGTTAAGATGAATATAATACATAATTCATTTCCATTAAATTTTCTGTATGTTTTTTTTAAACGTAACAAGTAAAGACGCCGCGTATACCTACTCACAAAATGCGAGCCTGCATATGTGTTTTTTGAAACATCGCAATCAAATTGTATTATATAATTTTATAATTAGGCTTACAAACTGTCTCTAGTCAGATTTTTTTAATTTAAATAATGTTGAAGAATGACAGTATATAATGTTAGCTAGTTTCAGTCCAATTGTTTTTAATTTTTTTATCTCAAATGTCAAATTTATAAAGTAAGTTTAAAAATATATATATTAAAATATTTACAAACTTTTCTAAATATCAAACTTCATTGAAATTGCTTCAATGATAAGGTAATTGAGTGTTCGATACCCCCTTACTACCTACATATAAGTTTTACGATACCCCTATAAATCCACACAGAGAAACATTTTACATGTCGGTATTTTTCTACATTTTGTTATAGTAAAACAATTTAATATTTTTCAAATATTTTATGTATATTCGAAATGTCTATCAAACTTTCACACATTATCTTACTTATAAAGGATGAGAAGTGGTAATTAAACTCCATACTTTTTTATTTTTATTTTCCTTTATTTTTCACTCATTCTCGAATACGCTATGAAACAGTGTTTTCCATTTTCTAAATATTTCTAAGTTTTGTTGACCTCATTTTCCTTTCTCTTCCGTGTAAGTTTCCTTCCTTTATTATTTTTTCTGCATATACACAGTCAAATCTATGTGTCAATGTATGTGCAGAAAAGCACATTTTATCATTAATTTTTACAATCTACGTTTCATGTCATCGTATAATTACATATATATCTATATATTGCCTTGATTAGATATTTTGAACTATTCCATTTTAGTTGTGTATATTTTGTATTAATTCTTTTTCACAATCAAAATTCTTCTTTTCTTACATAACTTTCTTCGAATCATTTTGTTTGTCGTCCCTCACTGAGATGGTAAACGGCTCTAATGCTGAAAATCGTCAACTAATTTAGCCATTGCGAAATTCTCAGGATCACCATCTTTCACCATCATGACACCCTCCTTTTAACAATTTGTTCCTAAAGGACTCATTGTGACATATCAAACGAGTTCAAACACGATGAGTTTATTGCTAGTAATTTAGGAGCTCTCAAAATCAAGTCCTTCCTGAATCATCACATTAGCTCAATAAAATCGTATACTTTCGTGGCTAAATATTTAAACGCAAATTTAATGTATTTTATTTAACACCCATAACGAAATTAACATGAGTATTTTAATATGTTCTTTCAGTGTGAAAATGGTTCCACACTGAGTGAAGGAATCTCTGATTTACAGTAATAAAACTCCATTAAAAACTAAAGAAAATTAGTTTTTTAATCGAGTTTTTCTTTCTTGAATTGCACAAAATTCTATTTTTGCCAATATACAAATTGTCAAAAGCATTGTATTAATGATGTCTAAATGTAACACGATTTAAGATTAATACACGAACTAAAATTCGGTACAGTCGGTGAATATTTTCTCTTACAGTGATAAATTACAGGAATCTATCAGGAACTCACGTGGGGAGGTGCACACTGACGTGGAATATAAAATTACGCTTGCCGTTGCTGTCGATACAAGGACGTTAACTCTAAGCTCCTAAATATCAATTTCTGGGAATTTAATAAATATTTTTTATTGTGTGTTGTCATATGATTTGTTGCCTCTCCAATTTCATATT
The DNA here is from genome assembly GCA_039881145.1 of Druceiella hillmani. Lineage (NCBI taxonomy): Eukaryota > Metazoa > Arthropoda > Insecta > Lepidoptera > Hepialidae > Druceiella > Druceiella hillmani. The sequence goes on from JAYKKI010000025.1 coordinate 20,698,806, forward strand.
TTTTGTGGATATGCCACCAAACTTTAAAGTTAATTTTTTATTCTGTATGAGAAAAAAATAAACAAATTTTTTACACTGAAAAAAAAAATTTTTGCTTCACTTTCTACCCTACTATAAATATTCCTACTATAAATATTCTTCTATCTCATTTTATTTCTTCAAACTATTTGTTTAAACTTCAACTTATTAATTTGTAGCTATGGAATTATTAAACATATTTTTTGACTTTTCTTAACTTTTTTTCCTCTTGAAGGGAGCCATTCTAAATCTAGCGCATTTACAAAACTGGTCACAAAAACTGGTTCCTCAAATTTTCCCCCATGTTGTTGAATATTGAAAAAGTTTAGGGAAACCTTGGTCAATAACATAAATAAAACAAATTTATAATAATTTATTCGCTTTTGAAGGAATTATAAATTTTACTGAAACTATTTCATTCAATTAGTTGGTTCTAGGTTTCTTTCCTACTTTATTAATTTGTTCCAATTAAATACATTTCACAAAAAACATATACGAGTCATTGTATCGGTCTTTGTTTCACAACACACAAACAAACAAGCATTTAAAAAATTTCTTTATTTCAAAATGTCATCTAAAAATTTTAGTTTAATTTTTTGAATGAAAACCGTAACCGCAACCATATTGAGCAAAAATTTTTCAACGGTACTGAGAATTTTTGCAAGATTCATTTAAAAATATTAGTAGGGACAACATTTTTTTGACTTGACTGTCTTAGACACATGGTGCGCACATTTTGTGGACAGTAAACGAAACTTAGCCGTCACGTTCGGGCCGGTGACAGTGAACCAAGTAAACTCGGCTCTCAGAATGCATCGACTCAAGAATTTCGTTTTATCTTTTAATAGCATTTCACTTGAGTATAATAAAACATAATATACGTAGATTATTGTATATAATCAGTGTAATATTTCAACTGTATACGGTTATTATCCAATATTTTATTTAAGAGTAATTTAATAACTGCATTTAAGACCCTTTAATTATGTTATTGCATTTGTTTGTATTTTTCACTTCTATCGTATGATCATAAGTACATATCAGTGTTTTTTTTCATTTGAATCGGTGTTCAGGTTATCTCTGTAATGTGAAACATTTTTTTTCTCCTTAAATATTTTGCTATCGCGTAAGGTGTACTAATATTACCATAACTTATGAATTTATTTGTTCAAATATAGAAGGGAAATGGTATTTAACTTAAGATATTTTTTTTATTTCTTCATGCATTTCTATATGTTTACGTACCAAGAAAATCTTCTGACGCTTTTGGAATCAATTGTTATTTAAAGCTGTACGCATGCATATATTTTTATGCATAATTATATAGGAATAACTAATTCGAACTTCTACATAGTAACCTTATTGGCACCGGACTATTGCCTAACACATAAAGTGTTCGAATTTAAATATTAAGATTTTATGTGAACTCGTTTCTTGAGAACTTTTGAATATATTTAAATGAATTTAGGAGAGGTAAGTTAACCTGAAGTTTAGTAAGGGATTCTAGACATATGAGTACAATATTATAGGCATTTAATAAATAGCAAATAGTTTAAAAAACTGTAGGTTTTAACTTCACGCACTTGCATAAATAAAATAGAAAAGTGAATTAATACATGAATAAACGATATATATATATATATATATATATATATATATATATATATATATTGTGTGTGTATGTAGTTTTGCTCACATCATGAATTCATATTAATTTTTTGACAGAACACCTATATGCCAGAATCGCCCAAAATCACTACAACAGAACCGTCCTTTGTTACAACCGGTATATTAAAAGTTAACGCAAGGGAAGCAATATATAGATGCTACTAGATCGATATCTTAGTTTCCTTACATCCCGTGGCAAACATTAGGATTTTTTTTAAATAGCCTTGTTTTATTTACAAGAATAAACAATCTTATTTACAAAAGTAAATATATGTTTATTTATATGTATTTATTCATATTATTCATAACAACATCATTAGAATAATATGCATCACAGCGGCCTCAAATACATTTCCTACTTTATAAACGTAGCTCATCTGAAAGTTATTAGTTTAGAGCTTAAAGCAATTTTGACATTTACATAAACGTCATTAGTATTTAAGTAAAACAGATGAAATGGACCATTTTTTTAAATTTTCTAAGTCGTGTATAAGGAATTAATTTTCTTAAAGAAATGAAGTAAAATACACATTGTAAATTTAGCTTTAATTTCTGTATTTACATACAGAAATTAAAGCTAAATTTAAATGCAAAAGGATGCATTTTACTTTAGCTTTAATTTCAGTACATGTCTAACCTCTTTCAATATATGTTTAACCTTTAGATAGGGAAATGTCTAACCTACAGAGAAATTTCTTAACGAAATGATCTTAATGGATATATTGATTATTTCCCATGGTTTAATCGATATATTGATTACTTCCAATAATGAATATATTGATTATTTCCGGCTGCTTAATGGATATGTTTATTATATTGAGTGGGCTGTATCGATATATTTAATGTATCAATCCATTTAATAATTAGTTTCTCCAGTATTTTTACAGATCCAGTAGTAACACGGTGACCGAGTTTTTAAAAAAAATTTGTATGCTGCCCTCGTAAAATAAGCTCAATTTAGGGAACTTGAGAAATACGATATGAGTTAATACATGGTAAAACGAACTTACAGAATTTTTCGTGTTGACAATATTATGTGATCCAGTAGAAACTTAAATAAACACCATAAGAGATAGGTGCTACTGCTCGTGAAAAGTAGAGGTAGATGCCTCAGAAAATGTAGCACAAAACAATACGTAGGTTTTGTTTTTTTCCAAGTAATATAGTAACAAACATTGTCAATTTCCCAAGTTATAAAGTAACAAACATACATTTTTATATACATTTCTCCACCTATAACAGCATGTGGTGTTTATAATATTAATAATCTAACTGTCTTAAGTAGCTGGTAGTTTGTTAAATTACTTCATTAACGCTTTAAGCTTCAATAGCCAGTTCTTTTTCAATAAATAGTTAATGTAAAATACAGTTTCCGTTTCATTGCTCTTGTTTTCTCTAAAGATAGAAATAAAACTATTTCTCAACTGTTGGGAATATTAATGTGTAATAATGAGACGTCTTTCAAATATTTTTAACTATTCATCTGTAGCTTTAAGCAGTTTCTTAATAGGGTAAACAAAAGAAGCAATGCCACTTACTTTCACTGACTTATCCTGCATTGTCTCCTCCTTTTTTATCATCTTTTTTTAATTTCTTAATTTTGTTTAACATTTAGTTTTTCTGTACATACCTTTTTTAAAAAACGTGTGTCACAAATATGTCACTCTCTCCTTCATCTCACACAACTATTCTCAGAATCCTCAGAAACTTAACGTTGGCATAACAATTAACAATAAGCGTACACGTATCAATAACTAACTTAAAAATATTTATATGCAAATTTTTGAAAGAGATAACAAGGGGGTTCAAATTAATTGTTTGCAAACAAATTTTATAATCGCCTTTATAATATGGGGTGTCATTTGAAAGGGCTAAGTATATGTAGGTCAAAAATATTTATCTCATCATTTTGTTTGATATATTAACAGAAATATGTCAAAAATATGCAGAAGAAATATTTTATCGAGTCAATTTCGAATCCGACTTACTAATATAATATTGTCTTGAACGTATAAAAAGTTATAATAGAAAGAATTATTAAAGTTTTCCATAATCTTTTTATAGATATCTAAAAAACCCGTATTTTTGATAATCTTAAGTTTAGTACTTCTGGAAATAAGGTGGGATGGATATATTTTTTTAAACATTTTTCAGTTTCTTTCTAAATACATGCTATTTAAAATTAAGAATTTCTTGTAACCTTATGACTAGTGCTTTCAAACAAGATCCACAAAGATACGAATTATAACAATTTCGTTTCGAATTCTTAATTTAACTCTAAAATTATCATTGATATATTTTTAGTATTAGCTATTATTATATTACGTGACCCGTGCAAAGTCTTCGCATTATTTATTCCATTATGAAGCTCAGATGACAGATCAAACAAATATTTTACTAAAATTGACATATAGAGGCGCAAGTATCAAAAGAATTGAGCTAAAGCGCCACTTTATTTATACGTGAGTGGATTTGAAATTAAACAAAAATTTTACCGACCGTCAATCATATTGACGTTGAGCCGTTAGATGGCAGCATTGCTGTTTTGTGTATATAATTTTAATAATTAATTAATTTGCAAAAACAATAGCAATAATACATTTTTTAGTTGTGGATGCCGGTAGAGCAAGCAATTATCTATAAAATGATATATAATTTATGTAGATTAGTTGTGAGGTTTTTTCTAAAAAGGGAGAGTAACATCTTAACCTTAGCGTATTAATATACATGATGGTTAAAGGAAAACTCATTGGAGCACGAATTCAATGATATAGATTTTGTATATTTTTATGAAATTATTTAATTATATTTTTAATAATTTATTATCCTTTTTCGGAAAAAAATGCTTAAAACTTGTTGTCCTGCCCTCATTGCCAAAATAATCGCTAAAAGGAATCTGAAAAAATTATAGATATTGAGATGAAATTAAATTATAAGTATTGAAAAATTCTAAGGTGAAATTCTTAGGTAAATTGACAAAATTGTAACTGCGTTACAATTTTTAGCGATGTCTGGTTTCACGTGTAGAAACTCATAGTATATAACGAACAATTATAGTACAAAATGCATTTTTAAATTCTAACTCAAACAAAATCTGCTAAAACACTCAATGAAATAATTATATTAAACCATAAAACTCTGGAGAAAAAAAGTACAGAGAAACCAACAAACGACAATGTTATCGGCATGGGAAAAAATGGTTTGCAGCAAGGTGATGGAACCAGAGAGCTGGTCACTATGTCTGCGTACTTTACTGCAGAGCACAGTCTTAAGGTTTAGTTTTTCTTAATGTTTGTACTACTCGTTTTGACTATGTCTATGGTCGAATTAAATGTTGCAGTGAGAAGTTTTTCATTTTGACTTACAGTGTATTTTCAGCTATGCATTTTGCAAGTCTAAGATGAATGTGAATACATTATAGGTTATATCACGATAATGGTAAAACAAAAGTTTATGACCAAATTTTTTTTATACAGATAGTGGTCATTACACGCGATCTAATCCTCTTAATTAATTGTTTACGAGTAGATATTATATTCCGTAATTACAGATAGTATACATGATTCAAAAAAAAATTTAACGTACAAGCGATAGTAGTATTAGGCATCAGCGCCAGTTTTGAAGAACTAGAGGTGTAAATAATAACAATTTAAAGATTAAAATACCCTGTCTAACTTTAGTTTAGAACACCCATAACAGCGCTTTAAATACTGAATGCATTTTTTAACTGTGTACTCGCCAAGAAAAAAATGATTCAATATTAGAAATTGACATTGTCTCTAAAGTTTTTTGGAGCCAGTTTCACGGACTTATTTTCATTGGTTGCCCTAAATTTATGTTTTGAAAATTTGCGCGTATTTCTCATTCCTAAACAGTGTTACATTTTATGAATCTTTCTTTAATATTTATTTCACCAAATTATGGAGTCAGAGTCATCATCCATATACATTTTCAAAAATCGTCTGTAAAAATTGTACCTTTTCTGACTTAAACGGCTTCATTCTTCTTGCGTTCATATCCTGTTTCCCTTCACGCCTCATCCTTTTTCTTTTTCCTCCTAACATGTTCCTAACCTTTATTTAATTAATAGTTATAGTGCGAACAGTTTTTTTAAATTAAATTTTGAAAAACATATTTTTTAAATTATTGTAATATACCTCTTGCAATCCATCTCAACCTTATTTAGTAATTTCCGGAGTTGTGATTGCCAGTAAAAGATTGTTTTTCCTGATATTATTTTGCCGTAAGTAGAAGTTTTGTTTTGAGGATGTAATAAATAAATAAATATAGTCAATAAATTTTGTAATAAATTCTTGTAATTATTTTTATTATATTTAATTTAGCAGGTGATATCTTTCTTTGATATTTGCAACATAATCTTTAGAACTATCTTAAATAGAATTGTGAAAAAAATTACTATAGGATGAAATTATGACGGAATTTCGAATATATTTGGCATCTATTGTGAAAAAATTCATAATAATTAGATTTTTCTCAACTAAATGAAACTACGTGATGTAGCATTATTTCTACTTTATTTTAATTCTTTACCACGACCTAGGCTTCGTTGTATGATAACATCTTCTGGTGTAAAGATCTGTACAAATTGCCCACCTAAAATTGTTGCCATGCAACGAAACCTAGGTCGTGGTAAAGAATTTAAATAAAGTGGAAATAATACTACACCATATAGTTTGATTTTGTTGAGAAAAATTTAATTGTGAACAAACAATTTCCAATTTGTAACCAAAATGTCTCTTAAAAAATTTTGTATGAATAAATTTGAAAGTTTACTAATAAGATATATGCAATTTATAGGCATTGTTAATTGCGAATTTTCAGTGTTTTATTAGTATAATTGAATTCAAAAGTAAAACTTGTAAAACAATGTATGATATAACATAATTCCAATAATAATTAAATCATTTTAAATAAAAAAAAAATAATCTGAAGTGTCATACATATTAGAATCCCAAACATAAACTGTGTCAGAGTGGAACGATAAATTAGTTCCATAAAAGATCAATATTGATAAATCTTGAACTATGAATATTTTGGAAAATAAAAAAAAATATTCTAAAGACGATTCCAATGAAAAAGAAAAACGGAAAATCGTAAATGTATCACAAATATCATTTGAAAAATTTTATATGTGAATTATCATCCGTGTAAATAGATTTATTGAAAAAAAAAATAAAATACAATTTTTTTATTTAAATAAATCTAAACATAAAATTTATATATATTATCAAAGCATACGTTACACATCGGTTTACTTATTTAGAAATTGGAAGAAAATGACTTTGTTTTTGATACAAGGGTAGTTTTGGAAAATATTTTTAAAACTGTAAAAAAACATTTTTTTTTTAAATTTAATCCGTAACAGTAATTTTTATTTTATACCTTTTACTATTATCTACACATTTTCGCGAATATATCTAATGATCATAGTTTACAGCTGCGATTGTACATGTCATTTCTTATTCGAAACCCTCCATAGCCTTAATTCAGCTGAATTAAATGATACAAACCTAACTCATATGACTATATTTTTATAATCTATTCTAAATCGTAAGTTTATATCTAAAGTAATTTCCAAGACACTTGACACTCACTCGTTCACTGACAGACCATAAAAACGTATAATTCAGTCTCAGAAGAGCTAAAATCTTAAAATCCGGTACATAAGTAGTATTTAAGATATAAATGGGAGAATAATTTGTAAATTTGAAAATCCCAGGCTAGAAAAAAAAAAAGGTTATGTTGAAAATTTCTTATATAATTAAAAGTTTTCTTTGGCTCTATACATGTATTCCAAAGACCGCCGTGGTTTTGCCAGATATTTAATTATTATGGGCTATAGATTTTTTCTGAAGTATATACATCCATACTAGTATATCTATACTTCTTTAATTTACTAGGTTTTGTTTTACATTAATATATATTAGAACATATCGGCGATTTATTACTATGATTCACTAATCTTGTTAATTACAGTTGTTTATAATTCTAATATCAAAATAATTTTAAAAGCGAACACTTTATCTTTAAGAGATAGAATTGTTTTCCTCAGTACTTGGAAAGTTAATAGTACGATATTATTTAGTTTCAAATAAATAAAATATTACTTTTGTTTCATTGAAGACAATATTCCGCGCCTTTAAGAAAGCAATTAATTTAATTTTAATACTGTAAATTTAGGTGCACGTTGTAAAAAAATAATTACCTGCTAATAAGTGTTTTATCGAGGAATAAATGAGTTTATATACCTTGGTAATGATCAGTACGGTAAATCAAATGCTCGGTGAAGAATCAGGTTTCTATGATACATCGTTGTATTCTTCATACAGAACTTCTAAATATACTTTTAGAGTTATATTGAATATTAGACTGCATGTAGTAGTTCATGGAAACGAGTTTTATATTCATAAGGAGTATTATCTTAAAATAATATAAACCTTGAAATAGTAATTATTAAAACAAAGAATGCTTAAAATCTGGATAAGAAGAAAACGAAAACAGTAAATAAAAGAAAAATTTATAATATAGATAAAATATTAACATTATAAAAAAAAAAATATAACAAAAAAAAATGAAATGCCATCAAAAAAATATTTTCTTAAAAACAAAGTTTCTCTTTGAAAAGGTAGCTATAAAAGGTATTGAGATCAAGTTTTAGTGGAGTTTTGCTAGAAATATATTTGTGAGCAAGTTATTGGTTTGCCTTTGGATTTCTCGAATATTACATCGGTCATTAAATTGAATTTGGCCTTAATGGATAATTTTCAGAGTTATGTAAAGTGAAAATTTTTATTAGTAAAATAGATCTTAGCATACGATGAAGAAATAGCAATAATTGCAGCTATGTTCAATAATATGACATGCATAACATTTAATGCATCTAAGCGTAAAGCCCTAGCTCTCTTATCTACACTTCTCAACAAAAATTTCCCTGCAAGATCCTAGCTTTTTTACCTCACTACTTTTATTTACCAATTAAAAAGAAACCTGACCCCATTGAAACAACGTTTTTGATTTCTATTTTATTTTTAATCAACTCCAAGTGAGGAGGGTATTCTCACTTTGACTGTATTTTTATATATATCACCTCATATCTCTAGCATTTTGATACCAGTTTTGAAGATCATTTTTATTAGAAAGTATACACCCCTAATATGGTTTCATTAAAATTTGCAAAGAATCGGATCATTTAAACTGAATATATGCCAAAGAATTTCTTAACATTGAACAGAACATATAGCGTAATCAAGTTTGGATGATATAAGTCTAATCGTAATCCAATAAGACACGACTAAAATCGATACGATTTGCTCTTTAGCAAAATCAGTGTATATTAAAAATAAAAATAATAATAATATAATTCAAAGAGAACCGGAAAGTGTTGACAGGAACTCTTCACTGACGAGAAATAAATTAGTCGAGTTTGAACTCGTCTGACCTATGTTATTGTGATTAATAACAAGCAAATATGTAGGTAAATACATGGAAATAATATATAAAAGCCATGTTTTAAAAAAAGATTATTTACTTGGCTTCACATTCCGTATATTGTTGTTTATTCCAATCTTATGATCGATTGTTCTAGGTTGTCGGGCACAAGAAATTTTATACTATTTAAAGATATAACTCGTTTATTATATCATTTGACTGCAATCCTTAGGAGTCAAACAAGATTTTGAATTTTTAATTGATTCATTTGTCTTGGTATAACCAAGCAAATAACAAAATAAATTGGTGAGAAAGTAAATACATATGCATATAAAGGCACAAAACTGCTAAGATATTAATGGATATGCAGATAAATAAAGGTAAATAAAAGGTAGGTAAAGTATATGCAGGTATATAGAACTACTAGAACTACTGGCTATGATGAAGCTAGAAGAAACAATGTAATTTATATGTCACTAGGTAGGTATCTATGTATGTGTATGTAAGAATGTAAATAGATATAAATGATATATTCAGGTTCATTCAACGCCGCAAACGTCCGTTTTTATTTCAATGTGCGTTCTGGGTTAAGTAGGATATCATAAACAGTGAAAAGGGAAAAATAAAACTATCTTTTACAAAAAAAATTAAGTGACTCAAATAAACTTCGAAGAAAAACAACACAAAAAGTATAAATCCATAATTACAAAAGCGCTTATTTGTAACTTTTGCGGTACAATACCGTTTTCTAACATAAATAAATTTGCAAAATACTGCTACTGCTATAAATTTTGGGAATCGGTGTCAAATAAAATGTAGTATTCATCTGTGTCTGTGAGTGTACACGTAAGTCAAAAATAAAAAGATGTGTCGAATGAAGTTAGTTAAATTTTGCTGTAAATAGTCTTATTCAATGAATTCTTTACTGAACGGGGAAGTCAATATTGTTTAGATATTAATGCGACATTTACGTTGTGATTTCTTTTAAATTAAGTGTACTAGTAGAAAAATATGGGGTTACAGATTGAAAGCTTACTATTATTAATCTTATTACTTATGTATACCTTTTACTACTTTTAATGGCAAATATTTATATGACAATATTTTAAAACAGTTCAAAGTCATTTACTCAAAATTTCATGATGTAATTTACTCGTAATTTTTCCATTTTTTTATATATATTTTTAAATTTTCCCCCGATGCAATAAAAATATTAATTTTTATAACTTACTTGATATTTTTGAAACTACGTGATATAGTCTAATTTCTACTTTCTTGTTGTATTACAACACCTTCGGGTGGGCTATTAACAAAGATCTTTGCTAACAGAAAGAATCTTTGCTAATAGCCCACCTGAAGGTGTTGCAATACAACGAAACCTAGGTCGCGGTAAAAAACTTAAAGATAGTACAAATAATACTACATCACGTAGTTTCATTTAATTGTGAGCTAGAAAATTGTAACAAGAAATTTCAAGGAGAATAAAAAAGAAATTTTCCGCACATACAAGAATGAACATAAAAACTGTGATTCATTCTTATATGTGCGTATTCAATTTAAATTTAAATTCTATGCATTAACTGTTAACATTTCCCCATTCTACAAAATTAATCCGAACTCTGAACACTAAAGGCAGCACTCTATGGACTAGAAAAATAAGAAAAAGAAAATAAAAATTTAATTTGTTTCGAGTCGTTATCGTAATAAAAAATACGGTTTGCATTACAAATGTGGTTGATAAGGTTTCAAAGTAGTTTTAGGATTACTTTAAACTTTCATAATATTGAAATGTATTAAATACAAGTGAATTTAATAAAGACACCGTTTATTGTTCTCCTTGTATAAAATAATATTTATGATAACAACGAGAAGACAATGGTTAGGCAATGGAGAAAAGAGATTGAATTGGTCTCTTCAATCACAAAGAAAAACAATAAAAATTGTTTATAAAAAAAGTGAGAAAAAATTTATTTGATCCCCATTACTTCTAATTTTTAAAAAAGTTTGTCTTAGTGATTATTATTAAGCCAAGTGGATTACGAGATAGGAAGGCAATTTCCCTCACAGCATTCTCTCGTGTTTTTATAAAAATATTTGACAAAATAACAATAGGCACATTTGGGAAAATTTGGCACTTTACTATTACGTGTGTTTTTCATGTATTTTTAATATTTACTTCAGAATTTTGAATTTTTATACTTAACATACACTATCATTTCTTAAAAATATTTATCAAATTTATTTCGTCTTTATTATAACCTTAATAATCGTGAACTTTTTGCTACAAAAGTGATATCTCCTTAACTGCAGTTATTTCCAGAGCATACAGTAAAAGCTTTTATTCACACAAAACATTTACTGCATTTTTTTAAAAGAAAGGTAATGAAGAAAACAGTATTTAAAATAGTGGCTATTCACAAAAATAGTTCGGAAACGAGGAGTGTTCTGCAAGATATATTCTACACGTAAATTTTGAGCATAATTTTCAAATTACAATAAAAATTTTTGTCAAATTGTCATTGCAATAATTCTTTTACATTCTTTGAAAAGATTGTAATTTTTTTATAACTTTTATCACAATGTCCCATTCCACCACTTGCTAACGTGATTTATATTTTTAATAGATTTTATTTTTATACCGAATTTGTGGCTTTATAATTTTGCTTACCATAAGGTATTTTATTAATTTTTGGAATCATTGAAAAGATTTATACAAGGTTTAAAAATGTTTGGTTCATTTAATTTGTCGTATTATATTTGACATAAAAGTCTATATTCAAACATAGAGAAAATGTCCACAAATAAGACATACACACACACACGTGCGCGCGCGCATCCACGCACACAGGCACGCACGCACTCAAGGACGGACGGACGAACGGACGCACGCACGCAGCCACGTACGCACGTCCGCACGCATGCACGCAAGCCCGCTCGAATGCCCGCACGCACGCACGCACGCACACATGCACTCACGCACGCACGCGCGTATGCACGCACGTACACCTGCATGCACGCACGCACGCAAGGACGCACGCATATTAACCGAGGAAAGTGCGATCATAGAATTATGCACATAGCTGCTGGGTCATGAGCATTTATAATTTCCTAAATATAAATATTCCAATACTAATATTTCCAATACGAATTTTTTGAAATTAAATTGAAAATCACAATCGTCGATGGTTTAACTGCAGAACGTTATTTTTATAAATCCATGTCGAAGTAAAAAGGTGAATATTGCATCACTGACTTAAAACCTTTTCCAATAATCATTTCAAAGGCTTGTCTACGAACTGTCCAGTTGTCTGTTCTCGTACTATTAGACGAATCTATAATTTTATTATTTTTTTCCCATTATTATCATTTTTCAGGTTTCGAAATTTGTTTAAAAGAAATTTCGAAGTAAAATTTTCAATGCCACGCAAGCAGACAGGTTTAAATATGTACAGTATGACCATCAACATAGCATACTCAAATTTGTATATTAACGTCGTCTCGTAATGCGTCACGTTTCTTAATCAGGTCATCAAGTCTCTTCCATACGACATTTTTTTCTAATATTCAATAATTGTGATATGTAGAGCATACCCTTTTCACTTTTCTGCTTTGTAAAATTAAAAATAACTTCCACTGTTACCGTGTAGAAGATGTTTATTAACTAAGGATCAAGTCAATCATAGAAAGTAATAAGTTTAGTGTTTGTACAGGCTAAATTAATATGATTTTAATGTAATGTCAAAATTTTTGTCACATTTATTTTGTTTGTTATGAAGACATCTTATGGATATACGTCATATAAAATATGTTTATAAAAAAAGCCACAAATATTATTACAGAGATAAATTTTATATCTCCTCCGGGACCTTAATGCGTCAGCTTTACCTATCTCGCCGCAAATCTCTTGGGATAACACTGTAATCTTTTTTATTCATAGAGAATTGACGAAAATTGCTTTTCAAGATACTTTTGCGTTATCTTTCCCTCAAGCATCGGTTCCAGAGAATTTTAAATAAATACATTGACTACTATTAGCTTTGATGCTAATCGTATTGTGCAGTAGTAGGTATTGCCTCATACAATAAAAGGAAAGGATGTTTACGTAAGGAGAGTAATTATGAGAAAGGGAATGGTTCAGTTTGTTACTAATGTTAAAAAATATGTAATATGCATTAAAAAATGCTGAAGCCATCGATATGTATCACGAGGTGTAATACAAAATGAAAGGCGATGATATTTTATATTCCCTTAATAATGATATGTTTTTGAAAAGGTATCTGACGTGATTATGATTGATCTTTCATGATTATCATTACCAGTACTCACTAAGAAAATATACTTAATATAAATTGTATACTTTTTCATTGCTTACTAATACTTTTGTTTTTTCTAGTTATAATATTCACGACGTTGCTAACTTCGCTTCAACAAAATAAGTTCTCTAATAATACCAGGAGTATCGACATTTATTAGTAGAATATATGAGAGTCGACAATGTTTTGATTCATAGTAAGTTATAAAACACTGTCATCCCTTACGCGATGACGCTTCTGAGTGAGTTTTAAAGTTTTTTTTGTGATCGATTTAAGTGATAAAAGTGTGAATTAGATTAATTCATCTTACGATTTTTTTATTCACTTAATATTGGTTTAGCTTACACGATAGTGAATAATTTTGTAAACCGTTGTATACAATGAAATTTTGACTTTTTTAAATAATATCAGTATTTTATTTGTTTTTGAAGCTTTACATTCTTTAATATAAAAGTCAATAAATTACTTGCACTGCTTTCATAAAGTTTTGACTTGTATTATTTCATATTATAATGGCATAATTTTATTACGTGAAGCTTATGTATGCTTTTTAGTCAGTCAGTCCTTTATTATTAAAAATTATGTATTCGTCCACAAAATATATTAACTGTCTCGCTTTATCGGTTTCAATCTTTTATCCGAATGGAGCTCTGGATATACAAATATAATTTCAGCTCTTCTACCACCTACTCTAACCGTCGTTTGGATTTTGACCTTTTAACCTTTCCTTTTCTATAAAAAAGGAAAGGTGAAAAGGTCAAAATCCAAACGACGGTTAGAGTAGGTGGCAGAAGAGTTGAAATTATATTTGTAAACAGATATAATAATATTTTAAGATTGTTAATATTATATATTTGTTTTTGACAAATAAGTATATGTCACCTGCGTAGCTTAGTTGATGCCTCATCGATATTGATGCCAAGTCTCATTTAATAGTTGTAATAAATATTATTTTGCCTTAGAAATGAAAGAAAATGGACAATATCAAGAAACCTTGTCGTATACACATCTCGAAATGGAAATGGTAAAGTAAACTGCAATCAGATTTGAGAGTTTAGTTTAACTATAAGTAAATAGCCGCGGTATACGAGTATCTACTTGGTAAAACAACCTCATTGAAGACTTACCTTAATTATTGCCATTTTATGAAAACAAACGTATATATATATATATATATATATACATATATATATATATATATATATATATATATATATATATATATACAAGTATAATTTACTTGAGACAAAGTCACAAAGTCAGAGGACACAGCGTGATTAAATTAGTGTTACTATTAAAATGTAATATTATTCCAAATAAGAAATATTTCAATAATTAATTTACCTGTCTTTGTCATTATTAATAAGTTTACTTTTAAATGATGAAGTTGAGGAGTCAAAGAAATTTACATTTGAAGGAAGGTCATTTAGGGTACGCGTTATTCTATTTCCGGGCGTAGAAAATCCTAAATTCATGTGACACTTTGATGCAAAGAAAGGGGACGGTTTATATCAGATCTACTATTATTGCGTCGAATGGTAAACTACAAGTGCTGAAGAATTGCACTACTCTCAGTTGTATTATGGATAAGCTTACGAAGGAATATGAAGTCATTATGTTTCCATCTTTGAGCTAAAATGATTAATTAAAATATAAAAAACGCTCTTCGTAAGTGAATAATTTTTGCTTTATTGAGCAAACAATTGTATTGTTGTTTTGTAAGTGAAGTGGTACGAAAATATATTTTGAACCTTTTCTATGCGTTCAGAGTATTTCTCAAATATTTGGTTCCATACCACACAGCCGAATTCCAGCTGACTGCGTACAAGTGAATTTTACAGAGGCAGCAATGTTTGAACATTTTTAAAATCCTTGCTTGCCCTCTAAACGAAACCCAACATTTTCGCAGCTTTATTAGTAACATAGTCCAGGTGTTCTTCAAATTTTAACTTGTCTTATACCATTATTTCTAGATCCTAAACAATCATCTAAAATTATTCCCAGATGTGGAACAAGTTTTACATTGTCGATGGCGTACTGACTATTAAAAGTTTTGGGAACGAATAGAAAGTTTTACGTAGGAACATTTATTAAGAAGTTTGATCCACGAGCACCATATAGACAGAATGTCACGATCTTTTTGGAGTTGTGTAATATCTAAATCGTTTTCTATTATTTTGTAAATTTAAAAATTGTGTACGAATACAAGATGCTTGGCATGTAACAGATTTTTGCAAAAGTCATTTTTAAAAATGCCGAATAATAGTGGCCCGAGGTGGGAGCCCTATCGTACGCCAGATTCTGATTCACGTTGACTAGGTGAGAACCCACTAATTATAACGCGATACTTCCTCTTTGCCAAATATGGTTGAATCCATATCACCAAGTCATTATTATTAACCGTAATATTTCTATTTGTATATTAAAATAGCGTAGTTTAATTTATCAATGGCCTTACTGAAATCAGTATAGATTGGGTCGGCTTGCTTGTGTTTATCTGAAGCATTTGCATCTAGTCCGCAAGTAATTATAGACCAACTTTACTTTTTTATTAAAATGGATTATTTGAAATGAGAAAAAGGGTGGACATTCTCAATTTAGGGTTGAGATATTTGACCAGAACAAGTTAAACATCGATTAATTATTGAACTGTATTGACCACCTATGGTTAAGTATTATTATAAATTATTTACACTTTTATAATGCATAAAATTATCAAAATTTATTTAACGATTATTGATATAATAACGTTTGATATGAATAAGCCAATCATGTTGGTTAAAAAATATTTCAAGGTAATTACTGAACGAAAAAAGATAGTTTCAAAAACAATTTATCAATAACTTATTCATACCATATATCGCATTCAGAACGTAAGAAATCTTATACCATATATCGCATTCAGAATGTAAGACATCTTATACCATATATCGTATTCAGAACGTAAGAAAAATCCGGAGACGTAATTTATCGGGGCTGATTCTTCAACTAATTACGTCAAATATAATTAAGTTCAACGGTATTTTATTAAATAAACTTTTCAGCTCTGGTGTGCTCCCGGCCAGAGTAACCCTGTGAATATTTATTTATAAAGTCTGTACCACAAACTATATAAACTCTAGTGTTTGAGTGGTTATTCGAGTTCTTTTATTTGAACAAAGAGCATATAGAACTTAATGGAATGTTGACAAAGTTTATGTCCAAAAATAAACGGAGTTTATTATTACAAGCATCGTCTTTAACATGTCACGTGGCATGGAATGGATTAGGTTAAGAATATATTTTATTTTATCAATAACATTAATTCATTTTAACGAAATTAGAAATTAAGTGCTCTTTTTAATGTACCATGGTAAAATTGGTAAAACTGAACGCTTATGGAATTATTTCAGTGTTCGTCTGTTAATAAGCTTCTTTACATTTTTTTTCTTATATATATATATTTTCATAGTAGTTCACTATTAAATATATCTCAATATTATTAATTTTTCAGTTTGGTATACAAATTTTTTAAGTTTTTTAAAGTGTCTCATATAAATATTTTAATTTTTTACATCAAAATAAATATTTTAATAAATCAAAAACAATAATGTGTTATTTTTATTTTATATATTTCAATGAATCATCAATACAAATAAATAAAAGATTATTTCTGAATATAAGTGTATTTTAGACCATTTCTTCCTTTTGACGTGAATACGTCTTTAAATTTGC
Organism: Druceiella hillmani; assembly: GCA_039881145.1. Lineage (NCBI taxonomy): Eukaryota > Metazoa > Arthropoda > Insecta > Lepidoptera > Hepialidae > Druceiella > Druceiella hillmani. The sequence goes on from JAYKKI010000025.1 coordinate 20,715,968, forward strand.
TACCATACGGGGGCAATCCAAAAAACCTAATGATAACAAAATCGGCGGACACAGTTTGGCGTTGCAGTTTCAAGAATTCAGTAAGATAAGCTTGAGCAGTGACGCATCACGCGCGGTGGAGGGAGAAGCGCCGCCATTTTGAGGTTATTTTGCTGCGTATCCAGATTAGCAATTAGTATAACTTTTGATTCGGAAAAGCTACGATATTCGTTTAAGTTTTAGTCGTCAACTGTCATCAAAATCTATCGATTATAAATAAAATATTAGTTTGAAGTAGTGACGGTGAATATAATAAGGTGTTAGAATAAAAAAATATTATCAAAAATATATAATATCGGCCTATACGATATTGTAACACAACAATTATTTGTTTCCTTGCTTTTAATCTAAATACATAAACAAAAATATTTTATTTAAAAAATATAACCTGTTACATAGACGTATTCACGTACAACATACGGCCGTGTCCATGACACAGCCACACTGGATTTTTTTTTCTCTTTAAACGTTCCTAAATCTATTTATCAAAATAGACTTAAATACTAATGTGAATATAAAATAGACTTAAACTATATGAATGTAATATAAAATGGGCAAAAATTAGCACAAAATGTATTTTATCGAATGCCTTTGATGAGTATTTTGGTAGTGATTCTCGTGGAAGACTAGGCTTGATTACATGAATGAAAAAAAAACATTTTATTGAAGAAACTGTTATTTGTAACTTTTCACATACTTCTCAAAAGAAATTATACGTAAATGTGTACATTTACATCGACGCTTTTGTTTATTGGTGAAAATAAATGTTTACATCGATTCATATTGTTTTAATTATAACAAAGATAGCATGATAATAGGGTCATAAGTCGTTAGCATGTGTCCGAAATCACATTCTTTCTATAACATTGTCGATATAAATTGAAAATTATTAAGCCTGTTAAAATATTAATATATTTATTTGAAGTTATCAATACAAATTAATGATTAAAGCAAATAGTGACGACGATAATGAAAGTCTATTAGAGACAGCAATTACAATCACGTATAATTGTATGGTTTTATATAAGTTACTAAATTTTTCAAAAATGGTGAATGAAATTACCCATCAAAAAGAATATATATATATATATATATATATATATATGTATATTTATGTTTGTGTGTGTGTGTGTGTATATTTATATATGTATATATATTAATGTGATGTGATTGACATAAATGCAATGTCTGAAGAAAGTAGCGACGACGACTGCAAACGTTATTTGTAATATTATAAACTACAATTACCATCACACATGTAATTAAGTTGCTTTGTAGTTTAATTTAAGTTACTCTATTTTTTAGTTTTTCGCACCATGTTGGATGAATAATCAAAAATTATTTGTCACTTTATATTCTAAAAAATTTAACCAAAAAATGCTAAATAAATATATTTGTTTGATACAAATAACATAAGTACAATGATTAAAGGAAATAGCGACGACGACAACAAAGGTTTTTTTTGATGGACGACGATTACAATCACGTATGTAATTGTGGTTTTTTTAGAGTTGCGCTATATTTTTATTTTTCTCGCCCAGTTGGATAAAAACACCCTTAAAAAAATTATTCTTTTTTACTTTGATCCTTAAAAACTGAACAACTAAATATCAAATAGACATATTTGTTCAATGTGAATAATATAAATTCATGATTGAAGGAAATAGCTATGACGACAACAAAAACCTTTTTTAATAATATTGACGATAATTATAGTCACGTAGGTAATTACGTAATTTTGTGTATTTTAAAAGATTTACCCATATTGGATATAAACACCTGTCAAAAGTAATTTTTTACATTGTATTCTTAAACATTTTAGGACAAAATACCAAACATATGATAGGGGATTGATGAATAGACAATACATAGTTACGTTTGTGTTTAATTCAACTAATCGTCATTTTTTAGTGAAAGTAATTTTAAAATCAGGGTAAAAACTCCCATATCTAGGTCAAAGATTAAATTAGATGAATTAGAAAATTGAAACTAGATATAGAAGTCAATGTTATAAGTACCAGTATACATTAGGACAAAGTACGGAAACGAATCTTCGCGTATTTTTTTCAAAAAAACTGGTTTGGTTTTTTGGTTACATAGCTGATAATGACATATGTGTTGTTGATAAGATTTATTCATATTGCATTTTTAAATGAACTACTGTATAGTTAAAGTCAAACTCTAACAGCTTCCGATATTTTAAACGCAACAAAATATATTTAAATATGCTGCAAGGCTGAATTGCAATAACGTATTTTTGAATAACAATAAAGTGTATTGTGTCCTTAAAATGGTGCCAGATTTTTTATTGTGTATAATTTACAGAATTATTCACCGCGAAATTTATTAGCATTTAACTACTTCTAAAGCGTTATTTTTATATGAAATGTACGTATGAGGTAATGAAAAATAAATTGTGCTAGACCCAATTTTAAAATTGTATGTGATATTTGAAAAAGAAGGTAATAAAAACTCAATTGAATCAAATTTTTTTCTTATGGAATAAAAATTATGATATTACATTAATTTTGTGAAATATTAGATTTAAACTATTAAGTGCCAGCACAGCTATTAAAAAAACACCATTGAATATCTTGAAAATATCTATCATTAAATAAAATTTTACTTGATCGCACCCGTACTACTATTTCTTTTCACGAGCAATATGTTCATTATTAGGTTTTAAAAAGACTTAAGTATGATATGAAAACATTTACCCAATTCGAGTGTTTCTTTTCTACTCTAATTAATTACTATTTAACTTGTTTCTTTTTCCCAAATGTATATTTATTTGTGGCCAGAAGTTTTAAACATTATTATGCAACAATTAAACGTATGCGGTGTATACGTTTAATTGTTGCATAATAATGTTTAAAATAAAATTAAATTGCTATCAGGGCGACTTATAGTTCGATCAAAATAGAGAAATAAGCCGCCACCCTTGATGATTTGCGGATAATTAGCCAACTCAGGCAAGAGTTTCAAATTAGTCTATCTAATCACTTCAAGGTATTGGCCATATTGGCTGAACTTGAAAATGAAAGATATTAGATCATAAGCGCCAAACTAGAATGTATCAATTCCCTGTGCACACAGGTGCACCATTAAACGCAACAGGATATTCAAGTACTGTTTATGTTTAAAGGCCAAAAAAAGAGTGAAGATAGTAAATGACAATCGTTATCGACAAATAAATAAGGAAATTGTCTTTAAATTGAATAAGGAACGAGATGCTTATTTTAATAGAGTGACTACCGGACTAGAAGAAGCTGTAGCCAAAGAAAAATATTAAACACTATCAGACTCTCAAGTGACTCGGTGAGAAAAGAAAATCAACTAACTATGGCATTAAAAACATCATTCCTAAAATCATCGGAAGAGCATCTACAAAGCTGGTGGCAGTTTTTCAAAAACTTTAAAACCATGACCCACCTACAAGACGATCGAGGGTACCATCTGATAACTAGCGGTAGAAATGGTCCATGTTCAACCCAACTTTGTCAAAGCTATAGCGGACACCAAAACCTTAAAAAAGTAAATCTCCGAATATCGTTCGCATTATAATAGAAGCTATCAAAGCGGGCCCTTTCCAATTAGCTCCATCCTTTTGTCACAAAAATCTAGCGTATGTAGCAAATTCCATCCATAAGAGAAAGCATTCGTAACCCCAATTTACAAAAAGGGTGACAGCCAATAATGCAAAAATGATCGTGGCTTTACCTTGCTCTGAATTTTCAATTAAATGTTTATGAAAATTAAGATTTCAAAAACATTGAGAGCAAAGAATTCGAGAGTAGCAAGCTAGATTCCAACCAAGGCGAGCCTGTACACATAAAATTTTTCCCTGCGCTAGTTCATGGAGGAACAGATAAGATGCGGAAAAAGGATAATAATAGTCTTCATCGACTTTAAATTTGCGTTAGATCGCATTCATTGGCTAGCACTTTGGAAAATATGAGTCGTAGATTACGTCCCCCGGAAACTTAAATTACTCCTCCAAGATGTATACAGTGGATCTATTACCCAAGTAAACTATAAGATGTGTTTGCCATCACAACTGGAGTTTGTCATCAAATTTCACGATATTATGAGGAAAGCTTTTGAGAACAGGAGCATCGTTTAGTGTAGTAACTTACATCCCTTGTGGATATTTGCTGATGACAGCGCTGTGACTTTCAATAATGACACTGGATCCATTATTATCCTAAATAATGTCGAACGTATCTCGGCTTCATACAGCCTGAAAATCAGTATCGGTAAAACAAATGTGCTCACGACAGGTGAATGGCATTCGTCTCAATGGCAACTTGCTTGAACAAGTTCAAACCTCCTCTAACGACATCCCTACACAAATTATATAGATATCAATCACATTTTTCTTACTCAAATCGTGTATTTGGAGAAAAAAAAACGTCATCACTTCGACTAAGGTTCGTTTCTTTCAGGCGCTCATCTTACTAGTTCTCTACGATTATGAAACATGAATCTTTCTAAAAACTGATCTCAACAAACTTTAAGTCCGACTTCAACATTTGGCAGATCCTGACAATCTCAATCCGCAATTGTATCACAAATGACAATATCTGATCTTGTTGTCAGATAGAATCAACAGATCGTCGAACATCAAATGCAGCAGTGTCATCAAAAATGGTTTGGATATGTGTGGCGAATGAGCGGGACCCGGATTTCTTTCCGACATATTTGGAGAGTTCGGCCTAATCAATATAAGATCCAGCAAAAGATGAACAAAAAATAAAATAAATAAATAATATAAAATTCAAGAAAATGAATAACAAAATAATATATAAGTCTATATCGAAATAAAATATTTTCCTTGCTCAATTATGGACATGCTGCAAGGAATTCTCATCTGTTTTATACCATTTGGTGTAGTGGTATAGTAAAGTGTTTAAATTATACGAACGAGAGTTACAAAGGATTTCAAAAAAGGGCGTCATTGAGAAAAGGAAGTAACTAAGAGTTGAAATGCTTGGTTGTCTTCACAGTGATATATTCAGTCAAAGAAAAGTCTTATTAAGTGGGGTAAAAATTCAACACTAATATTATCTAAAGATGCATTCAACTTGACGACTAATGTAAACTCGTGCCTAAAACTCGCATAACAGATGCTACATTACACAAAGATAACATTTAAATCTGTTTTCTTTTAACTCATTTAAATGCATTATCTATGACTACTGCCACATATAAATTTAAGGGAATGGAAGTAAAAAAAATCAGGTGCTCACAGTAAGATACTCGATATTCTTTTTCTTGGATAGATTCCAAAACGTATATTGGTTTTATTCACAATAGTGCATTCAATGGTAATATATTCTAAATTATCAAAATCCCGTAAAGTTCAATTCTAACACGATATCTTCGTTTAGTTTACATATCGACATTCAGCAAGTTCTGTTTAAACAAAATTTTGCAAAAATTAATAATTATGGTTGATTATATTGTATCATTTTATTGAGAACTAGTATCAATTTCCAACATTGAGGTAATGACTTTAGAAGATATTACGCTAATGGTTATTATTTATTAGTTTTAACCTAACTTATTAGCAAATTTAACGTCAAAATGGAATTAAATTAAACGTGGTGGTTTAAGAATGTATGCAATTTTGATGAATGTTTGAAAAATGTAATTAACTGCATGGTTTATGCAGAGTTTATTCATATATCAAAGATTGGTGAAAACAGTTATGTTAACGTAAATTATAGATTTACTATCTAGGTTACTGAATATTAAAATTAAAAGTATGTTTTAATTTGTTGGTACTTTGTGTATGAGACAGTGTTTTGGAATAATACATGAATGTTGCTCTAAAAAAATATTTGTATTAAAATAGTGTATATTAACACACGTATTTCTTATAAGGAAAACAAGATAAATTTAATTTTGAGTAGAGTTTTTTTTTCTTTTATTATTTATGAACTGACACAAATATATATACACATACACACTCATACACACACACACACACACACACACACACACATATATATATATATATATATATATATATGTATATTTATATATATATATATATATATATATATATATGTATATATATATATATATATATATATATGTATATATATATAAATATATATATATATATATATATATATATATATATATATATATATATATATATATGTATATATACACATATATAAAAAATAATTAAGATTCGATTGTGAAGAGTTGATCCCGAATACATATTTTTTCGTTGTCTAATTACAATATTTGGTAGTAATTACAATACAAACATTGTAATTTTTTATATTGTACTTAGCTTATCTGAATGTTTCCACTGCTCCTTATTAGACTTGTTCAATATTTTTTCTGTTCATAATTTACATTTTTATAGTCCAAGACCCACTATAGGTACGAAAAACCAGCCTCTGTGGGTTTCATCATGGATTAGGTTATTGTGACTTCTCAAGTAATCAAATATATCATCTCGATAGTTGTGATCTAACATCATAAGATTCAAATTATATTAAATGCAGTGAATTCACTTGGAGTATTTAACGGAACTCGCAATTACTGATAACTTACTAATCATATCACGCATCAAGTTATTTTGTAATATTCAATTAGGTTTTTAATTACAAAATTGTATTAAATTTTACAAGTCTATTCACAAAAATTTCATGGTATTTTATGTATTTTCAATTTTTAATTTTTTCAGGACATATTTCCTTCATATTGGATCATAAACTTATAATTGTTTCTATTGATAGACTCTTCTTGTCGTTTAAAAACTTACAGGATATATTTCATAGATGCATAAAAGAAGATACTAAGAAATAATACCATGAATTAATTTTTAACAAAAATTGAATGCTATCTCTAATTAAATAACCATATAAAGAATTATGTAATAGTTTTTGATTATTAAGATGAGTCTTTCATAGTATAAATACTAGTATAAACACTGGAGGACTAATCACAAACCGATAATACAAAGTGAATAACTGATTTAACTAATAATACCATAGTCACTCACATGTTCTGTACTTTATTATATATAGTTTCGATTTTATATAAAATTATTTTCGGGATGCCGTAGTTCTCTGTCTGTGTATCAGCCCATCTGCGTGTCACAGCCATCTTATATGTAGGTTATTAATGCTGTAAAGCTGAAATTGGTTTATTTATACATATTTAAACGCTTAAAAAGTTATGAAATAAAATCTTTAAAAAATTACTTTAGGGTAACTCCTCCCTTCCCACTTCCCTATATATAAGGAAGGGTGATTTTTTCACACACCCCATAGTATTCTTGAATAGGTCTTTTAAAAATGTTTGAAGTAATGTAATAAACAGCTTTTCAATACAAGAATCTGTTAAAGTAATATTAAACTTTAAAGTAGTAATTTTTGTTAGAGTTACACGTCTTTATCCCCTACCAACTAAACCACTTTTTTAGAAAATATGAAAAATATTTATGATATTGGTATATGTAAATAATACCACATGTCTATTTTCTGCCAAAGATATAGTGGCAATGTATTCATGTCTTGAAAAATATTATTTGTTAACAGTTTAATGGAAATATTATACAGCTTTCAATATTTATGAGTGTAATTTCACGTTTAAGTAATAATTCTATTACTAATCCCATTCATACTTAAAAGCGAAATGTATGAAGAGCTGAAACATAATTATACCTGTTTCAAAAAGTAATACATATTTATAAAAAAGAATACAAATTTATAAAAAGGGCATAAACATATAGATTAGTTCCTTTACATATATAAAAGCCTTTGTTTGACTTTTGCAAAGAGCGTAGGCGGAGCAGAGCATGCGTGGATTGTGATTTTGTCAAGGTCTTTTTGTACTCAGAGGTACCATAAATATCATGGTTTTGTTATAATAGATTAACGAAGAAAATATTGCGTTTAGTAAAAATATACTAAAATCGGCAATTAATTGTAGTAACTTATCATATTCATGTTTCATTTGCAACGGACGAAGGGATAAAATTGAAAGTTTTATATAAATACGTAGTAAAATTTGGATGGAATAATTTTGGAATACGCTTGAAATACTACCATTAATATAATATAAAGTGTCTTTGAATTCGATTTTAAACAAATCATGTAGTTATCTGCCGATTTGTATACTTTGACCACAATGAAAATTTTATTTAACTAACAAGTACCAGTGACTTAATATTTTAATAATACGTGTTGCACGTTCGAAAAAAAATAATTATATTGTTGCATAGATAAACAATGACATGGATAAAACGGAATAAACATTTATTCTTTATTCGTTGGATTTCAAATAGAAAAGTAACTAAAACATATATTTTTCAGTTAAATTACAGAAAAAACAGCCATAGGTTATTACAACCCTTGATTACATTTTCTTGTCACGAAAACATATTTGTATTATCATAAACCGTTTATCCTAATAATACTGAATTTCAGCAACTTTTTCAACTTCGTGAAATTAGTATGTAATAGAAAATTGTTTCTTAATTTTATCTCTTTCTACTTAAATATTCAAAGTGTTGTTATCTTATTACACTCTTTAATTTTGTATTAATTCCGTATGTTTAATATCTATACCATGTTAGTTTAATTTGTAAGCATTCTTAACTACCAATAAATCTGCTACTGTACACTTAGATTTCAAGCGTACAATAAATATGATAAATAAATGAATAAATATCTCGAATCACCTTTGAATTTTTGCAGCTAATATACCTGACAATCAGGTTTTCTATTTAACTTTTTGAGTCAGAAGCAATTAACAATGGTGATGAAAAATAATTAAAGAAAATATATACAGTTGAATTGCTGCTTGTAAATAATGACACAGCGCATATATTAAAAGCCATATTAAAAGTAAAAAAACCAAGACCATTATATATTTTTTTGGGCACCACCTTCCCTCCCTCCCCCCGACTGAAAGAAATTAGAAACCTACAAATATAATTACTAACCCAAAAAAATCTGCCATGCCCAAAAAAAGCTGCCATGCCTTGCCTATACCTAAAATTTTACTATTTGATCAGTTCGTGGCTAATGTAAATTCTCTTAGTTGCGCAAATATCTTTTCAATGCTGCCACAATGTAATTGATATTAGGAATGGAAAAGGCACTGGCAGCCCCGATGGATTTTCTTGGGTTTTTAATTATATCAATAGGTCCTTACTTTCCTTCAGTCAGGGGAAAGTAAGGAAGTTTTTTAATTTTGGTTTTTTATTTTAGAACTTTTTAATTAAAATGTTTATATTTATCGTCGGCTTCATAAAAATTTTATTTTTCTTTGTTATTGTTAGTCTCAATTAGAATCTTCTAATTTACTGCAACTAGCACCTATCTAAGAAATACCACTGATTAGTTCCAAAATATTTTGCAGAAAACCGTGTCTAAATCAGTCAAACCATTTCAGAAATAAATGAGAATATTCGTTTGTATCAAGATGTCGTGCGCCCCCTAGTGAGCTAACATCATAACGCCTATTAATCTATAAGGTTTTTTGTGATGGACGAAAATTACAGTCACGTATGTAATTAATATTGTGATTTTTTGAGAGTTGCGCTATATTCTTATTTTTCTCGCCCAGTTGGCTAAAACATCCTTATTAAATCATTATCTTTTACTTTGATCCTTAAAAACTGAACAACTAAATATCAAATAGACATATTTCTTTAAAGTGAATAATATAAATACATGATTGAAGGAAATACGTGATAAGAAAACATTTAACCAATTCGAGTGTTTCTTTTCTGAGAAATTTATCTTCCATTTTTTGCTTATTTATAGTAAAATTTTACTCTAATTAATTACCAAACTGGTTTCTTTTTTCGAAATTTATATTTATTTGTGGGCAGAAGTTTTAAACATTATTATGAAAAAATGAATCATGTATACTGCCCTTAAATTGCTATAAGAGGGACTTTTAGTTCGATCAAAACAGAGAACTAAGCCCCCACTCTTGATGAATTGCGCAAAATTAGCCAAGTCAGGAAAGAGTCTCAAATTAGTCTATTTAATCAGTTCAAGATATTGGCCATATTGATTGACCTTGAAAAATAAGGACATTAGATCATAACCGCCAACCTAGAATGCATCAAATCCTTGTGCCTACAGGTACACCATTAAATGCAGCAGGATATCCAAGTACTGTTTAGGCTTAGAGGCCAAAAAAATTAGTGAAGGTAGTAAATCACAATGATTATCGTTAAATAAATAAGGATATTGTCTTTGAATTGAACCAGGAACGAGACTTTTATTTTAACAGAGTGGCTACCTGGCTCGAAGAAGCTGTAGCTAAAGAAAAGTATTATACTATCTATTAGACTCTCAAGTGACTTAGTGGGAAAAGAAAATCAACTAACTGTGGCATTAAAAAACCAAACGAATCGTTCATAAAATCATCGGAGGAGCATCTATAAAGATGGCGGCAGTTCTTCCAAAAACTTTAAAACTAAGACCCAGCCGCAAGACGATCAAGGGTACCATCTGATAATTAGTGGTAGAAGTTGAATCACTAAAATCTAGCATGGCGCAAACTCCAGACGGCTTTCTCCAATGGCGCAAATTCCATCCATAGGAAAAAGCCGTCTAACCCCAATTTACAAAAAGGGTGACAATCAAGAATGCAAAAATTATCGTGGCATTAGCTTGCTCTGAATTTTGAGCTAAATTTTTATGATAATTATAAAATTAAGATTTCAAAAACATGGAGAGCAGAGAATTCGAGAGTAGCGAGCCATACTCAAACCAGGGCGAGCCTGCACAGATCAAATCTTTTCCCTGCCAGGTCATGGAGGAAGGGATAAGATGCGGAAAAAGGATAGTCATAGTCTTCATCGACTTCAAATATACGTTCAATAGCATCCCTTGGCTAGCGCCTCGGAAAATATTAGTGGTGGAATACGTTCCCCGGAAATTTAAATTACTCCTCCAAGATGCACACAGTGGATATATTAGCCAAGTGAACTATCAGTTGTGTTTGCCATCAAAACTGGAGTTGCTCAAGAAATTTTGTTTCACCGGCACTTACGGTGAAACTAAATTTCGTGATATTATGAGGAAAGCTTTTGCGAACAGGCGCATCGTTCAGTGTAGTAACTTACATCCTTTGTGGATATTTGCTGATGATGGCGTTGTGACTTCCAATAATGACACTGGATCCATTAACATCCTAAATAATGTCGATAGGATCTCGGCTTCATACAGCCTGAAAGTCAATCTTGGTAAAACAAATGTACTCACGATAGGTGAATGGCTAGCCTTCATTCATCTTAATGGTAGCCTGCTTGAAAAATTTCAAGCCTCCTCTAACGATATCCTTACACAAATTATATAGACATCAGTCACATTTTTCTTGCTCAAATCGTGTATTTGGTGAAAAAAAGTCATCACTTCGATTAAGATTCATCTCTTTTGGGCCACTTCTTACCAGTCCTTACCAGCCCTCCATGATTAAGAAACATTAATCCTTCTGAAATCTGGTCTCAACAAACTACAAGTCCGACTTCTTCGTTCGGCAGATCCTGACAATCTCAATTCACAATCGTATTACAAATGGCAATCTCTCCGATGTTGTTGTCAGACAGAATCAACAGATTGTCCAACATCAAATGCGGCAGTGTCATCAAAAATCGTTTGGATATGGGTGGCGCATGAGCGAGACAGGCATACCGGTTAATTTAAAATTCAAGTAAATGAATAATAAAATAATATATAAGCCTACATTGAAATAAAATATTTTTTTTGCTTAACTATGGACATGCTGCAAAGAATTCTCATTTACTTTATACCATTTAATGTAGTGATACAGTAAAGTATTTAAATCATATGAACGAGAATGAGAACGGATTTCAAAAAAGGGCATCATTGGGAAAAGGAAGTAATTAAGAGTTGAAATGCTTGGTTGTCTTCACAGTGATATATTCAATCATTGAAAAGTCATGTGTGGCAAATGAGCGAGACCCGGATTTCTTACCGGCATCTATGGAGAGTTTGGCCTAATCAATATAATATCCAGCAAAATAAGAACAACAAATAAAATAAATAAATAATATAAAATACAAGTAAATGAAAAATAAAATAATATATAAGTCTACATCGAAATAAATTATTTTTCCCTTGCTCAATTATGGATATGCTGCAAAGAATTCTCATCCATTTTATACTATTTGGTGTAGTGGTATAGTAAAGTATTTAAATTATATGAACGAGAGTTCCAAAGGATTTCAAAAAAGGACGTCATTGGGAAAAGGAAGTAATTAGGAATTGAAATGCTTGGTTGTCTTCACAGTGATATATTCAGTCAATGAAAAGTTTTATTAAGTGGAGTAAAAATTCGTATAACACTAATATTATATAAAGATACGTGTAACTTGACGACTAATGTACAGTCATGCCTAAGACTCGCGTAACAGATGATACATTACAGGAAGATCACATTTAAATCTGAGTTTTCTTTTATCTCACAGGAATGCATTATATATGACTACTGTCAAATATTCATTTAAGGGAATGGAGTTAAAAAAAAATCAGGTGCTCACAGTAAGATGCTCGATATTCTTTTTCTTTTCCATTCAATGGTAATATATTTTATATTATCAAAATCCACTACATTTCAGTTATAACAAGATATCTTCGTTTAATTTACACATCGACATTCAGCAAGTTAAACCAAATTTGCAAAAATTAATAATTGTGGTTCATTATATTGTATAATTTTATTCAGAACTGGTATCAATTTCCAAAATTAAGGTAATGACTTTAGGAGAGATTACTCAATCAAATACCAAACTCATAACCTTAAAAATGACAGATTTATTGAAGAGGTTTCATTCATATTTCAGAATCCTACATCTAAACGGGTTCAAGAAAAACTATCACCAACGATGCCTTCAACATCAAGTTCTAATAGCGATGCTCACAAAAAGACATCGCAAAAAGACACGCCTTCAAAGTACATCACTGACACATACCCAGTGGTAGAAATTACTAAGTTGTGCTGCTTCCTAATGTTCGAAAACGGTCCAAGTAAGTAGCAAAGGTAATCACATCTCCGGATTACATTAGTAAGAAAAAAGAAAAAGGAAATTAAAAACTGAAGATTATGAAGAAAAAAAATCAATATTAAAAAAAAAAGAATTAAATTAGATTGAACTTCTGAGGAAGAAGAAGCGATAGAATTACCCAGTAAATTTCCGATCGCGAAGATAATATGATTGCGTGAGATGCAGCAGAAATCACTACGAGACTGAAAAAAATAAAAGATTAGCTGCAGTGTACTTTTTTATAAATTATGGCTGCATGAAAATTGCACTATGTTCAACAATTCGTGCAAAGAAACAAGAAACTTAAAAAAAAGTTACACGAGAAAAAAGAAAAAATAACGCAAAAGACAAAGGAAAGAAAAAAATTACCCAGAAAGTAAATGGCCGTCTTATCCTTATATGAGCGGCCAACTTATATTAGATATTAACATTAAAGCTTTTGTCTAAAGTTTTGGAAAAAAATATGCCCAACGTTAAGAATAATCTCCAAAAATATACATAAAAATAAGAGTAAAAGCACAGTTTTTATAAAAAATAATATCCTAAGGTACAAATATAATTTGTAAGCGACACTGGAAAATATTTTAGTACCAATGCTTATTTGAAAAGAATATAACTTGCCACAATGTTTGTTTAATTATCTGTACGTCAAATATAACATAGGTATATCTGTATATAACGCCTTATAAAATTAATGAACAGCATATATGTTCCAGGCTATTCAGCCTTGAAATGTCGGTTATTTTCACGAAATGTTTGAAAGGCCTGCTAAAATCGTAAAAAAATGGAGGATTTTCCATTTTTACCGTGTAAAATTTCACAATTCGTGTCAGTAAAATAATGATGGAATACTTATATTTATAAAATGTTTAATAGTCAAACTTTCTGTCTTTTTCTAATGTTTTGATTATGTATATACTTTAATAACACTCTGGATATAATGCAATGGATTCTTGTATTGAATATATTTGGCATTAATTTTGCAGAAATTCATTATTCACAATTAAATGAATTCTATAAATAGTCGTCCGCTAATCGAATATATATTTTGCCACCTACATTTTAAATTCCAACATCGATGGTTTATAATAATTCTCTCTCAAAATTGAATGGACTATAAAATCTTATATAAATAGTCTATAACCGTAATCTTTTTTCAGTCAATCCAAGCCTTGATTTGCGCAAGGCTTCATTAATATAGTATTAACGTAAATAATTATTTGGAAATTGAAACTATTAATTTATGCAGGTCACGTTTTTTGCATTATTATTTGGTGTGACGCAGAAAAACGAGTAACATTGAGTGTAGTCACAATAAATGAAGCGAAAATGATACTGGGAAATATAAGCTTTCGAATAACTGAAGAATCATGAAAATATTTTGGTTTGCTCTTGAGTTATATACAAAGAAACCCCTCATATTGGACATAACATTTAATTTCTTGAAACAGTTTTGAATTTCATGTCACAGTATAGTTTCTGAAATAGTATTCAAGTTATCTCACAAAGTGTTCATATCACTGGAAACATTTTTCTAAGTAGAACATTCAAACTGAATATATCTGTTAAACAAATATGGAGAAATATAATATAACATACTTAACAACTTTTTTGAAATATGTGCTATAATGTCGATTTAACTTATTTTCAGAACATTAATCCTTTATGTTTTATCAAGGACCACTTTGCCTTGAATCCAGTAAATTTAACAAATATTTTAAAAAATTCAATCTCACTTAAATCAAAATAAGTTAGGGATATTTAAATAGCGGCAGAAATACCCTAAATAAATATAAATCAAAATTCTCTGCAATATTAAATATTATAGTTTATAACATGTTATTTCTTAATATATGAGTATATGAACTTTTTATTAAAATCTAAAATATTTATGAATAAAATATAATATCATAACTAATATTTATATACTCACTTCTGTAATTATTTTTTATTTCGTTTCTGTACAAAGGCTATTTTTAAAAGTAATTACAACCATGCATTAAACATTAAGAAAAAACCTTAATTATATAATATATATATATATATATATATATATATATATATACTTATATATATATCGGGGAGTGGTGGCATGAAAGGGACACGTATTAAAAGGGACAATATAAAAAACGATTTCGAGACAACACTATTTTTATCGTATGGCAACATTGATGTAAGTTCGTTTGCGGCTAATTTCATACTCTTGTCATTTCAAATATGGCGGATACGTGTGAGTGTTGTTATTTGCATTGAATAGTATTTTTTTCTGTTATAATTGTGAAACGTTTTATCGAGTGTTGCGAGTTACTTATTTATGCGTGAATCACTGTTTAAAATAGGCTGCACATACACAGACGCAAGAACATAAGGTCAGTGAACTTTAATTAAATATTGTAGATTTTGTGGTTATGTTTTAAATTTTTGTATGATTTTTATGAAAGGGACACAACAAACGGCTATGAATGGGACGTCCCCTTCATAACTGTCCCTTTTAAGCTTGCTATTTTGCTCTAGGGTTGTAATATTTTTTTTATTCTTTTTCAGATTAAAAATGTCCCCTAAGAAGAGGACGCGTGTTGATGCATACAATATTGAAGGGGCAGTTAATGAAGTATTACAAAAAGGTATTTCTGTGAGATCGGCTGCCAAGATAGTTAATGTAAGCAAATCCCACTTGCATAGATTGATCGCAAAAGCAAAAGCTTCTGAATATACCTCATTTGTTTATAAACCAAATATTGGCAATAAAAAGGTTTTCACAGTAGGAATGTTATCTGGCAGATTACTTAAACTAAACAAGTCAGATAACTAGCATATCAGTATGCTGTTCGTTTAAATCGTACTATACTATCTTCTTAGGAAGAAAATAATAAATCTAGCCTAGATTTGCTGGAGGGTTTCTTAAAAAGGCATGATTCGCTGAGCGTAAGAAAACCTGAGAATACTTCACTAGCAAGAACTACTAGCTTTAATAGACACAACGTTCAACACTTTTTCGATAACTTAGAGAAATGTTACTTAAAGCATAATTTCCCTCCAAATATGATATGGAATTTAGATAAAAATGGGTGCACGTCGGTCACTAATGCACCCAAGATAATTGCCCAAGCAGGCTCTTAATATGAATAACATAACTTCTGGTTTCAGGAACACCGGGATATGACCAATTAATAAAAACATTTTTTCAGGTGAAGATTTTTTTACCTGCTTTCTGCTTTTGTGACAGACCGACCACAATCTCTTAAGACCCCCACTGGTTCAGCTGAAAACTCTGACGAATCTTCCTCAAATGAAGAAGAACTGTCCCATAGATCTTCCAACGTTATTGATCCTGAACTTCATTCAAATGCACGAACCGTTTCACCTGTCATTTTAAGTCAGCCATAAGCTGGGCCCTCTACTTTGAACGACACACAACCTGAAACATCTACCACAAAAGAGTCATAACCTGGATCTTCTACTTTAAATGAACCACAACCTGGAACATCTTCCAAAAAAGAGACACCACCTGGATCTTCTAATTCTGCTTACCTTCTAATAATTCCGGAAGCCGTTCGACCATTTCCCAAAGCTTTACCTCGAAAACCTACTGGAAAGCAATGTAAAGGTAAAACCACGATTATAACTGAAACCCCTGAAAATATGATAGATATCTTATAAAAGAAAACACCCAAGACTGAGAAACGAAACTTAAAACATGTGAAACAAATTTTCAAAAGCAATTTAACAGATCAAGAATCAAACAAAACCAAAAGTAACGAGAAGGCTAAAAAGAAGGAAACCGATATTAAGAAAAATGCTAAAGTTAGTCAGTAGAAGAAGAAGGTTGCACGAAAAGTCGCAAGCAGTAGTAGCAGCAGCGATGCGTCGCCAAATGATATTAGTGAAAATGAAGAAGTCACTCCAAGATTAAGAAAACGTACCATTACAAAAGATAAAACAGGAGACGATGACCAATGTAATGTTTGTAAGAAAAAATATTCAGAAAACAATGAAGATAGATCGATTCAATCTAACATTTGCACAAAATGGGCACACGAAACCTGTGGCGTTAAAGGTGATTTTAATTATTTTTGCTCACTATGTCACTACAAACTACAATGATTAACATCTAAGATTATTTTTACTTTTTTTAGAACTGTAATTCAAAGTTTATGGAGACTGTTGATTATAATTCTATTTAAAAAAGCAATTATTATTTTTCAAGTGCAGTCTAAGTCTAAAAAGTGATATATAAAATTGTGGTCTTTAATTTTATATTAGTGTTAAATTTCTTGTTAATTATAAGGAAATTATATAAGTGTCTTAAGAAAAGCTATTAATAATTTTTAAGTTCATTTTATCCGAGAAAAACAATTTAATATTGTGAATTTCTATTCAAGTTACATACAAATGTTTATTTTCTTAGCCTTTAAGATAAATACGGTAATATTGAATAATGATAATAGTTTCAGTCACTTTTAAATTTGATTTATAACTTATCTACATAGTAATTGTACACATATTTCCTCGAAATTAGATACTGTCCCTTTCATAAATGACTGTGTCCCTTTCAATACAGTTCATTTATGAAAGGGATAAAATAGACAATTTTAAAAGATGCGTAAATAAATAACTAAGAATTGATTAATGAAAATTATTACATTTCAATGATTTAATAATAAACGTTTCCTATTCGACTCCAACCTGTGTCAAATATTTTCTCAATCACTTACTAGGACCTCAAATTCAAAAATGTCTCGTTATGTGTATATATATATATATATATATATATATATATATATATATATATATATGTATATATTTATTTTACCAATGAAATCTAACTGCTAAACTTTAATTATCTAATCATTATAGTTTTCAAATATTGAATACATTTGGCGTTATTGAATATATTTTGTAGAAATTCATTATTCACAATTAAATGAAACTACGTGATGTATTATTTCTACAATTTTCTTTAAGTTCTTTACCCTTTTTTGCTAATAGACCACCTGAAGATGTTGTAATACAATGAAACCTAGGTCGTGGTAAAGAACTTAAAGAAAGTAGAAATAATACTACAGCACGTAGTTTCATTTAATTGTGTATAACACGTATGTTATATTTTTAGTACATCGAGATTAAAAAGGGGATGTTATTATTTATGTTAAATTTTAAGGCTTCGTAGTGAAATTTGAAACTCATACAATTTCAATACATTCTTCCGCCCTTCCGTCAACAGGAATAGAATTTTACAAGTGTGCGCTTTATTATTAAAAAAAGCTGTGAGTCTTACCCTCACCGCCAAGTCATGGATGATATGAAAGTTCATGTTAGTTAATGATTTCTAATAAGAATAATTTTTGTTATTAGAAATCATTAACTAAACACAATAATAATAGCCTGAAACACAATAATATACGTAAAGTTTTTATTGGAATATTAGAAAAATTGCTTTGTTTCTCAATTGCTAGTTGAGGATATAGATTTTAATTTTGCAAAATACATTTTATTAGTAACCGATTTAGATTAATGCTTTAAAATTTTGTTCACTACTTTTAAAGCATTATAGTTATAATTTGATTATGAAAATTTAATTATAACAATTAATTACTCATAATTTCATATATCATATTTATTCAGTTTAGTCTGCACTTACTTTTGCAAATACTCAACCATAAATGACATTTCAGTAAAGTAAAATTGTTTAATTCAATTCATAAATATACACTTAGCCTGTGTGAAATAAATGGCTGTATGTAGTTATTTTAATATATAAATGAATTAATAACCTTAAAAGAAGACAATACAATTTAGGGAATTTAACTTGAAGTAAAATTTAGCGAATTTAATCATTTATTATGATAAATCAAATACGTAACAAGTTTCGCGGCTTAACTCCGATTACAATCTTTGCCTTTGCATACTACGATTGTCACTACATCTGGTGTTCCTTAATTAATTATTTTTTATTGTTGAAAGAAAAGAAAGAAGTTTATTTTTTTATTGTTTAGAAGAGAGAGATAATTTGAATTTTTTATTTTAAACAATAATAGGAAGTGATTTAATTTTTTATTATTTAAAGAAAAGAGAAATTAAGTTTTTAGTTTAAAGGAGAGAAAGAAATTAAATTTTATTTGTATTTAAAGGGGAGAAGAATTATTTTGTTATTTAAAAAAAAAAGTTTAATTTTTTGTTTAAAGGAGATAAGTAAGTTTCATTTGTCTTGTTGAAGAAAAAAAAGTAAATTTTTTGTTGAGTATGTATATATGATTACTATGTTTGACTATGTTTGCTTTATAAGTAATGTAGTAGATAAAAATTTCTTAAAATCTGTCAATATAAAGTATTAATTAAAATTGTATTTTTTTCATTTAATACCCTTCTCTATTAAAAATCCCAAAATCCCTAAGTAAGACTCTGATTGTTCTCTCTAGTAAACCTGGATTGTATTAAGCAAGACCAGGATCATATTGAATAAGACTGGCATCTCTAAGTAAGACCGGGGTTACCACTTCACCATTCAGCTGCTCAGAGATATATATTTCCCGTTAGTAATACATCCTGAAGTTATTTATTATTATTAGCTTGCTAGTTAGTGCACATTCCTACCTTTTTTTGTACCCTTGATTTCAAACTAAATTCTTCAAGACCATACTTTCTACTTGTTAGATTATTACTACTTTTTGCCTGCGGCTTCCCCTACGTTAATTTTTAATGAAGACGGCAGGATTTGCAAGTTTTGGGCTCCCGGGATACTAAAGCAATATTTTTAATATGCATATTGCCAATTTACCTACATGTTGTAACTACTAAAATTATTAGAAATTTTAAATGTATTTACTTGAAGATACTTGAAACTTTTTTACATTTCATTTATTCCATCTACGGCACGGGCACTATTAGCGAATTTACGCAGAAGGTGGAACAAAATAACATTTGACAAAATTTGTTTATCAACTAATTGCTGTAATTAGATAGTTTCTATCTACAGCCATACATTTTCAAAAAGGTTAGGAAATTTTCTACATAATGAAATAATTTTTTTAATTATAAAGAGATATAACAAAATATTATTAAATTTTCTTTTAAACAATTTCTGTATTTTCAATTATTTCACAATATTTTGTGAAGTAAGCCAGATAAAAAACAAATTTTTCATTTAAAATAATCTTAAATAAATTTCAAATTATTAGTTAGTTTTAAAAATCAATAGTTAATAATAATATACTTAATAATTCATTACTAAAAACTATTCAACAAATGATAATATCATATACACGTGGCCGACATCTTAGGTTTAAAGCTATTCATTGACGACAACTTTCTGCACGGCATAAGCTTTCATCTATTCAATACATATAAAGATGTCTGTTAATAAAAATGTACGACGCAGACACACACACTTTTCACCTGACACTATATATTGCATTTGACTCCATCTCCGTCTTTCATACGCATATGGACATGTATCAAATGTACGCACCATGCACATGTCAAGAAAATTATTTATCTGTAAATATCGATTCGTAATTGTTACCGTTTCTATTAAATAGAAATAAAATATTTAACAAACATTCCGCCGCATGAAATTGATTTCACGTATACAAAGCCTTAATTTCTTTTAAAACGATAGTCATATTTTGTTATATTTTTAACTTGTAATAAAAAAAATATTTATTGAAGTGGCACAGCCAGTTATTTATTCAATAAATGCCACTTTGTTAATAATTTTGGCTTCTACATAAACAAAAGTAAATGCACGTCTAATAGTTCCCAATTCCCAGTTTAATTAAATAATTTTATTTTCAAATAATTTTGAGAGGCTAAATCTGAGGTTTATACTTTAAATAAAATTATTTCGATTGACTTGCATAAAATATTTTGGGAGATATGGATAATTACGAAATAATCTTACTATACCCAATCCAAAAACCGTTTGGAATTTATTGAAATCACAGCACTCTTCAAAATATGTGCTTTATCTAAGACACACGGTGGTTATATTCAAGTTTGTTCTTCAACCGGAAAGAAAACTTCTTAGTCAACGTTAGACCTTCCCGCATACAGAAATCAAAGTGGTGGACTTATTTATTTAAACACTTTATACAACTTTAACGTTGCCAACATACTCAGAAACATCGGAGACCGTTAAATCAATTAGGATCATAAATAGCCAAAAACGTTTCAACAGTAAACGCTTTCAAATAAAGAAAAACGCATCAACTCGAATAATTCATAGCCACGTATCCGGAAAATAGCCCAACTTTTCATGTTGGGGATTAATTATAGTTTAAAGAAAAATATTTATATATAACGCAATGGAATGAGTTATAACTTCATTTCGGATTTTTGAATTGTTGATCAGTTCAATTTATTTCTTGTATTACTCTGCTAGAATGTATTCTGAGAAAAATTGATTACAGAAGTCATTTTCATAAACTGAAATTAAAAAACTGTCAAGCACGTGTAGAACTCGTACTAAGAAAGTTCCGTACACATTTATATAATGGTAAAAAATATTCATTTTAATATATGATTATAATTAAAATCTTTATGAACGAAAACATATTTCTTTCTATATCTTTCATACAAGCAAATTTGCAAAAAACTTTTTTTGTGTAATAAAACTACAAATTAACGATTTTGACCTCCCCCCCGCCAATTTAACGTCACCCGCAGATAATGGGTACGATCATGTGTACGCGTTCCTAGGTTGCCGCTTGCTGCGTGCTCGTGTGATTTGTTCAGTTGTGCTATGTTTGATTGAGTTTATCTTGTATAATTCAGTGTTACTATTATAATTAACTATTTATAGTTATTGTAATTTTAATTAAAGTAAATTTTCAAGTGTATAATTAACTATTTATAGTTATTACAATTTTAATTATAGTAAATTTTCAAGTTTATAATTAACTATTTATACTAATAAAATATAACAGTCCGTTAGTGTAACAGTTGAACTGTGTACAAGTGCTTAAAAAGAATAAAGTTACTAAGGATAGGAAATTGTTTTGTCCCCATTTTTTGTTTTTTGTAAATGATTTTATTTTGTGTCACCAACTTATTTAGTTAGTACCTATAATTTTGTGTCAACTAATATGTCACTGATCAGTTTTAAATTTCAAACTGTTCTTAAAAGTCATTATTTTGTTCGAACGGTCTGGAAACGTATTCTTGTAGTGTCGGCTGTAAGCATATTATATAGTTTATTAAGATATCTTTCACATGAAGTAAATTTAATCAAGTCACAAGTACAACGAAGACAATATTTCAGTAAATCACGTTTATATATAAACGAAATATATTTTTACATTAAGATTTTATTTAGTTTTAAGATCAATATTTTTATCTTAAATATTTTATTATTATCTTAATAATAATAATATTAAGATAGATTTTTTTCAAATGCTATCTTAATATTATTATTATCAATTCACTTTCATATAGTGAAATGTATAGTGTAAAATATTTATTCATATAATTACATTTTTAAAATTAGATAATAATAAAGTCACGTACGCCAGTACAAAGCTACCACGCTAGCGTGCTATCGAGACAGTCATTCGATCGACGCTATTGGTTAGAAAGAGAAGCAGCGATGTTGCTGACCTATAGCGTCAACTCGTTTGATCGGCGCAATTGCCCGCAACCATCGAGACCGATGTGAAGTATTAGTAAAGATTTTTTATCTCAATGCTGTTGACAACCCTACATTAATTTACGCACACACGCGGATACGGATAGGCGAGTACGTACGGAATAGTGTAGGCAATTAAATACGTTCGCTAGTATGGAGTGTTGGGGGTGCGCTGTAGATGTTGATTTGTTCGCATGTGCCATATTTTTAGGGTTCCTATTGATTGAGTTGACTTATAAGTTTGATTTTTTACAGCTCCAAGAGATCGTTTAGTATTTAAGTTATTTTTGTCCGTTCCCTAAGAAACTTTTTCAGAAGGAATGGTCAGGGACTTGTGGTCTTATTAAAATTAATAAAACTTCTAATTTAGAACAATATAAATACCTATACTCAAACATCACTAGTTTCACTCTCACTTAATATTTTTAACATTGATTGTCTTTCAACAACGCTTACCACAAAGATGAATTTCCTGTCTGTAAAATTTTAATTGATATTAGCTAGTTCAATCGTGCAATCACATATTCAATCTTAAAGTACCTCGCCGTAAAATTTTATCTATTTTTCTTTGAACCTAAATGTCATAGAAGAAAAGCTATACTTCCTAGATTTTATAGGTTTTAGTGACAAATGTTAATATATACATTTACTTGTTATAGTGTGTGGAATAGAATATTTGCCATATTTACTTTTCAGACCTATTTGGTTATCTCTTTCCAATTTTGAGATAAGACCTTGAAAGTTTTTCCTCATATTGCTTTCTTCAACTATAGGGGTATATGATATAATTATTTTAAAACATATATTTAAATACGTAATCTTTATACTTTTATTAAATTTTTGATATCGTTGCATACTTGTTCACTGAATTTGTTGATATCTTACAAAATATAGATAAAACTATTTTCATTCAGTTAAGCTATGAAATAAAAGTACTTGAAATAATAATATCTTATAATTTTTACTCTTTATCTGTCATTTACAATGTATAAATGCTTAGCAATTTTACTTCACATAAAAGCTGATCAGCTTTAATTGAAGTTATTAAGTACTGCGATTTATCTGAGTAATAATTGTGAAAGTATTGACGGGAAATGTTTAAACGGATACTTGCGCTCATAAGCTAGGAACTTTCTAGGAGATATTTTCCGAAAAACGAAACTTGCTCTTTTCAAAAATAGAAATTTAATAGACTTCTGTATTACATTTCCAAAAATGTAAAGCTTTTTTTGAAACTGTGCTTATATCTCACTTTTTGATAGTTCCTTGGACGAGATCATTACAATCGCAATAAATTTACAAATCCTAAAGGGATTTACATTATGTCCAACAGCCTTTTTTGCCAATACTCCATCAATAGAAAGACTGAATACGAGGTGATGCCAAGTAAATTTTTGGCTAAATCATTTATTACCAATATGACCCCCCTTTTTTTGTCGGTCAACTCTAAAAATAAGAAGTAATTTTTAAGAATTTTCCTGATTTAATAATTTCATTTATATGTTAATATATTCCCGCCACGAAGATTCATTTATTCAACCGCCAAGCAATTACTTTTCCAGCTAATGCTTCAGCTGAATATTATTTACAACAAGATTAATAACATCTGTTTATTCTGTAAGTACTATATATTTTATCAACATAAAATACAAACAGTGATATTTGCATTTTCATTACATGTCGTTAATATAAATTAATTTCACGCAAAGCATTATTACTAGATTTTTCTCAGTAATGTCATAATTCAAAGATAAGTCAAAAAATTTTAACCTTACAAATATCTACTAGAATTAATATTAAAATAACTAACTTTACATTATTTCCTTTTTAGCAATATATCACAATTAAATTAATAAATTTCAGCAACAAATAATAACTACGCAATAATTAAGGAAAATATTAAGCTTGCACAGTGCTAAGATTTTCACTTTCTGAAAATTATAAAAAATTGATCAACAATATATGAGAAATTGTTGACTCAAACCTTTGCAAATGAACGAGATTACATCCATATATAGATAGGATTACGAAAATTATTTCTAAGGATTTCGTCCGACATAAAAATCTTATCTATATGTAAATCTGCTTTCATCACGAATATTCCGTCGCACAGCGGCCAGACTTTGGCTTTAGCTATCATTGGATGTCATGCATATTATAAAAATAAGTATTTGCTCTTTTACCTTTCCAGGAAAAATCATTATATCCTCACTATTAACATATTCGTAGATTTCACAAGTAATTTCTTAAAAAATCCCAAAATCATAATGCAGACATTTTTTATGGATAAATAGTTGGTATTTGGTTTCGTAACAGCTCGTGTAGATCGATCAAGTAGTTATTCTAATCAAATCTAACGTTGTTTGATCTATTTCATAATTTGCAAAGCTATTTTTGAAATTCAAACAAGTGATCAGTATTTTCTACGAAGCCGTAAGTCTAGTAAAATGCGAATATTAAATTTATTTTTGATATAAAATGAGGACTAAGTGCCTGTTGAAATACATACGGTTTAGAGTTCTATAGTAATTTCACGAAATATAAAACTATGTACATTTTACAAATTCCAATGTCGTGTTCATTCATGCTAATAAAACTCAGTTGTAACTCAATAAGGATTCCAGTCTTCCACACTCTAAATTATGTATAAATTTTACCCAAAGCTTAATAAAGAATCCTAAACTCTCTATTTTTGTATATAATATCAAAATTCATACAGTAGTATTTGAGTATATACAAAGAAACAAACATATCGATAGACAAACTGAGAAAAATAGTTAATTTATTGCTTATAATTTATAACCGCAAACGTCTTTAAAGTGTCCATTTTTTATTAAGCTCTTTTCTTTTGTGTATACTTTAGGACCTGTATTTATTGTTTACTTATAAATATTCAAGTCACGCACTACTATAAAGAATTAAAATAGCAAATAACAAATTTAGAAGAAGAAAGTAATAAGATATTCGATAGATGTAGTCCCCATGCTTTTTTGGCAAAAAATGCAAGTTAGTCCTCTTAAAAGTCCTCCCGTTTATTCGTTTTTTCTGCTTTAAAAATGCAAATTTGTTAAATTGTGTTTTTTGCATGGTGAATGTAAGTAATTTTCTTTTATAATATCATTAAAAGCCATATAATTTACCAAGTCGGGCGCTGTACACCTAATGATAATATTTTTTGAGAAATATTAATATAACATTTTGGGAAAATAGAAGCTAGAGGAATATTATTAAAACCTTTTCTTTTTGCCTCATCTGACGCAATCTTTTTAATCAATTTTAATAATTGACGTTCCTAATAATTGTATACGAAATAGAGTTATACAAAATTGCCATTATTTGGAAAAAATAAAACTTATCATTTTACATATATTTACAAGTATTTTTGTTCTAGATGGTGGCTATGATTTGAGAATAGAATAACAAAGGAGGTGATGGAAAGTTCACTTAGCTCAGTTGAATTTTTTTATGAATCTTTCGTTAATAAGGGGACCCAGACGATGGTGATGGGAACTTTTGAATGACGTTTTTTATAAACAAGAATGCAAATAGGCAAGAAAATATATCGAAGTATATATAGAGGTATATAGTAACTAAGATATCAGGAGTTAGGTAAGTATATATATATACAGGTATTAACAAAGGCTTCGTGTCTTTGTGCAAATAATATATTAGTGAGTGGATGGATAAATATGTGCAGGCATAACCAAATTATAAAATTAATAGGATAATAATAGGCAAGTGTAAAATAACGTAAATAAAGGCAACAAGCAAATAAAGCATTAAACTGTGCCTGTGCGTGCGAGCGCGTGCGTACGTGTGTGTGGGTGAGTGTGTACGCGCGTGTGCGTGTATGTGTGTGCGTGTGTGAGCATGTGTGTGCGTGTGTGAGCATGTGTGCGCGTGTGCGTGTGCGAGTACGTGTGTGGGTGTATGCGTGTGTACGTATGTGTGCGTGAGTGCGTGTATGCGTTTGCGTGTGGGAGTACACGTGCCTCTGTGTGTATTTGTGTGTGTGCACACGTGCGTGCGTTCGTTTGCGCGTGTGCGCGCGTGTGTGTATATGTGTCTGTGTTATGTCTACTCTGTCATGACGGGAAGCCAGTTTAATTATTTTTTCAACATTTTGTTATTTTAAAGTATCGTAGTTAACGCAATTTTAACAAATTACCTTATTTGTGAAAAGTAATTGTAAGATACAGAGGACATCTTGCCGATTATATATACTGAAAACGACTTTGCATTAATACACATGGTCAAAGCAAAAAAAGTAAGGAGCAGTGCGATACTTGGCAGTGAGATGTGATTGTGCGAAAAGTTACGATTATAGCAAATACCTCTTTGTATTCGTACCAACGCTTAGCCATCACTTAATAACGGGGGGAGGCATTGGTTTGTGGAGTGATACGGCCGTAAAATAGTATTTCATGGATTACATATATGACCCAACTATACAGTTTACAGCTCTGAATGATTAGTATTGTCGATATATTTCTCTTTGAGGGTTTTTTTACGGAATATTTCAATAATATTCGGTAAGACATATGATGTAATATACATAGATTCTGTCTTGTGGACATCTTGTTTATTGATGTGAAACCTCTATAGGCGCAGGTATAAACCGGATCATTGGCGTGGCGACGGGTCGCCACACTATACTAAGGTATATATATAGTCTATATGTAGTAGAGTGTACGGTATGGCGACGTGTCGCCATGCACAACCGACTACGGGACCCCCTCCTCACTCAGTTCGACGCTGAAGTTTACTACGGTACACATAACCTGTGCTTTATTATTTTTGTATTAATTGGAAATAAATGTTTATATTAAATAAAGTCACCATTTTCTGTAAGAAATTCGTAATACTTTATTTTTTCATCATGCTGTATTTAGTTCCTGTGAAAATCTTGTCTTTTATGCATATTACTTGTACGAACACGATGTTTAACAGCTGCCAGGCGTCCCGTGACGGCTCACTGTTTTTTTAACATAAATAATAACGTGTTTATAATAGTTAAGGAGACTAGATATTTTAGTTTTGTTCTTAGTTAATAGTGTCACTATGGGTATAACTTTCTAAGTTAGATTTTTAATTTTTTTTTAGTGGAACACATTACAATGATAGAAATAATGACGTGGGTAGGTACCAATGAAGTAATTATTTACAACTTTCTATGCTCACTTATGACAGCATTGAATTTACCCTTGTCTGTTTGGCAATCTTGCCAATTCCAATAATCACATTGGATTGATTATGTACAAGAGGCTGGAAATAAAATGTAATCAAAATACACACTTTGACACATATTTTTAAAAAAATCAAACGCTTTTATTTAAAAAAAATTGCAACACAGTCTGGAAGTTACTATATATAAAAAGGGAGTTATATTTGTCAATATTTTTATGGTTTTTTCCCAAGGTTTACCATAATGACAACTTCATTCTTGTTAATAATTTAACTTGTATAATTTAATAGAGGGCTATTATATTATAATAAATCATATGTACAATTTATGAAATTAAAGTGACACGAAAACAAGTTTTTAATTATTTGGGATGAATCAATGACTATCAATATAACCAAAGGGCAATTATTAACGCAAGCGCTCTTCGAACACATAATTCAATATTTCCTTTACCACAGAACTTCAGTGAAAAGTGGTTGAGAGCATTTTTCTGATCTAAAAATCTGATTTGTATGGTAATTAACTCTCCGCATCATTATGCATTCAAATGATATCTAATGCAATGTTGTATTGTTTATTTACAATTTACTTGAATGGACAATTCTAACGACAATTTAAAATTATTTTATATGGTTCTAAGTTCACAATAAAACAAGTTACCAATATGATCTGATTATTTGAAACAAGGTTACATTTGCAGAACATCTAAATGGTAGGCGTATTCACAATTTATATGCCTTATATAATATCCACCGTGCGTCAACGTTTATATCTATTTCGTAAAAAAAAGGAGTAGAAAATTTTTAAAAACAGTTTCAATCGATTGTTTTTTTTGGTATAAAAGAATGCGAATTTTGAGACTTTCAAAATTATTGGGTATAATGGGCAGTGATTATGTATTTTAATCTCATTTTTTAATATTTAAAGGATAGCATGTTAATTGAAATGTAATTGGCTTTTTTTGTCATCAAAGGCCTTCTTTAATTAATATAGTGTTTCCCAGTTTCGGTCTGAATAATGTAAATTTTCGTTGAAAATATTTTCATTTCGTTATCCCTTTTACACAACACGAATTTTTCGCAAAATTTATCACTAGCATAAATTGGTAATAGGTTTTTAAGTAGACTTTTGGTTTTAATTTTAAACAGAAATTAAATAAGTGGACATGGCATTAAATATTTATGGACCGACAAAATTATTAAACTCAGTTTTCTCCAAATTTTAAGTTTTCGAAGCAATTCGAGTTCATTTGCCATGAAGCGATATTTATATAGAATGACTAGATAAATCAATTGCCTTGATTGGAAAACTATAATTTTTTCTCAATACTATCATTTTGATTTCAAAACTATTAACGAATTGTAGACATTGATGCAAATCTTTACATTCAGTGTATTGTGTCGTTGTGTCGCTGATTCAAAATTGTGTCATTGATTCACTCAATAAATGGTTAAATTACTTCTCTCTTCTAAAATTTTGTGGATTATGATTCACTCAATAAATGTTTAAATTACCTGTCTCTTGTAAAATTGTTGTTTCTCAACCTTCCGAACCTTCAAATTGCAAATTATAACAAAATTCTAACTAGTACATTTTACTCTGCCCTGATTTTCAACAACAAGCTAATAAATTGTTTTCGTCTGTATTTAATACATCTTTATTTATTACTTACCTTTTTTCTATCGTGATTTATCAATAAAAATACTAAATTTCTCTATTTAATTAGAGTAGATATTACACACATTTTTATCTATGAGATTTATTAACGGTATCAAACTAGTTACAATCTTTTCTAAAATCAATAGCAATATATTTTTTTTGAGTATCGAATGTAATGTAAACATAAAAAATTAAGTATTACACTTATATATAAACCATGCTGTTTAATTAAATTTTAGTGCAGATATCAACAGACGTAAAAAATAATTGTATTTAAATGAGTAATAACGAGCATGCTTTTATAATCTCATTATGCAGTTTTTGGTATAACTTGAAGAATGTCGAAATTTTGACAAATATTAATTATGCAAGAAGCTTAAATAGCAAAGATGAGAAACAATGTGACAGTCGCATGTTAAATGTGACATCGTGACACGTTACGGCGATGGTTACTAAATTATTTTCCGTATCCACTCTGTCAATCAAGCCCTTATATGGACCGAGGTACCCATTTTGTGTTAAGACATGTGAAGATTTTATGGTTTATTAGTTGTCATGTCTATGTTTGCATTATAAATATAAATCTGTTTCATTTAAATAATTGGGTTTTTGACGGAACCGCAACCGTATTTCAACTAAAAATGGAAACAAAGGAATAGATTGAATCGTAATGAAAGTTTTGTTTAATGCCTCAAACATAAGCTGATGAAACAATATTTGTTCGTAGGTTAAATCTATATATAAAATTCATTAATTAGTTAACGGTGTATACATTTTAACAAACGACACTTAGCAATGAAAAAGTCCTTTGTAAAATGCATAATATACCCTTTTAAGGTTTGGAGACATGTTTTCATATCCGTAGAGTTTCAAACTCGCGTATCTATGCAGAATTATTATGTATCATACGCAAGAGATCTTATTAAATATTTACATTCACAGCATTTAAAGGTTGTCTGTATACAAGTGTTTATTATTAGACGTAACAGACAATTTTTGTGGTATACAGGTGTCCTTGCGTCATTGGTTAAACTGAAAGTCATACGTAGAGGACCTTCTAATTAATCAATCTAAAGTAAAATTTATGCAAAAGTTTATACAAGTCCGTAGTTTAGAAGTTAATATTAATTTTCAAAATAATATTAACATATTTCACACGTTAGCTCATGTTACTAAACCACATATTGAGATTATGCAACAGATAGACCTTAAATTATCGCCATAAACCAAACACAACCAGTACGAGTCATGTTCTTATTTCTGATATAGCAATCTCGATTAGAAGCATAAAACAGTATATTAACCAATACATAAAGTGCAATAAGATAGCAAATAAATTACTGTAATAAGACCGGAAGACGAACAATTGAACTGAACAAAAGGGTAATGAAAAATTAGAACTCCTATGTCTTTTACTCACTCATCCACTCATATAATCCATCATCCATTCCATCACTTAAAATAAGTGTTTTTTTCTCTAATATAAACCAACTAAAACTATTATGAATAAGACGTTTTTTTATTACTACTATTGTTTTCACCTTAAATTACGTTTTTACTATTACCATTAGACGTGTATAAAACTTTCGGTAAAAATTAACTATAAGATGGATCCCATGTTTCTACTGTTTTTCAATATTCTTTGTAAATACGGTAGAATATTTTTGATACGCGGGTAAAAATGAGAGAAAGTAATTTACTTCGACGTTAGAATTAACCAATGATAAATTTAAATATTATGTGGGAGTTAAACTAAAAACTTTTTAGCAGCGAATTATCACATAAATACGAAATAAAAAGTATCATTATTTATCTTCGAGTTTAATTGTTTCTTTGTTTACTTTTCTCTAATAACCCAAAAACTTTTTATTCAACTTAGGTGCGGGTTTTTGGAATAAACAATTATTGTTTTAGAAAACAACTTGGAACGGTTAATAGAAAAATTGTAAAACGTGATTCTTTTACCCGCGTGCTTTAATCGAATAATGTATTTTTAAATTTTTATATGAATGATATTAATGCTGAGGTGTAGCGAATACGTGTTCTTTTGTTTATAAGTATGCTTATTGTATGTACTCCATTATATTTCTTTGTATAATTATCTACGCTAAGAAACTTTTAAATAATGATATTAGATTATAAAATGAAAAGATTATTCAAGTATAATATTTTCATGTCAATATAAATTTTTTATTTTTATGTTGATATTTTAAAACTGAAACACAAAATAAATTATTATTCAATAATTAATTACTAGCTGCACCCGCAACGTCTTGCACGTGGATTCTTCTAAAATATCATCAAGCAAGACATATAAGGGTAGATTAGAAAGTTCGTGGAGCGCAGAATAAGGCGAGGAGTGGTGATTGCATATTCACACAGTCGCTAGTGAGAGGCTCATTACGAGTATATATATATATATATATATATATATATATATATATATATATATATATATATATATATATATTATATCTTCATCTTCATTATCTTAAGTTTATCATTAAACTCTGAGCTACCAAAAATAAAACAAATAATTCTGGAAGAAATCGTGGACTATGATGAAAATCAAAATTTGATCTGTCATCAATTTCCTGAAGAAGCAAGAAAAGCTCCCACAAATCATATTGAACGAGATATCACTTTACAGGGATTTTTTTCTTCAGTATAACTATGATTTACTAGTGGCATAATCTCTTGAAACAAAACAGAAACTCAAAGGCGATTCGTGCTTAGGACAGCAGACTAATTTTGAAAGATCCACGATTAAAGAAGAAGTAGTTTGGCGTATCTTCTATAACCATCTTGATTATTCTTCATTACCCCCTTGGCATGTCAAAAGTCAGCGCAAATGGGTTCCAAAATGGTCACGCTACCGCAAAAGCAACATGTCAAGTGCTCATGCAACTTTTTGGATGTACGCAAAAGGGATAAAAATGAAATTTTAAGCCGAATTGTTACGGGTACCAAAATTTTTTATGTTCATCATTACAAGTTCGAATCCAAGCAGGAGTCCATGCAGTAGTATAAAAAGTATACCGTAACCCCTAAAAAGTTCAAGGTGTCACAATCGGCTGGAAAAGTCATGATGATTTTTCTGGCAGACAAAGGGTACCCTGTTTATTGATTTAATAGATTAGATGTATTTGTAACGCAAGAGAACCATGCTTGTCAACAGCTTAAAGAAGCATCGATGGAGAAAACATGAAGGAAATTAGAAAAAGGCGTGCTGCTTTTACACAACAAAGCACTTGTAAACGAGAGTTATGTTGCGATGGCTGTCTTTCGCAATTGCGGCTATTATATTGCAAGACCTTTCTTATAATCCTGACTTGGCCCTCTGCTATTTTTACTTTTTTCCAAGAATTAAAAAGCAGCTTAGTGGAAAAAAAATATCGATAATGAAGTGGTCAGTTCTAAAATTTTAGCCTATTTTCAAAATGAAGAAGAAACTTTTTTTTTTGAGCGCATAGATAAATGAATCGCCAGATCCAAGAATTTGTTTAAGGATTTTAGCGTTATAGGAGAAAATACTGAAAAAGAAAAATAGCATTACATTTTTTCAAGTAAGTGTATCTTATATTGAAATTTTAAAGTACAACATCTTCACATAAATCAAACAGAAATAACAGTAAATCGTCATCAAAATCCATTCAGTGATTCTTGCATAATGAGCGAACAAATAAAAAGACTCACAGACAAAATAAAGTGAGACAAAATTTCCAAAAATTGTGCTCGGCTATTTTTATTGTTTTCCCCTGAATATTTTTTTGTATTTAATATTTTCAATAAAAAAAAACATTACAATTTTTTTTTAACACAAATATAATTAAATAAAATATTGACAAGGTTTTCTTTAACTGGAATTTTATTTAAGGATTTTAGCGTTATCTTGTTTATAAAATGTAGAGGAAACATTTTTGAAGAATGTAATTAAATTACAACATCCAAGAACTTATTTAAGGTTTTTAGCGTTATAGGAGAATATATTAAACAAGAATAATGGCATCACTTTTTTTCAGGTAAGCGTACCTTATATTGACATTTTAAATTACAATAATTATCAATAAAGTATATAATTATCAATATCTTTACACAAATCAAACAGGAATATTCAGTGAATCCTCATTAAAGTCCATTTCCATGAGTTTTGCACGGTGAGCTAACAAATAAAAAGAATCACAGACAAAAGAAAATTAGACAAAATTTCCGAAAATTGTGTTTTGCTATTTTTGTTGTGTTCCCCTGATTCATTTTTTTGTATTTAATATTTTCAATGTAAAAAAAAATTATACAATTTTTTTAAGTTTACCAATTTTCTGTAACTGGATTTCAGTAGCTTAAATTGATCATGGTCCCACACCACAATGTCAGGTTATGATGGAAATAACTTCAGCGGAATTAGAAAAGTACATAATATTTTTTAATTTTTCTTAATTCCAAGTTTCTTATGATATTCATATCGCAATACAAAAAGGTATGTTTACATCTTATTTCCTGGTTAAAAAAATAATGATTGGTGAAATGCTATCAATTTTACGACATGTTGTGTAAATCAAATCATATTAAACATGTTGTGTAAATCAAATCAAATCATATTAGTATGGTTTATTTTATAGATAAGATTTTCAAAGTAAACATTTCATGACAAGTTTTTTTTTCTTTGACTGGTAGATTTGGATTTGTTTAAAGATGGAAGTTTCTTCAGTATAGAGATATTTGAAGATTACTTCTATCCAATAGCAACACGAATGAAGTGAAATTTATAATATAATTTACACAACTTGAAATTAAATTTCTAGTATTTCCTTAAATATATATCTCTCCAAAAAATATTTATCCGTTAATTTGTTGACGGTTTTATTCACAATATAAATTGTTTATGTAATCTAAGACTGAAATATCAAATCATATCTTTTATATACCTGCATCTTTTGTTTGAAAATTCCAGTTGTAAAATAGTTATATTAATTTTTCATATTTAAATTAAAATGTTTAAATTTTTTCCGTCTTTGTACAATAAATATGTAAATGATAGCTTTGGTAATAAGTATAGCTTAATTTCAAGGTTTTAATTGGTTACATAAATATGTAATGTGTACGCAAAATATACAGTCAAAAAGCTTTTCGAGTGAAGAGATTATAATATAGTATACTTTGTATAGGTTTAATATTTCAACTACTTACATTACTAAGGCTTTACCTATCTATAGCATATATCTGAGCCCTTATTCGGGGAATCATGGTCGCGTTCTCTGCTAGTCTTTTCAATTTGTACCAGAATGTAAGCTGCCTTAATAAGGACGACAAAGTAAGAAAATTTCGTCGTGCTTATTAAGAGCTTTATGACCTATTAATTCCAAAAAAGTCAAATTCGGAGAATTTAAATCATACAACTTGGAGAGATTTACAAAATTCAAAGTAGAAGCTGGTGAAGATATTCTCATTTACTTAATTTCATCAAAGAACGTATCAATATTTAGAGATTTAGGAATACAATTTTTCCTTATAATAATCAAGGAGATTCAAAAACTTTATTTTTATCCTGTATTAAAATATATTTCATAAATGGAGATTTATTTAAATGCTTTCTAAAATTAACTTCCTAATTTAGAAAATATATATATTAATAATATTCAATGAAATATATTAATTTATAATTATTAAGCGGTCTGGTCGAACATTCACTGCCAAACTTCCCTTAAAATAAAATTTAATTTCTTGATATGTCAATCAGAGAGATCAAAGAAAAAATTTTCTTAAAAGATTAGCAAAATAAGCAAGGCATAAAATTTAAAAAAGGTTTAAATGGGAAAACATTTTGTTTTTATGAGACACAAAATTGATTTCTTTCTAAAAAAAATAAATAGTACAGGAATAGGGAATGATGTCCCTATTCCTGTACACGTTTTTAAAAATAATAAATTTTCCATCTGCTGCCAATAATTTTCATATTTTTATTTAATTTATGGCCATACCGTGCTTTTAAAATAAAAATTGGCCGTTTCAAAATTTAGACTAATTTATTGAAGTAACTAAATACAAGCAATAATAAAATAGAATAATATTTCTCTAAAAGGATCACACGACCAAAATTGAACATGCAAAACCGTTCTCTCATAAAGTGTAACCATAACAACGAAAACAACGAGTCGTTTTTTCTGAGCGCCCTACATGCGCACTCTATATACTTTTGGTTGTGAATAGGCCAGTAACATTCAATTGTGTGGAAAATCTCATTTTCGGATAGATTTTTGAATTTACTCTTTCCATTTTAATGAAGGAAAAATAGTTTTATTTGTGTCCAAAAAAGGCTGAAATGTGTAGGGTGGAATATTTTACATTTCATCCCTGATTTTTTTTTTAATAAATGTATTTTTTTATTATACAAAAATGTGATATTGTGTCTAGCTTCTCTGTCTTAAGATATATTTTATTACATATGAGGACAATATACAACAATTAAATAAATGTTAAATATAACACACTTTTTAAAAAATGCTTATTAAGCTTATTTCGAAATTAGGTCAGGTTACTAAGATAATTAGCGCATTGTTAAGTGTGCCGGTTTGTATTGAAGTATAAAGATAATGGTCTTATGAAAAATCAAAATCATTGTCATTTAATATTCCTATGTTATGATGGAATCAAACAAAGCATACTGGTGATTGTTACTATTGTTTGAGTAATATGACCGAAAATAATTTTAAAAACCAAACAAAAGTTGTATATTCCGGGGTTTCGTCAATAAAATAACTAGTTTTACCTGGTCTCCGATAGTATATACCTATTTCTACTAAAATTGTAAATTTGCCTTTGTCAATAAATTATGCCACAGCAACCTTCCAAGTAGTGGTAAAATTTGATTGAACTGAATGGACATGGTAAAGTCTCTCGCCTAAAAGAAAATAATTTATTTAATTTTGAGACAAAATTTTATTGGTATCGATACAAAGAAGAAAGATTCCTACAGTATTTCAAAAAAAGAGGATAATTTAGTCTTTTGCTGTGGCGGTTTAATGCATGAATTTGATATACAATACTACTATAGCGAACATTTCTAAACTTTTTGAAAGGAAGCTTGAAGGCTGCTCCCTTGCACATCGGCAATAAATTTGCATCACTACCGTTATTCATTCAAGCCTTAAAGAATTTAATCAAACTTAAAAACATGTATTGGAAAAAATTAAATACATTGAATAAACATGATGACTCAAAAACCATGTGCTTAATTCCTGATCAACAGCAAGTTACATCTCTGAGCAAGACAGTAGGGCAAAGAATTTACATTGGGAAAAATATGATTGAAAAAATTTGATTGATTAGGAAAACCTGAATGGGATAGACCCGACAAAGTATTGATTCCATCACTTCATATAAAGACACGTTTATTTGATTAAGTAGTTCCCAAAGGTATTATCAGGAGATGGAAATACTTTCATTTATTTTTCCAATTGATCATATGCAAATTTAAGGGAGGGCATATTGATAAACTTAGAACAAAATGCCAGGCGTGGCTTTAAAAATGATGTTTTTAAGTTTTTTTTCTGATATTGTCCAAGAAATGTTAAACAACTATAAAACCTTAGGAAGTAATACGAGTTCAAACTTTTTGAATTCGCACATAGATTGTTTCCCAAAAAATCTAGGTAAATACAATGAGAAACAAGGTGAAAATTTCCATCATAATATAAAATAGCTGGAAGGAAGGTATCAAGACCGTCGAGACGTCAACGTATTGTGTTATTGAGTAAATAACACTTAGGAAACGCACACCTGTGATATTAGTTTTTTTACGAAGCTGATGCCAAATCCAAACGAGAATGAAAAATAACGAGTAATACAATAGAGACATTTAAAACAAGATTATTTTGATCTGTCTTTTTCTTTTCTTTCTGTTATTTTTTCAGATTTGGCATCGATTGAATTGCTGTTGCATTAATTGAAACTTTAATTACAATATAATTTTCTACACTATTTTAAGTAATAATGTTTTTTAACTTTTCTGCACCTCTTAAAGGTTTTAAGCATTTTTTTTAATAGACTTAATTAATTTTGTCATTGTTACTTTTTTGTTACGTATATACATATCAGTCATAACCGTCATTAGGACAAGACCAAAAAGAAAAGGGAGAATTGTCTGAACGAAGAAGGGAATGAAATTCTAAGAATACTCCAATGGAGAATGCTGAGCATCAGGAATGAAGACTTTCACAAAGAAGATTTTTTATAAATAGGATAACAAGTAATGACATCACAAAAATCGTGTTTACCACCACACATTGGCCCATGAATAAGCTTTAACATAGTTTCTTTGGCCTAGCTTCTACAAAATACTTTAGTTGTGAGTTACGTGCTTTTTTCCATTGAGAAACTCTATTGATGGACGACATCAAAAATATAAGATATTTATTTAAGTAGTTCTTATCTAGGTTTTTAAAAAAATTATGTCTAATGAAACAAATGTCCTCAATCCCAGAAAATGGATCTTCATTCGTTGAAGACTTTTTCTATTGATCCCTAGAGTGTATCATCAAAACAAAAGGAACCGCTTATGATTTATACTTTTCTAAATGAAAAATATATTGAAATTGGTTACCGTTACCATATTATTAAAGAAAATTGGAGTTTGTGGTTACGTGTTAGGTAAAATAAAACACAATGAATCATTATTGGAAACCCATTTAGAATCATGATTAATATTTATTTTAGACTACACGTTTTTTAGCTTTTAGTTTACTGTTGTCCTCTTAGATTCAGATTTGGCTTCAAAAGTTTAATTTTCCCTTAACCGCATTTTATCCATCATTCTCAACTTGCAAAGGCGATTCTCGCCTTCATGTTGAAAAAACACACAAATTTTGGGGTTTTATTATTCTAAAAAAATAAAACTACAATTTTACCTATTTAAAATATCTAAATTATTGAAAACAAATAAAAATAAGCTAACCAAAATCATTACTTAGTACTTTAATAAAGTTAGATACCCAGTATTTTAATAAAGTTTTGTCATGCAAATACATGGGTTAAAAATATGTATGTTGTCCACTATGTTTTAATGGGCATAAAAACATTATGCATATTTTAAAAGTTATATGGGACTAGAATAATCGCGCAGTTTTCCTACAAACTTTTAGTGGGTGTCTAAAATGTGATATTTTTTAATAATTTTACGACGAATAATTTTGACAATAGGAGGAGGGCAATTTTTTTTTTAAAAACTTTAGATTACGACTAAAGATGTAATATCTAAAATAATGAAAAAAAACATTGAGATACTTTTATAATAAGGTCTATCAAACGATATTCCACTACACGCGGAAGTAAAAAAAAATTGGACTGGATTAACTTTTAAATTATAAATTTTCCAAAGGAATATTTTTAAGTTTATCCTATTGTTATATATGCTGACTAATATTTTTATTACTGTGAAGAAATTTAAGTTTCCGCGTCGAGTCTTTTCTTAGAAAAATGGCTCTGACGGACGGATGGAGAGACATGTGAGTTATCCTATAAAAGTTCCGTTTTTTCTTTAAAGGTACATAAACGAAACAAACGCCCATTTTATATTTATTTTATTTCAGATTTAGTCTGTGATATCAAACCATCATATCACCAATTGTCTTCATATATAATAGTCATGACATATGGAAGGAGAAGTGGATATAGTGAAACTATGTGGACATGATGAATTCTTAATTTAGCTGCGGAACCCTAAAAATAATCGCATAATATTAAAATGCCTTCTTCTATAAAAGGAGAACCAAACCTTTCAAGAAAATTTGAGTTCTTAACAGAATTTAACTCTATAACTGGTATAATAGACTGTACTTACATTGAAATACAAGAGTTAAAGGGCAATTAGGTCAATGTGATACAATTTTAAAAGGTTTCAAATATTTGAATATTAATGTATATAATGAAAAGCAATTAAATATAATTCTTGTTACTAACACACCATGTTATTCTATTTAGTTTAAAGCATCATTGCTTATGAAGCACGCACGACTACAGATATGTAACGAAAGCTCAATAAATACAGATCAGAAGAAAGTGAATTTCATTGCAGCTTGTTAGGAAAATTAGAATATGCCTGTACTTTATATTAATTTGCAAAGTCCCGAATTCATGTGAATGTGAAAATTTTTTTGGAGTAGGAAAAAATCGTTTTAAATATTTGTTTACTTAACCGTTTCAGGCCATGAGTATCAAACACCAAAATATATTTAGTTATTGTGGCAGTCCTGAATAATTACACTATAGAAATAAATGAGTCTTTTGACGGATTTGAAATTTCTGTTGAGCATCAAAAACCAGCTGTAGAGAATTTTTCACAAGGTGCTACAGAAAGCAAAATGTTTATTAAAGAAAGTTTTTAAGTAAAAAAATTACAGTAATTATCTCATTTGTTGTTTAAGAACAAAGTTTAATTTTTCAAAAATTAAAGGTTTATTTTTCAAAATTTCCTCTAGAAATTTTCAATTGTCATATTTTCATGCGCAACTCACATTCTTTTTTTAAAATATCGTGCGGCTGCTCTCTATAATAATGCACATAATTAATTGTTATTGTTAGACTTCTTTACTACTTAGAAATTATCTGCTGATAGCCATGACTGAATTGCCATGACATGAAGCCTGAACGGCTTCTATAAGTTTTATATGATTCTCAGCAAAATTGGCAAGTTTCCTTTTGCAAGATAAGTTCCCCATTGCAACTGATCAATCAGTTGCTTACAATCCACGAAAAATATATCTATCATAATGAAAGTGTACGCAATGCAATTAAAATATTGCACAAATTACAATTAATGTTATTCACCAAAAATTATTTTGAACCTTAAAACTTCAATTTAACAAACGGCGACTTTCTAAGTGGGAAACATATGTTTCATAATTGTAACATATTAATTATATGTCATTTTATCTCTAACTGAATATCTCTTTTCATTTAATCGTGTTAGCTATAACAATTTATTTTTAATTACAGGCAAATATTCGGAAGCTTAACACCACGACGACATTAAAAATGACGTACATAAGAAAAAAGTTCGAGTACTATTATTTAATATAAAAAAATCCATTCAAACAAAGACATTACTCCAAGAAATATCTTTAATTTGGTTCATTGGTAAATCTTTTTCACGAATTTCGCATTGAATTTACCATTGTTAAATTTTAATTACTTAACAAGTAAAAGGATATAAAAGAAGGAATGCTATTAAATAAAAAAATTGCAATGTATTAAATTAGTACATGTAGTTTAGTCAAAATAACAAAAAATCGGTTATAACAACCTAAAAATGTTTTAATATATTTAAGTGTCAAATATGTGCTTCTTTTTATATGTGAATTAATAACTGTCGCCTATTTCTTTGGTTACAAACTTTCACGTATAATATGAATAAACAACGTATGAAAAAACAAAACCCGAAATATGGAAAAATTTAAAAAGCGAAAAGGATCGGGTGAAGGCAATCTACAAAATCAAACAACAATTAATATTAAACTAACAGCTCAAATTTGATGTCAACCAATTCATCATAATACAACATTCTTCAAGCAGTTTTTAGGATTCCATAACTCAAAAAAATAAGTGATCTTATTTTTTCATATGTCAGTCTCACCTATTCTTGTCAAAAACTTATTGACGGGCAAATTTTGAATTTAAATAAAATATATTAACGTGTACATATCGCAAAAGCTAAGACTCAAAATAATTAATTTCGATGTACTTCGGAGAGCAAACTAAGCTCTCGAAAAAATTATTTTAATTCCTTTCATAGTGCGAGGTGTCGTTTGAAAGGCTATTTAT
This sequence comes from Druceiella hillmani, assembly GCA_039881145.1. Classification (NCBI taxonomy): domain Eukaryota; kingdom Metazoa; phylum Arthropoda; class Insecta; order Lepidoptera; family Hepialidae; genus Druceiella; species Druceiella hillmani. The sequence continues at coordinate 20,757,341 of JAYKKI010000025.1, forward strand.
AAAGGTCTAAAAAATATTTTTTATATATTTATGTATTATATGAAGAGGTGAAAAATATTGAGAAACATGCGCACACACCCCTTCTTAATTTCGAACTACTCAATCTAAAATTATGAAGAAAATATGGATTTTTGTAAGCCCACTGAAAAGGTTGTAAGAAAACCACAGCGATGATTCTAGATATTATAATTTTCCCATCTTTTTACGCCTATGAAACATATTTTGGTATTTTTATACTTTCAGAGTCGGTTTCTCAGAAACCATGATTTGTAGAAATTTAAAATTTGGCACAGTAATGCAAGGTGTATTTGGTTGGATAATACATTTTTAACCCCGATTTGCTGTCAACAACTTTTGTTAAAAATTTATATGTTACACTAAATATAATTTAAGTATGCAACATTATTTTCCATTTCTTGTCGCCATCTAGCTGGCAATGATAATATGCTTTCCTTGTAAAATTTCGGTGACTTCAAACAACTGTGCGAGGTCGTTTTGGATATCTTCATAATAATCAGGCGTCGTAATCATTGAACGGTAAAGCTTCGGCTATGACTGTTGTCAATCGACTGCACCTGAGCCTATTTATACATTATAGTAAAACCTTCTAGAAGTTTCGAGAACCTTTCCAGAAACGTTCCAAAGTTATGGCTAAAAACTTATTAGCCAACCTAATATTACCCACCTATTTTGTATATACTTTACACTACCAACTTTTTAAAAACATTAGTATGAAAGTAGAACAGAAAATAAATAAAAGGTTTACATTTTTTTCTTATTTTAAATATTAGGTTTAACATCATTTAAAAACATTTGTTTTGCGAAATATGTACCTATTTTTCACAATTTTAAATTACATGTTTAAAAAAAAATCTAAAAAATATGCAAACACATAAAATTTTGCACCGTTACTTTTGAAAATACAAAGCAAAAAATCATGAAAACAACGTTAGTAAAATCTCCCGGGAGGGTTACAAAACAGGTCTTACGTTGTGAAAAATAATATTTGTATTCATTTTAATGAAACACTGTATAGGTTAAAAAGTTTTCGCTGCCAAAATGTGTACGGAACCCTCACGTTACGAGTTTTTTTTTTTATTCTGGATAGGTTTTTCTTTTTCAAATATTAGAGACTTAATTTTTTTTAATGACTACCTTTTTTAATGTATATTATTTTATTTAAACAAAGAAAAAATGCCATAAAATGCCGCGGTGTTATCACTTTATTCTTAATCTTATACTTTTAACAAGAAAGGACATGGTTATTTGTCTTCAAGTGTCCGTAAACTCAATAAAAAATATATACTAAATGTTAATAATAAGATTTTTCAATTCAATTAATATTAAAAACAACTTATGTAAAAAAATTTAATAATGAATAATTAATAAATATTTGTTAATATACAATAAATATAAAACACCAAAGGCACATATGCACAGGTGTACACATGTTAAAAATGAATATAAAAACAAAATTAGCTTAAAAGAGACATTATCAAATGTACGAAATATAAATCAGAGGTAAGTAATATAAATATTGCATACTTTATTATTTTTCGAATATAGGTAATATTTAATTGAATCTTTTTATCTATAATAATGAGCCTTATAAACTAGCAATTAAGGTCTGATATTTGAAGTTTTTTACATTTTTATTATGAAAATTTAATAAGTTTTAAAAAAATGTGCTTTTCATTGAGTGTTTAAATACTTATTTAGTTTAAATACTTATTAAGTGACAAAGAAAAGTGAATTAAATGAAATAAACAAAGATAAAATACATTTCCATGAGTCAATGGATATAAGGCGATAGATCCTTGTTTTGTATCAGATTATTGCTGTGTTTTAGGGCGGTATTATCTCTAATAGTTTCATCTTGAATTTACTTAATTATGATTTATGATTGTTGTCATTTGCAGTGGACGATTTTGTCGACACTTTTAAAAATTAATGGGCTCTTCGCAGTTGATAACTGTCGTATATGCGGCGAGGGAGCGTTATGGACTTAAAACAATATAAAAGTGAATTTATTGTTCGTATCTGATAACCGTTGTCCTTTCTGGCGTAGTGGCGTTATTTATAGATTTGTTATGTGTTCGGGTACAATTATGCTGACTCGCTTAAAAAATTAATAAGTGTAAATTTTTTGAAATCTGTTTTTAAGAACAAAATAATAGAGGCTGAACATTTATAAAGAATATCTATTAAAAATAACTAATTTAACGTCATTTTAATAAATATTCTTTCATGCCATATTAGAAAAGTCAAATATGCATTGATGTTACACCAAATATTCCTGTAATATATCCCTCATCGGTTGCTGTATACGTGGAAACAATTTTTTAGGAAAGATTCGTAAATCAGAAGAATGTATCTAATATACGATAAATATATAATTTTGACTTATAAGTGTAATCGATTTATTAGTATAAATTTATAAAAACAACTTAAATACTAGAGAGCATACCTTTTAATTGCTTTCCCAAATCAGTCCTTAGTTTAGTTAGAAACACCTTTTTTAAGCTAATATAATAAACATTTTTAATAGAATGAAAAATAACTCAACGTTAGGGAACACAACTACGAAAATTGAATATGACACTATAAAAGAACAAATGATGTGAAAGGAATCTTTTTTCTATAATAATAGAGAAAACATAATTTCTTTACGTATCGACTATGAAACGTTTTATTTATCATTTTATTTCATTATAGTAAATATGTTATTTACATGTATATTTCACGTGAATTTTTCAATGTCGTTTTGAAATTTTAAAAAAATATATAGTTACCAATATTTATCTTCAAAACACTTCTTTAGGTGATTTCTTTCTGAACCATATTGCTTACAAGCCCATGGTCACGGCTTGTATCCTAGATTTCTTATTAAAATATTTTTAAAGAAATGTTTCATATGATCTGTTATAAAATATTATCTATATCACGATATTAATAGTTAGACTGTTAAAAAAATCAATATTTAGATATTGAATATATTTGGCCTTAATTTTGTAGAAATTCATTATTGATAATTAAATGAAACTACGTGATGTAGTATTATTTCTACTTTCTTTAAGTTTTTTACCACGACCTAAGTTTTGTTGTTATACAACATCTTCAGGTGTGCTATTAGCATAGATTTTTGCTAAAGAACTTGAGGATAGTAGAAATAATACATCACGTAGTTTCATTTAATTATTAATATTTAGATATAATGAAAATAAAACTATTTCCTTACTTATGTGCAGCAGATGGGTAGTAAGTTTATTATAAACTTACATCTGAAAAAAAATTTCTTGAATACTAAAAGATAGTCGAAGAGAACGAAATTTAATTATATAAAATAAGACAAAAAAATTTCACATAGAAATTAGATATAATTTTTTAAAACTAGAGGGACAAACCTTTTCTGCAAATAATAAATTGTAACAAAGCTGAAGGAAAATGTATATAATTAGCTTTATGGTCGAAACGTATGTAAATGAAAAATGTGACAATATCCGTAAATAAAACTTAATAATTATTTCAAAGAATAGAATCTCATTCATCAATATACTCAATTCATAATCAGACACAGATAATTACATTTAATACTCTGCACGCAAATATTTCCTTGTCACACTAGATTTAAATCTTACCCGATAATATTTTGGAAAAGAGATGAAATTTTATTAATTTTTCCACTCATAAAGTGAAAAACTAACAACTAATATTATTTATTAAAATTTCATACAAATTATTACAACAACGATATATGAAATAAGATATACGGCAGAATTAAAGAATAATAAAATAAGATATACGCTTGTAATTTACAAACCGTACGGTGCGAAAGCAAAGGTACACAAGATAACACAAATCTTTCTGCAGAATATTGATCAAGTTGTGAATAATGGAGTAGGTAGCTGACCTTGTTACAATTTGAATTTTATATTAGTTTTTATTTCCTAGGTAATTAATACTTCCAATAGAGAATTTAATTTTTTTAATCAAAAGCTGGAATAAAAATTTGATTTCGTAATTTTACAATATACATTCGACGACTGAGTCTGGTATATTTCAGGTTTTCGGGAAAATTTTTTTTGATATATAAATATAGACACAATTCATAGCAATTCTTGAAAAATTCATTTCCCCAGTTTCATTTTAAAATGTGAAGCTTTCTAAATCATGCAAGTTCACCTATTCCAATATTTAAAAGGAAAACTTTTTTAAGTTAATGTGCTTCATTTTAGTTGGCCGATTGCTATGAAATATTTATGTTAATCTAGATCCAATAGAATCCAAAATTATCGAAATTGCTTTATCTGTATCGTGGCACTCAAATAAATAAACAGGCTCACAGATAAACAGAGATAAATTTCAATATAAAAATTTCTTGAGTTCTAATATTTTGTCATATGTCATGTATATATATATATATATATATATATATATATATATATATGTTTATTTATACAACCTAATATTAATCTTACCCAAGTAAAACTATCGAGGTTAAAATTTACAAATTTACAAAAATTTACAACTATTGAGGATAAAATTTAAAATTTTAACAACTATTGAGGTTAAAATTTTAAAGCAATTGCGGAAAAAAGTAAAAAAATTAAGTATGGAGTACCATCGATATCGCCATCTGTCCTTATACGTCTTGTCGCGTTAAAATTGCTTATTCAAGCGCTTAATTTTCTCACACCAGTCTATCCTCCATACTTTGACCACGTTCATTTCGCCAATGTTTCTGGATGGGACACTTCATTAAGCAATTTAAAATAAGCCTAGTGTCCCCTGTCGTTGCATGTAGGTACATTCTACATTTTTGTAATTATTATGGTTCTAGTAGATAGTCCTTTTTCTTCCTTGTGCTAATACCATGTAAGTTAATTTTTCAAAGTATGTAATTCGTATATCTTCTAATTCATCGAATCGCAAACAATGAAAACGAATATTACTATCAACAACAAAATGAAAACTAATTGTTTCTCTAAATTTACTCTTGTATAAAAAAAATTTATCGCCTTTTTGCATGAATCTTGAAGAAATAACCACAAAAGCAGGTTAAAAAATAATATTTTCGTTATTTATTACTTTCGTTATATCCTCTAAATTATTTTTTCGTAAATATATTCATTGTAAAAACCGTGCAATATTACAGTTTTATTATATGGATAGATAGCAATATCTAATCTCCAGAAATTCATCTTGTTCTGTAATATTTAAATAATTTAACAAATAAAAAACATTTTGATCATAATAATTATTTTTTAAATGTTCGAAGATATGGTAATGTAACTGTGGGTATTAATAATCGTGCCAAGTGTAATTAATTTTTTGCTTTTACTATGGAATGAAATATCGGCTCAATTTTATGTAACAAGAATAGAATATAATAAAATATTGAAATAAATTTTGTCGTCTAGCTTTATTCTTGTGCATATTTCTTTGTTTTGTACAAATGATGTTGACAAAATGCTGATTTTCTGGAACCCTTATCTTTTATTTTTCAACAAAATGCACACATTTACCAACTGTAAACGATATTACTTCATTAAAATGGCTATTCAGAATAGGCGTACTTCATTGAGCATTTTGCAGAATATTTTTGACTATTTTTCAACTACGTATCATCAGTATTAAATTTTAGTGTAATTGGTGGAAAAGAAACCAAAGGCAATTAAAGTTATTTCGAATTTATTGTGCAATAAAATTTGATACTTTATGTATTTTTCTTTTTAATTGGCTTTCAAAGTGGGGAGGTTCTCTATTCGGCGTGTTCATTTTTTTATAGACATTGACAAAATGGACAGCTGTGTCTTGAATATGCGTCGGTTAATTTTCATTATTGTTTTTTCGTTTCAAAGGACCTATTGAGTTTCAGAGAGGTCCTATGTACGTACATACTACCAGGACCTGATAAAAGATTGTAAAGATATTTTAAGGAAATATTCACCGGATGAGGGTACAAGGTCGCTTTGAAAACAATTATAACAGATTTCAAATCACTTAACATGTCTTTATAAGTACTTTAAGTCAAATATTATAGTCAGTGTCAGATGATGGAACTAGAATGAGCGCGGAAGGCGGTGACAGAAATCCGCAAGTGAGGAGTAGATTTAACAAGGGTGAACTTATTTAATTCCTCTTGGTCTATTGGTCACAAATGGTGACGAGAGTGTGACGACAGAGCCGGAAGATAATTGCAGAAATATCTCAATTGTGAGATTAATACATCATATTTGACATTTCTCAAAGAGCGTTTTGGTTGCATGTCTGATGTTGAAACCGAAAGGTTTTATGATTGATAATAGTACTTATCACATGTAGAGCAGAGTTTCAACGAGTTTTAGTCTGTTTGTTTTATTTTGATGAGTCCTTTAGTCACAAACGGTGGCCAAAATCTAATGAAAAAGTTGTATGGTAGCGACAAAATGGCAAAGTGTTGATTAATCGTGTTTGCGTTCCTGTGACATTTATCTAGGAGCCGTGTGGTCATAAGCAGAGGCTATTCATAAGAGAGAGGTACGTCTAGGTCATAAGAGAGAGGTACGTGTAGGTGAATTAAAAATATCTAATTATTTTTAGACTGTTACAACCCTAGCCACTTATTTTATTAAGGTGCTCACAAAAAATGAATTATTTAAGACAGATTTTGAAAATGTGATATTTTTTAAAATGGTGTCAACTGTGGGATTGTCAACATCAAAGCGTCGTTTACAAATTTTGTTAGATTTACAAAAAACATCAACGCTCCAAGTAAAATTATCTTATTGGCAAAAATTTTCTTAAACTACCGGAGCGGCTACTTGATCAGTCTTTGGGATACTCAGTCCATTGCACCTAATGAACAGCAAAAGTGGCAAAGGCAATTCATAATGTAAGACAATGTATGTTTATGGCAGCGTGTCGGTTTGTACATATATTAGGCGCAGTACATATATTAGTGTTTGTACATATATTAGGGTTTTCACACTTTTTTATAAATACAGTTTACTTTATTGGTAAAGAAGGGGGAAACCCTAAATAGAAATATTTTAGAGAACACCATTCTTAACAGAGGCTATATACTTGTGAAAGAGCAGAAAACTGATGACTGGTTGAGTCCTTTGGTTATAAGTGATGACCATAGTCTCTTAATAGTGAAGGGTGTGACTTTGGACTCATTTGACTTGTGCGATGAATTATTTAATCACAATCGGTGGTTGGTCACTAAAAATCAAACTGCCAACCTTTATATGAATTATTTCATTATGGAAGGTAGGTTCAGAAAAGGTGAATAAAGTCTGAAGAAAGAGTCGAAAAATGATCATAAGAACTCCTAAGTATTGAGGAATATACTCGTGGAAGTTTAACTCGTTTGACATATCCTAAAGTAACCAAAATAGCAATGAAGTAAATAGGTTGGTCGGTATTTGCAGGTGATAAAATAACTAAGGTATAATAGCATGAGAATAAAATAACTAAGACATTAATAGGTAGGTAAGAAAGTATGAAAAAAAGCTTACGCAAATGTTAAATGAAATGAAAAACAAACAAGACAATTAATTTAAAAAAAAAAATAATATATAAAATATACGTTAAGCAATTGCACAATACAAGGAATGTTTTAAATAATATATTTCCAGTCACTTATATATTTCAATTTTCCGTTTCTCACATGCCGGTACATCACTTGTAAATTATCAAACTGTAAATGAATTTTAAAAAGTTGAGAGTCTCAAAGTTTGGAGAATGTATTCATATTCATTGAAAGCCACAAATGTAAAATAGGATTTATTAAATTGCTTATAAGTTTGTAACATTCAGAGACACATAAAATATCAAGGGCACTAAAAATAAAACTTGTTAAGAAAAACATTGACCGACTTAAAATTTACCATTGAACATGGAAAGCGCTAAAAAATAACTATAAAAATTTGTGAGAAAGCGAGTATTAATTGAACATTTTGCGATAAATTATCCTTTGCAAACATTAATAAATTTGCATAATATTGCTAGTAATAGAGATTTCCGGATAATAAAAATATAAATACTTAGTTGTGATTTGTAAGGTAAAATATAATTTTCTGACAAAAATAAATTTGTAAAATCTTGCTCCCTTTATAAAAATAGTACTATATACCCTCCAACCATCAAACATTTATATGTACTTGAATGTATTTAGAACCTTTGTAGTGAGAGTTCTACTCGAGCTTAACAAATACGTAAATAAATTGAATAACAAAAAATACTTTATTGTTCAAAAACACCAACATAAAAATTCGTTGTCGTGATTAATTTAATTCATTATGTACAAAAATACTTACGACTATTTGTTAAATTTAAATTAATAACACCTGATTATATAAATACCATTAATGAAATTTAAATTTAATACATCTATATAAATTTAAACTATAAGCTCAAATATTCAAAAAATTAAGTTATCTTGTTTGCCTATTTTATAAAGAAAACTATGATCTCATCTGCAATAACACTTGTAGTAATGTGGAGGTACGTAAATTCAACTAAGTCAGCATCCCGTGTTCATACACAGCCTCACTCCGAGGTTCACGTTAATATATCCAGAGGAATGTTTAAATATTTGAAGTAAACTTGTATTAATACAAACAGCTTAAGCCGCAAAGGTAAAGAGCGGTGCGACAGCTGCCCGTGAGAAGTGACACCGCGACAAGTTACGACGTCAGTTAGTAAACTATTCACCGGGTGTCTGCCTCTCATTAACCCGTAACTAAGGGAAGGGGGACATAGATTTCAAAGGGTGGAATAGTTAGAAGAGGTGGTATATTAGACATTCGTAGAATAGTTTTGCGGGTCAAATATATGATATTTTTTTGTAGATTGGAAGTTAATATATATGGTTAACATGTAATATTAACACAAAATAAATGGTGACAGGCACAATACACGTATTTTTCATGAAATTAAAACACGTATTTTTCATGAAATTAAAACACGTATTTTTCATGAAATCAAATGTATATTTTTGTAATGTCACAGTAATACTTTATTATTTCATTTTGTTTAGAGCTTTATAAAATTTTCGGTTTCTTCAGGCTCGTTAACCATCTGTCTCGTCTTTATTTTGAAATCGCTTGCTGTGTACTTTAAGTTTTACATGGCAGTGGATATGTCCGTATGATTATATTAAAATTGAATTAACTTTGAAAGTATTATGGTTATTCACGGTAATTAAAATTTCAGAAAAATAACTACAACTTAGTCTATGTAATTATTTTTCTGAAATAAACTTGAATAAGCTTAAATTTGGATATATTTCTTGAAAGAAAGTTTCGCTTGGCCGATACCGCTGCCGCTTTTCATAAGCTCTTTTAATAATTTCCTAAACAGTTATTCAATTGTCAACATTGCTCTTTGCCGTTCGCCTTGACTTAAGGCTCTTATTGGATTATTTCAACAAAAGTGATAGTTTTTCTAATATTTTTATGACTCAAGCTTCAAACTAAATTTTAGCAAATAACTTTATTTTCATGTAATGGTAATATTTCCATGTTTCATTTAACCATAGTTTTAGAATGGATAGACGTAGCTATATATCTCGCACCTATTGCCATCCCAATTAAAAGCATATATTTATAAACTTTCATACATATAGGCCAAAATCAATAAAACAGTGAGGTCATTTTAGACTGCAAGACGGACTTAGGACGGATGAACATGGAGAAGTATAAGGATTCCTTGTTTAACTGTGGACCATAGAATGAGGTAAGGACTGAGTAAATATCTAAATATTATATCAGACTATTCTCATGAAGTCAAAATTAATATTTTAGGCTCAGGAGAAATTTCTCGTACAACTTCCTTCAAAGTTTTGGGAAAGTTAAACCCAACTCTGGCCATTGTACGTCATTAACATTCGTACGTTAAATAGATAGAAACTTAGTTTGCTTTGATATTTGATAAGTTCTCAACTATACGTAAGTAATGCTCAAATAATTATCTGGTAAATTCTAAAATTATTAAACCCCTCTTTACTCTCTTAGGTATTACATATTAAAAAGAAATATTTAAAATATGTTACCACTTTTAAATCTGTAATATCTTTATTAAAATTAATTAAATATTGGGAATTTAAATAGATTAAGGTTAAAAAAAATTTTAAAATTTTAAAAACGAGCGTTTATTCAGCACTCAATAAGCAAAAATATTAAAAACTGGTACTCATACCTTCTAAAAATGAATAACAATAGCTTTTTTTTGGAGAAAGCTAACAGAAATATTTAATAAAAAAAATAATCCATTCGATCGAATGTAAATTAAATTTCGTAATTATTATATATGTTCATCAGACAAAGCTTGGATCAATCTCTACTCAAAAATAGCATGCTTCACAGTGAAGTCAAGGAATTGAACTTTATTGGAGTTTTTCTAATTATTCAAAAATATTTTCAAACATATGCGTTAAATAGTTTTTGATTTATATAAATATATCATAAATGTTACCGTGCGGTAATTATTGTACGACTGTGAAAAAGAGGGTTATGCATTAAGTATTCTTTCATAACTACGTGAGTTTTATTCCCTCCTAGCAATGAAAGTCGCAACCAAATTCAGTAACTTAGTTAAACAGGCCATACATGTTTACAAAAAAATTAAAATAGAGCTCATAATATTAAAATTTGTAATACGAGGAAAATAAATAAATAACAATATTTATATTAATTTTGTGCTTAACAATTAAAATAATATTCTAGGTATCCGTATATAAAGATAAAAAACGGACCCCCAACAAGGTCACTCACGTGTACGTCTGTCCGTGCGTTACAGTTGTTACTCTCAGAAACCTCTTATCGTTGAAATTTAAAATTTTGTATTCTAATAAAGGCTATTATTAACTCGCAGCTATCTTGACAGATAACACTGAACATTTATATTGAAATAGAAGGGAAACAAGGCAAGTAAAATCCCATAATAGCGTGTGGTATCGTTTTGACAGAGATTTAGCAAGATCTCAAAAATATTTTATAATTTTAAATATTGTATCTTCACAGTTGTACTGAAATAAATGGATAACAATATATACCAGCCTGCTCCATTCCAAAAAAAACTAAAAAGAGTTTTCAATGGCCTATCTAAAAGTTAAAGAATATATTCACGATTATACACACACGGACACAGATACATATATATATATATATATATATATATATATATATATATATATATATATATATATATATATAAATATATATATATATATATATATATATATATATATATATATATTATATATATATATATATATATATATATATATATATATATATATATATATATATGTACACGGTATTATTGAATATGTATTGCACGAGGAAGTCGATATTAGTGATTACTTATTATAAATAAAGTGATTTCACTTCAAATGAATTACGGAATCCTCGATACGACTCCCAATTGGTCATTTTTTTAAATTTATACTTTATACAATTGCAAATTATTAAGAACATTGCTCACAGGTAATATGTCTACGTTTACATGTCAGAGTAAAGATTACTCTTAAAGATTACATAAGTATTTGTTAATAATTGTCCATCGTATCTCTAATATCGTTGCGAAACCTCTCCGCATCTCATGTTCCGATCGCAAATGGATTGATATTTGATTACATTATTATTAAACTGATCCGAATTAATAATCTGTCAAGAAATATTTATACAAATTTTTAATTTATTTGGCGTTAATTTTGTAGAAAGTCGTTGTTCACAATTAAATGAAACTACGTGATGTCGTATTATTTATACGTTCTTATCGAAACCTAGGTCGTGGTAAAGAAATTAAAGAAAGTAGAAATAATGCTACATCACGTAGTTTCATTTAATTCATACAAATTATTTACTACTATTCAAATGCCGATCACCATCATAAACCTATATCGGTCCTCTATTGGATATAGATTTTTATGATTTTATGATGTTAGCACACATGCTCCTCCACCTTTCGCATCCAATCATTTTTCGCCAACTTTTTTAGGGGTTGAATTCATCTGCCTGGAGGACGTCCCACGCTGAGCGTCGATTTTGGTGATCTCCACTAGAAAACTACTTTACCCCATCCATTATCCGTTCTTCACTTTATTGAATTAAGCCTGGTTGAATGCTAGCATTTAGTATTGGTATTCATGGTTTGTTACTAAATACTTCCAGTTCAGAAATGTCGACTTCGGTAAGTTAAAAAGTATTTCTATAAAACGTTGTTTAGTGCTTTAACATTAAGCATGAATTGAAAAAATGCAAAATACCATTTAATTATGAACAAAAATATTTTGAAGCATGTTACGTTCCTGCAAATATAAACTGGATTCTCTTGAATATGTTTTCCTGTATATTACCTTCACATAAAAACCTCCAGCCTCCCTCATTACTCAATCGTAATGTGTAATATGTTACAAATTGTTGTAAGTAATATTGCAAATGCGAAAGCAAGTTTATTTGTATTTTTATCTTGCTTTTCCACCACAAGTACTAAACAAACTTTATCAAATTTTAATAAAATCTGAAAGTTCTTTATCATTACGTGAGAACTGTATGTTTCATCTTGTATACATACAGTTCCTTTAGGATTAATAAACATCCTTTTCTGAGTGCTGACAGATGGGACTGTTGCTGCTTCGCTCTAGAAATCAACTTTTTCACTAAATCATGACCATGATACATGATACCATCTTATTCGCGAATAATACACGTCCTATCCAAAATTTACTAAAAAGATTGTGGGCATTGTAAATCGATTACAATCAGATGAAAATGATAGTTGTTGACCCTGCTAACTATAACTTACACGAAGACACACAACTGGCAAATTCCGAGGTGTTAAGTCGTAGATCTACCTGAAGGCATCAAATTCTTATAAATGTAGATGCACTACATTTATAAGATGCATTACAGTTCTGCTATGGATAAGCTGAGAAAGATGCGAAAAAACAGAAACGTCATAAGACAACGAAATCTCTACTCGTTAGAGCATTACTATTCTTTATTTTGCTCTACGCCGCAGAGATGTAAATATACTTGAAAACGAAAGAAAAAAGATAGATGCCTTGAAAATGTGCTGAAGAAAAATGTATGGAGATCGTGGAGTGAGTTTTTTACTAATGTATTCATATTTCAAAACCTCTCCGGCAGTATTTATGCAATATTGTTCTCAACTCGCATTATGAAATGATTTGGACCAATTTTCATTTGATATCAAAATTGTTATTGATTATTAAAAGCATACAATCAATACTACTCGCTCAGTTTGGAAAATAAATTTAATTTAATTTTCGTATACATCGTTACGATGAAAACCTGAAAGTCGTAACAAATTTTGTCGGAAAAAATTCTTTAAATATGAATAAACCAATTAGACTAAACACAGTATATTCGATAAAACTATGTTTACATTCAAATTTCGTTTATTTATATATTCTAATCTTGTTTGTTAAACATTCTAATCTCATGAAACCGGTGTGGTAATCAGATGGCAATGGTTGGTTTAAATATCCGCTGTCGAAATCCTGCGTCTCTATTTACACAAATCAAGGGTAAGACGTTGTTTGTAAGCATTTGCTGATTTGAAAATTTAAATTAAACGTTAATCAACTCTCGTCATGAATATTCATTCATATTGAGCCCTGATTTAGGTTTTCTTGCTGATTCCTAGCAAATTTCCTCGAATCCTATTGATGTAATATTTCCACTTTGTACCTTTATAGATCTGGAACTATAAAGTATTATAAACTTTTGATTCCTTTAAAATAAATGTTACTAAATAAGATAAGTTTGTATAATTAAAATTAATTTCAATCCTTACACACTTTCATTTCAATCACTTCTAAATAGTACATATCTGTTTTAAATTTTTTTTCAACATTTTTACTTTTCCTGTTTTTACATCGTTACTTCCTTGCGATTAAGTTTCTTGTTTTGATGAAGTTTTATTTAGATAAGATACATTTCACTCAAAATATTTTCATGGATTTTTGTTTGGTGCTGGGAAAAAACAGGAAAACATAAGGAAATAAGCAATTACAAATGAAACGCTATAACATAAACGTTTTTATTTGTCAAATTTTGTGGCATATGCTTTGTTTAGAATATGAAGGTTTTTATGTAAAATTTTTAAGATAAAAATATAAAAATTGTTAATTTTTAATACGCTTTCAGTAACTTCCTTGGGAGAAGATTGAATTATCGCAAAAGAGAACTGTTCTCGTGTATCATTTGATCTTAGGATGGGAAAAACTTTATTCAAATTTGAAAATTGAACTCGTTGGTTATAATGTTATTTCGAAAAGGCAAAACTGTCCTCTCTCGCTAAGTTCGTTACAGAGGCTCAGAATTTGCAGATATCACCCACATGTCGGTTTCTGAGTATCTTTTATGGAAGAGATATCTATTTCATAACTCTGTTATATCAATAATTTCAAATTAAATATTTATGGGATAGATATTTATTCCATAAAAGGAATTCAGAAACCGGCCATCAGTGCAACGTAATAGAATGAAATATTGAAAAAGTCCTACGCGCAGACAACTCAAGGATCACTCTTAAAGCATACAAGTAAAATTTATTATTTAGAATATAAAAATAAAAAGTGCTATTGTTAACACAGAATATTAAAAATCGATTTAACCTATTAACAAATTGCTAACTGTGTATTTTTGTCTCATTTTATTACTTATATCGAAATGTTTAGTCGTATATGGTTTTGTGTAACGAGAATTTGAGAGGGTGAAACATGAAAAAAAAATATTTTGGAAAACTATTTTATCCCAGAATATTCAAACTATTTCCGCCAAAATTTTCTACACTATCCTCAGCTAATAAATCTTAAGGTGGTGGTGATCTTCAATTTATCTCTTAAATCCCGCAAAGTCGGTCAGTGCTGAATCTTTAGCTAATAACTTTAGAGCATTGCTCAAAAATTACCATCGGCTTGCTAACTGGATTTTGAAATCCATTCAGCTGTACAACTTAAAATATAAAGCTTTGGTCTTTGACTTATAGCTTGTTGCCAATATGTTAAAAGAGAATACGACTCCGTAGGAATTGAACAAATTGAAGTTCAAATTTTTACTCAAGGATAGCTGTTTCATAGATAAAAACAGAAAGAATAATATGTGTTATTGTGAACTTTTTTATTTTTATTTTACGTTATAAGAATAATGTTTTCCTTCTACATTTTTCCATTCCAAGAAGTACATTTATGACAAATAAAATAGTTTCTCTTTCATTTATTAGACAACAAATAGTCTCATATGTTTATATTTCTAAATAAATATCTCTTAAAATAACTGAATATAACACATATTCTGTAGGGCATATTTTAAAAACAGGTAAATAAAGAATTTTACATCTACACTTTAGAACTTACCTTAGAACGTGAGGTACCAATCGTACGTGAGGTAACCTCACGTTCTAAGGTAAGTTCTAAAGTGTAGATTATTAAAAAAAAATAAAAGGTAAAAATTATTAAAAAAAAAAAATTAAATTATGTCCAGCCAAAAATTAATTAGGTCCAACGTAAATTTACGTCGAGAAATAGAAAACTAAAACTAAACTCTGTGTATCGATTATAACCGAAAATACTTTTAAGAATAAATAGCAATGAGAAACGATTTGGAGAAAATCTTGCCTGTTGCCGTAAATTTTTAAAATACCATATTATCAGAATTCAAAACATACTTAAAATGATTATTGTATTGATAGATTTATTTTGTATATTTTTGCTAATTACCTACCTGAAGATGCTGTAATACAACGAAACCTAGGTAGTGGTAAAAAATTTAAATTATGTTGAAATAATACTATATGATGTAGTTTTATTTAATTGTGAATCGTGAAAGCTTAAAATTGTTAGTTAAAAAATTCACGTTTGTATGTATTGGTTCTTTTGGATAATCGATCAATAATAATCTGCATCAGCATCATCATTAGTCTATTAATTGCAAAAATATCCTTTAAATATAACCAACATATCCATATTTAAAAATATAAAATGTACTAATTTCCCTTTCCTATATGCATTTTTATGCTTCTTTTTCGTGGCAGCAACAGAAAAATCAATTGCCAGCGAGATTACGTGAAAACGCCTTCCGTATGGATTTACTAAGGAAAACTTGGAAAAGCTTAATCACACGATAAAGCAAACTTTACATTCTGAATTCTCAGTGAAGGGGATTCGGAGGCTTGCAACATACGCCAGCAAAAGCGCTGCTGAAGAAGCGATAATGAATTCTCTTGGGGCATTCGCAGATATCGAGCACAGTTTTTCTTTTATTTCCAGGTTAATGTAATTCTTTTCGATACTAGTAAATTGTCTATGCTATGCACTCGAATGTCTTAGTGTATGCGAGTAAATGAAAAGTTTTTAGTGTATGCGAGTAAATGAAAAGTGACGTACTTGAGGAGTGATATACTGTCGTGAGACTGAGACATTGGGAAAATTTACATATGTGTTACTCAGTGAAGCCTAAAACGTTGAAAATTGCTGACTGATAATTCTATTTAATATAAAGGGTACTTTTGAACCCTACAAAAAAAGTATAATTCCTGCGGAATAAAACTTGATGTTTATTTACTAAATAATTCAAATTTCTAAAGTAAAGACATTACGCAAATATGTTATAATAGTTTGAAGATGCATATAAAAGTGGATTTCCAAGTATTTTGATAAAAATAACTTATACTTAATTTGGCGCTTAGTTAATAATTTCACTAGAAACGATCATAAATATAAAAAAGATAAACAATTTAGACTAACAATTCGTTAGATCAAGATTTGCTTAGGTAACGGTACATATTTAAATGAAACTATAGTAAATGACATGCGTAATATTAGTGATATTTTTATACAGTAATATAATTTAATAAGTGACGTCCCACTAAATGTTATGTAAATCAATCTATTGTGCTGACTTTCCTACAGTCATTCTCTTAATTTAGAAAACAATAATTCAGCGATATAATAAATAAATACTAAAAATCTCTATAACTTTAAACCTACAATTGTATAAAATTTTTATTACATTAATTTAATTCTGGAAATAGTGTCTTTCCCAGCGTCGGATCAGGTATAGGTAAAATAATTGCGGCTGCACAGTTGTGTCAGATTATGCGGCTTACTGGTTCTAAATACGTAATTATGTAAAATCAAATAACGTACAGTCGCTGTTCAGACTATAGGGAATGTTATGCACATTTTCATATGCAATGTATTATAAATGTTGGCACCATTTATAAATGAAAAAATAAAACTTATCAGGTACGAGTGGAACTCCCACTACGAGAGGTCTGTACGAATTTAGGCATGTATGAAAATTTAAGTGTTCATAATGTTCTGTTAAAATGTTTCCAAATATATATTTTTGATAACGTAAATATATGTCCTAGTATGACTTTCCTAGACATAATAAATTATATTTTAAAACACAAATTTATTTTTGCAATTAATTTTAATCATTCACATAGAATGGTCAGAAATGTTTACAGACACAATTACATCTCATAAGTTGGTCAACTGTCATTCCTACACTAGTAAGGTCTACGTCTTTGTTATAACTTTTATTTCCATTTCATTATATACCTGACATTATAAATAAATTTTAGATATTCAAAAACGGAATGTTACCTGATACAGCTTAGGGACAGGTATTAAACTCTTACCAAAACGACCATTTTAAATCTTAATAACCCGTAAACGGATACCAAATCAAAAAAGTTAGCATGTTTGCAAACCCAAAGATGGTTTTTAAAGATTTTATTTCATAACTTTTTAGACAATATAAATATGTACAACCGTTCCAAATTTTAGCTTTATTGTTATAAAAGACTGTTAGTAAAATTGCTGGGACTTTCATATGAACAGACAGATGGACGTAACAAAACTACTAGTTTGGTTAGTTTGGTTTTTCTAAGGAACCTAGAAAACCAAATACTCGCTTTTATTTCAACTATGCATGTTCAATATGAAACGTGTCGCATAGCGGAGAATTTTGCTATTAATCGGTTTCGGTAAATCTATCATAAATGGACTTGAAATGAATCCTAAGGGCTATCCTGTATAATTAAGAACCTTTACCCTTAATTTTAGTGAAAACTTGTGCAGTAGATTTTTTTGTAATGCGTACACAAAATGAAAAATAGATAAAAACGTTTAATGTGGTTTTTGACTTATATTAGTGCCACTTAGCCTTCATTATTTTTAGTTATCTTCAATACACAGTATTGACAAGTGCTACAGTTTTATTATTTCTGTAAACGATTTTCCTCTATTTGGTGTTAAAAAATTATATCAATCTATCAACATTATTAATTACACGGTATAACCAAAAAATTAAAATTTATTTAAAGGATATAATATTTAAAGAGATAAATAATGGTTTATCTCGCTTTTTAAATAATATAACAATTAAAACAGCAGAATGTTAAAGGCATTTGTCAACACACATCTTTCTCATGTATCATTCATATAGTGTAGTAGAGAAGAGTTTTATCTGATGAGATATCCTCTATATTGTTGGACAATAATTTAAAATGTAAATATTTTCAGAGTTCGGAGGCTAAGGGTCTTTGGAGTGAGAGAGACCTTAATGTTTTTTCTGAGTGTGCCTTTACACGAGACATCATTTCCTTTAAGCATTCCGATTTTTTGTGCTAACTTATGGAAAATTTTATAACCATTGTGTCAATACTAGTCGTTTAATTAAGGGTAGTCAAGCTAAGTTCTTTTTCTTAATATTGAAATATAGTTATTTATTTTATTTGTATAATTTCATTTAAAATATATCCTTAACATTTTACAAATTGATAATTATCGTAATATAGAAATTATAAAAATATTATTTCAAGATATCTATTTTAAACCGAATAATTCAACAAGTATAAACAGCGTGAATTTGGGGTATTTTCATATACAAGCTTTCCACACTTCAATTTATCCCTTTTGTGAGTCTTTACTCAAGGTGACCTCGAGATCCCTTTCAGGAGAATATTTTATGGTGCTCATACATGAAAATTATTAAAAATTCGCTTCAGTCGAATAAGATCTCGAGTCGTTCTGCGGAAGTGTGACC
Organism: Druceiella hillmani; assembly: GCA_039881145.1. Taxonomy (NCBI): domain Eukaryota; kingdom Metazoa; phylum Arthropoda; class Insecta; order Lepidoptera; family Hepialidae; genus Druceiella; species Druceiella hillmani. The sequence continues at coordinate 20,776,414 of JAYKKI010000025.1, forward strand.
TAAACCTATTGGTCATATTATTGAGGTAATAAGCAGTATGTAAGATTCTTTCAATTCAACGTGATAAAAGAATCATTGGATAATAAAAATAATACTTACTTTGTAAGCCGAAACCACACTAGTAACATATAGTAATAACATAACTTTGATTTGTTATTAATTTTTGAATATAGTTATAAACGTAATGCACATTTTGATATATGGTTAAGAGCTGGAATAAAACATAGAAAAACGACTACGCTACTAGCAAGATGTAATAATATCACTTTAATTTGAATTTGATCTTAAAATATACATGTAAATGTCTTACGTATTTAATATTGTCAGTAATAGTGTCAGAACAACACCCGTAGAAGTGATTAAGCCACAAAACAATATATTGTAAACATATCACTTTAATTTTGATTGCATTTTAAAAAATATATCTCTGTTACCCATGGTGGAAACTACCGCCTTGTTTAAAAAACGGAATTCACCATTTTCTTCATCAAACATATTGAAATTATTAGCTTTTTCCAAACAGTTCTCCTAAAGTAACTTCCCAAGTCATATTTTTTGGTAATTCTTGAATATTACAAGTTAATTTATGTACCCCATAATTCAAAATGTCAAATTTTATATTGAATATATTTGGAGTTAATTTTGTAGAAATTCATTATTTACAATTAAATAAAACTACGTGATGTAGTATTATTTCTACTTTCTTTAATTTCTTTACCACGACCTAGGTTTCGTTGTATTACATCTTCAGGTGGGATATTAGCAAAGATGCTATCTTTGCTAATATCCCACCTGAAGATGTTGTAATACAACGAAACCTAGGTCGTGGTAAAGAAATTAAAGAAAGTAGAAATAGTACTACATCACGTCGTTTCATTTAATTGTGTCCAATTTTATTTGTAATATTTAATTATAAAATGTTAACTATTCATTAAACACAAATAATTTTAGTCTTTAATTATGGAAGGATAACTGTGGTCAAAATATTTGAGAGAGTACTTGTACACTCATATTTTGATTTTCCTTAATTTTGCTTTTTTCCTCTTTCTAATGTTGCTTTTCGTGTTATGTGTTGCAATTAAATTGAATCTTTTAAACTACGCTGTTTACTTCCCCGCGAGAGAGGACCCTAACGGCTGGGACAGCGTACAAGCGCATATCGCCCCGTGAACCGGGATTTGGTGAATCATGCGCGACATCGACTTGTCAGTAGTTTTGCGTGAAATTGAAAATTATGTGATAAGGGTATGGCAGAGCTGGTGATATTAAAGTACATAGTAGAAAACAATTTTGCTTTTAATCAGTTTATAAATATTTTATCGTATTACCTACAAATTCCTAATAAGTGTAACGATAAATATGACAACATGGTCATAATTTATAGAACCACATTTATATATTGTTAATCAATTTTCGATATGTAATAACATTAAGCCGATTTCCCGCAAGTATTATCCCTCTATGTATAAATGACAATAACAATTAAGTATGTATGCCTCTTAGTTTGCTTCAATTAGAGAAGTACATACAAAAATAGACTCGTCCAATAAGCGTTGGATAATAACATATCCATTATTTTATTAACCCTCCTCCATGTTAGTGTCACTTTCGAGAAATGCTCAAAATGTTAGGGTGGAGTAAAACAAACACATATTAACCTATTTGTTTAGGATAATTAATATTGAACACCAGAAAAATTAAGATATATCAAATAATGTTTAATAATACATTGTGACCCATGTTTGGTTGGATATTTTTTCTGTCGTTTTAATAACTGATTCTTATTTACGTATATAAAATAATGTTGTTTTTGTCGCTCATGGAACTCTCTAGATTAGCGGGAAAAGCCTATATTATTTATTAATTGCTTTTCATATATTTGAGACTGCTAAGTATGGTAGACTAAAGCAGTTACAATGAATACGTTATACAACTATGAAATTATTGGAAAATAAACAACAGGGATGCGGTCTGCATTTTGATACTTAATCGCATGGAATGTTATATTACTTGCCTCTACACGACTTTTATTTCCAGTTAGCACATGATATGTATTATGAACATATATTTTTCGTACATCAAATTCTTTTTGACTTAGATATAATCCTACAATCCTCGTATTTTATTCTATTCAAAATACTTTATACATATGTTGTTATATTTATTGACGAGACATCGCTGATTATTCCTACCTAATAAAACATTTTATTTTTCACATAAGTAATTCCCTTACATGCAATGTTATGTAATTATACTGGTTCACTCACGTTGGTTTCTTAACACTACTTCTGTGACAAAATTATTCTACCTAAATATATTATGCATCAAAATTAATAGGTGTACTACTATATATATATATATATATATATATATATATATATATATATATATATATATATATATATATATATATATATATATATATATATAATTTCTCACGGTGTTTAAGACATATTTTATTCAATAATTTGCAACTTGGATCACTTAGAAAATAAGAGCGACTATAAAAAGAGGTTTTGAATATTGGTTTTTTATATTTTAGGTTACTTAATTATAAACTTACATGTCTCAATAAGATCACACTAAATATTACATAATCTATAAAATTCTACTTCTGATTATAGTAAAATGATCATTTAAACTAACAACAATATGAAATGTTACATAATTATCAGTCTTCAGGGCACCAATTTTTTAATTATGGAAATTTTTAAATTAAATTATTATTCAACGAAATTAAATATAAATCCCTTAAAATTAATTTTAGTTAATTGATATAACATACAAGTTTCTTATTGGGGTACACGTTAAGACAAAAAATTTCATTTTCAAATGGAATTAACATAAATAATTTTTTTTTACAATATGGCTTTATCCCTAATTAAAATATTGTAGTCAACACAATAATATGTAAATAGATAAATAAAGTTTACGGATTTTCTTAAGCATTCAAAACAAAAGTGATGGAATAGGAATATGCTACATTTCATACATTATACAGGCAACATTGTTATAGGTTAGAGGAAGTAAACCATTAAAGAAATTTTAGACAAGTGAGTGTAATTATACAAAATAAGATATAATATTAACTTTGACATTAAATTCGATGTGATTAATTTTCAGAAATTTCTATTTCATCATAACACAATTACCGTAGATTTAATAGTATTCAGTAGTTATGATTATCAGAAAATAAATTATAATTAATACGTCACAAGATTAACAATGCTATTAGACGTTAACTAAACTGCTCTCATAAAGAGAAAATAAAAATTAAATTTTAGTGGATTTATCAAGCGTTTTATGTTAAATAATTATTTTAAAATTCTTCAACGCAATATGCAGTATTGCCAAATCAGTATACATCTAATCGAAAAAAAAACTACAAACAGAAAGAAATCCAAAACTAATTTTTTTTATGTGTGTATAAGAACAAGGTATAGCAGTACGAGTAAGGGAAAAAATCTATAATTTGTAATTTTATAGTCGTCAATATATTTTATTTGAAGAAATGAAATATTTTAAAATAGTTTAATAGGAATATTACGTACCGTTAAATATTTAAAAATCCCTAAATGTGTACGGGACCATCTATTACGTGTTCCACTTGTGCTTACCAGGCTTTTTTAAGATCGGAATTCATTCCACAGGCATCATCCGTTTTGGAAACCTTCCCTACATTTTCACTTCTCTACTTTTTCGTCGATAATCCTATGAAAAATTATTATGATGAACCTTTTTTTACTAATATTTTTCATACCGACGTTGCAATTGAATATTTTTTTTTTCGAAAGAAAGACTACGCCAAGTTTAAGGGTAATATATTCATGTAACAATAAGATGTTAATCCAGACTCAGAGACTCTTTCCTTCTGATCATTTCTGTACTTTAATTAAAATCATAAACTCAAATCAAATTAAAAACAAAAAAATATAAACTTAAAAATAAGACTTTTACAAGTGCTTATACTATATAAGTACTTATATAAGTAGTTTGTACATTCCTTATAATGTGATTAATTACCTAATAGCAAATAAATTTGAAATTTATACCAATAACAAGTAACCTTTCTTCAAAGACATCGAACTTGTGAATGCGGCTCGATACGAATTCATCCACAGTAGAGTTACCGATGTAATTGACTAAATTTGTATCATGGTCGAAGAAAGCAAGCTCTTGTGAAATTATGGGGTGTTTTACAGCGCAATATGGCATTACGAAGAGAATTCAGCTTTTTTGGAACTCACCAAAATAAGAAAACATGAAAAAGCTTGTTTTTTTAGGATTTATAAAAGATAACTTTTAATTCAATACGCTTGCTTAACGATCAGTGGTAGATTTAGGAAAAAAATATCAGTAAATCTATCAAACTTGATTTTGCATTCAATGCTATTGACATTGCAATATCCAATAAAGGTTGTTCGTGTCTTATCAAATATTGCCAATATTTTTTAAATAGTTTATGTAGAACGTTGACATTTTTATAAGTATGTGAAAATATGAATTTCATCGCCATTTAGACACATCATAATTCGTATGTGCAAATATGAATTATGACGTGTCTAAATGGAAATGAAATTCTTTATCCACCGTAACACGATGAGCAGCTCATTTCAAAATATCAACCTGATATTCGGTCATAAGTGAAGGTTGGTTTAGACAAGTCAATAAAGAAATAATATAATTGAAAATAAATATTGGCATTAATATACGGCCGAAAGTGAAAGAAATATTTGATCTATATGAAGAAATAATATAAAGAAGATGTGCAATAACAACTAATTTAAACAAATAAGAAATGTGTATTGAGATGAGTTCCAAGAATATTATTTTCATCAACTTTAGTGCAAGAAACCCAAGTTTACAGGGGCTTATTGCTAAAAAAGTAAGGTGGTGGGATGATAAGTATTGGAATACAAATCTGACATGACGGTTTAACTGGATTATAGATGATATTATATAAAAAACATAAAAGATGGAAGTTGCATGGTTCACGAATCTTTAATAATTGAATCTATGACCTATTTTTAAATTTTGAAGGCCGCAATTATTTCGAAAACGCAGATTTTGAATGGTTTCAATTTATTGGCTACATGTACATTTAGACGTAGACCGTGATGCATGTAACAAATGTTTTCACTGATTCTGTGAGCGTTTTAGATACATTCATTTTGACTCCAAATTACATACGTCTATATAATACTAATAAAAGTTTTTCCACAAACAGTCACTGACCATCTAATCGTTTAGATGAATATACACATTTGATTTCTTCGGGGATCTGGTTTTATGTGAGTTCTTTTATCTCTTTTTCGTTTTTCTCCTTTTCTGTTTAGTTCACTTCGGTTAATGTATTCAAGTAAGATATATATTTTACATCCAGATTTCCATGAAAAGCTGATTTTGGTCCACGTATTATTTATTCAGTTTTTTTCAGCCTTAATTTTTTATTTTAAATATACTGAGATATCGCTTAAAGTAGCCTTAAATTATCTCTACATATTCATTATTGCGACAATTTTTTTATAATATGGAGACGTCTGTTTCCCGAAATCTGTTTTACTACAAAACTTTAAGTACACAGAAAATATATACTTTACAAATATATGACTTTACAAATAAAGGTAACAGGCTCTATGACTTTACAAATAAAGGTAACTAACTCTATATAATAAAAATATTCTTTATAACTTATGTGAATTTATTTCCTAAATTAAAAATAATCATATTGCCTTGATAGCAATATTTCTTCTACTCGTATATTCGATATCGTAACCAATAATAAGTAAGAATTCGACCTTTTAAATATTGCAATTAGAAAATTGTTTTCAAATGATTGTAATAATCTAATAACACCACATAATTTTATTGATCATGTTACTTATGGTATTGATTTTCCACTAAATTTCACCGACTTTCATTTTAATTTAAATATTTCACATCATGATATAACAGTACTTACTGTTGGCAGTGTTGTTATGACTATTATTATGCCTATATGAGTTTTTATCGAAAGAATTGATGGAAAAGCATAGCAGTTCCGGGTACGATTTGAAGGCTGAAGATAATAAAAATGAGGGCACGTTCGCAGCGCATAAAAAGGGATACCAAACTAAACCTTCTGTTATACAAAATGAGTTTTATCAAGAAAGAAATTGAAACATATAATTGGGGTGTTGTGTAACGAACTATAATAATAACAGAAATCAAAAATCAAAAGAGAAAAGATTTTCAAGGAAATAAATTTGTTCTTGATTCTTGGCGTAAAGAAATAAAGAGAGTACCCCAATTTCAATTCGAATGCTAAAACAATTTCAATTCTTGAAAACAAAATAACATTTAGTACTCAAAAAAAGCTAGCTGAAATCAGATTTTGTTTGGGATAAATAAAGAGTAATGTGTTTACTTGTAATGAAAAATCGTAAAATAACATATAAGTGTAAATTGCATATTTACAATTAAGTATTTGTTTTAATTATTTATTTTCAACTAAGTACTAAATACAAAATAAAACTGTCAAATTGTTGATAGGATGATAGGAATAATCTCGTTTACACTATGTTGTGATGTTAGGTAACATACTTACAAAAAAGGGATTAGATACTTCATGTTGATTCAACAGTCGTTCGTTCAATTTTGTGGTTTAAATTAACATGTTTGTTAATGCCTAATAGCCACAATTTGATCCAAGTGTTTTTATTTCGGTTTGTAATATTAAAACAATTCATTACTTACCAAAAATACTCGGTCTTGAAATGAAAGTATTTGAATACTTAGCTTTATTAATCTATGTATGGAGTAGGATGTCTCTAGCAGTAAAATGGTATTGTATTAAAAGTATGTTATTATGTATGATATCCTATTATAGTCATTTGCTAACAATATGAAGGTATTGTTGTTATCAAACAAGTAATAAATTGCGTTTCAACTATTTTGAGACATGGATACAGAAAATATTTCTTTAAATATAGTAGTACAAATTTGCATTTTATTTTGCTTTATGGGTATCTAAAGATTTGGTGGAAAATTTTCATTTTTAGACCCAAAAAGTATTATGTAGCAAGTCGTGACTAGCAAGCAGCTAATACTGAAGAGAACTAAGTACAAAATTTTATAAAATGTTATAAGTAATAAAATCGAAGTTTTTTAAGAAATTCTTACCGCCTTTACATTTCCCAAAATAGCTCTAGACGTATTTTAATGGTGAAAAGTGATATCCGTAAATTCTTTGATAAAAATACTACGTACTCAATATTGAGATATTATATACTTTCAATTTTAGTTTTGATAGGTAGGTACGTGTCTAATTAACTCTCGTGTTGCTAGTTTTAATCATCCTTAGCAGGTTTACCTTACAAGTCAGGCCTGGTTATAATTTTGAAAAGAAGGTCCCAAAATGGCTATATTTGTAGTATTTAATAGAAATAATTAAATCGCAGTTTATTATAACATCTATATCAATAAAGTGTATCTTTCTAATGATGTTATACAATATGAAAATAATTCTTATTTCAAAGTTATAACTTTAATCAATTTATCGACCACATAACAGCAATACATTGTTAAAAATTCTCTTTATAATTTTTCATTAAATTCTAATAATCAGGATGTGTAAAGGATATTTATACTATTAAAAAATTATTTACACGTAACCGGATACATATTTTTTCACCTTTTCAATATAATGATGAGGAAAAGCATAGTTCCTATAATTTACATATTTCTAAAAAATTTTATATAATGTCATTACAAACACCTACACTAAATTACTCGCAGCTTAATATTTTGGGTGATCTTATAAACGAAAACCAAAAGATTTGTACGGCAATAAGTTAGTGAATCGTTATATCATATGGTAGCCACGCCACTTTCCTTAATTTTATTGATACAAATCCTAGCTATCGTCTGAATCCCCAAGGAAGTAAAAATCTAACATCAAACTGTTAAGATTAATGAATTAATCACATGAGATTTGTCCTCTCTAAAATTTCGATTTGAATATTTCTGAATATTAGTTGTTGTGATATGTGCGACTTGATATGTTTTATTACTTTACGAAATTTCAAGGTTCTATGCCAATGACTTTCTAAGAAAAACGGTTATATTGAATAGACATCCAAGTATAATAATTCCGTTTTTCCTTTTGTGGTAGGAAGTCCTAAAAATGACAGTGATAGAGTAGATATTAGGTACTCAGTTTTTAGACGTCCTAGGATGAGTACATCAGGGTGAGTACACAGCATATATTATGTGAGAAACTTAGATTTATAGCAGTGTTTATACGTCAAGTAGTAAAGAAACACAGACGACACTACCATTATTCTAATAATCCTTGTTTTTTTTCTTGCAAAAAGGCTATCAAACTATAAATTGGTAACAATGTAAAAAAGACCGAAACTGGATTGGAAGAACAGTTAAAAAGAGAAATTCTTATAACTAGTTGTTCAGTCTCTTGTTGGTTTTATTTTACTGTGAGAACCAAAAATTCGAAGTTTAAATCAAATATTTTTTTTTAAAAAGCAATAACATCCTAATGTGCGATTGTAAAAGCGCGGCCTCTAAATGCTCTAAGCCACCGTTGATCTTTTTCACGCAACCTTGGCACAAAAGCATTTATTGGTTCAACTGTTTATTGACTTACGTAAACTTCTTCCTTACTCTTTATCTGATTTTGAAAACCTCCTGGCAGGTATTTATTAATTTTTTTACATACTTAATTGATTTCACAATTGACAAAATACCAATAAAGGACGATTAAAAAACTTACACTTACTTTAGGTTACGCTCACTTGACGGATTCAAATAATCCCTCCACAGTGGTAGTCTGCTTTACATGAATAATACAGCCTCCAAAATGTTACTACCATTTAAATATTTTACTGCGTAAAAATTTGCCCCTTAGTTATTGGTTTAAAAAAATATTATAAAATGTGTTAAACACATATTCATTCTTGAAGTGATACCGTAACGTTTTAGTTTAATAAGTTCAAGACATTTTCAGTTATCCGTCAAATACGTTTACAATTAATTGAATTTCCATTTTATTCCAGAGGGCTTGCATTTAAAAATAACCCTTTTCATGGCTTTGATGTTTTTCTTTCATATTTCATGCGCTCAAGGATAATGGTAGAGGTAAAACATAGATACGGCAGTTATTCGGTTTTTTCTTTCTTATATATGACTTGCTTTTCCACAAATTTTTGCATACTTGCTAAAAATATTAACTTCAAATCAAAGTTAAATTAATTATAAAAATAAAATATCTAGTGCATAGGTAGATTATTCTTAATCTCTAATAATTATTTTAAATGCAATGTAAATTCTTATTTTTGTAGAGTTACAAACATTTCCCAAGTTTTTCCCTTTCTCCATAAAATAAAATTTGATTTTGTCATATGTAAATTTATTCGTTATTGGGAAAATAAATATGAAGTCATATAAATAAACTTAATGAATAAAGTACTCAAAAATTTTCGTATGCATATCAATGGGACAATTGTAATATTTGCAAAGTTTGTCCTATGCTCAGTAAATATTTACGGGAAAATTTAAACTAAGAGTGAACCAACATTTTACTTTCGAGTTAAAAATAAACACAATACAAGGTATATTATTGTTAATAACGAAATGCAATGTACGTGTAACAAAAATCACTTACCATTTATTTAAAAGCCTCTTTAATATCTACGTGTGTCTAATATTAAAGCGCCAAAAGGGCCATTATAATTGTAATTTTTCCTGAACAATGAACAGTAAGGAGGTAATTTAACTCCGGACGCGACAAAATTTTTCAATTTCCGCTGAAATAATGTCACCCTGAAATTTCTGTTCGAATTACTACGGGTGCGCGTAGAAATGTTGTACAAGGTCGACAGTAAAATAACGAAGATGTGACATTTTATTTGTGTTCGATATTTCATTTTAAAACTTTTGTTATGAAAGTTAATTATATATATTACTCGCATAGGAACGTTCCATAGTCACTTCGAATATATTAATGCTCAAGTTATATTGATATATAACTGACGTAAAGAAAGAAAGAAAAAATATTATATTTTCAAATAAATGGACAGACAAAAACAAAATCATAATTGATTTAAAATTTTTTTTTATTATTTAACATATGTGCAGCATTTAATCTGCGCCCTTCCCAGTTCCAAGTCGAAATGAAAAAGAGAGGGTCGGTTGCCCAACCTACCCTCTCTTTTCATTACGACTTGGAACTGGGAAGAGCGGAGATTGAATGCTGCACATACATTAAATAATATCTATAACGATAACCCATAAAACGTCAATATCGAGCATCGACCGAGAGTTGAATAATTTAAGTTATAGCTATCTTGGCGAGAGTGAGCTATTATGTTCTTAAGCGACTAAATTGCCCTCTGAAATAAGGCACCGGAAGAATATGAAAAATCGCCAAGAGTAAATTTTCTAAGAAACGCGTTTTATAGAAAAGCGTTGGATAACATTACGTTATGTGAAATAAAACCTAGCATTTTTTGTAAATATGTGATTTTTTTAAACTTAAGAACTTTAAAAAATGGTATCATTTTCGATTGAAGGGCTTAAAAGAGGGTTCGTTAAATTAAACAAAAGGCGGAACACTTATAATCATACTCAAATGTTTGTCCATCTGTCTGTCACAGTCGTTTTTCTTACAAACTTTTTGACGTACAAACTTCAAATGTAGTAAAACCTGTTAATGTGCAAATATTTTACTAAGAAATTTCTGTTCGTGTGAAAATGTTAGGAAGATAAGGACTATGCATAGGTTGTTGCACAAATTAAGTCATTTTCCTAGATTATATAAATTTTGGAATACCTAATAAGTGTTTACTTCTTTGAAAGACACATTAACCAATATAGTCGTATATATGATGTTACAAATTAATATTTGTAAAGAGTTTAAAAGAAAAACTATGTAATCTTTAATGTTTCTAAGGGCTTAAATATGTACGGAAACTTTGTAGTGTGAGTTCTACTCGCGTTTGACGGGGTTTTTTTATGTTCGTTTAGCAAATTTGTAAACTTCTTAAAGTGAATGATTTTTTTCACGAAATATTAAAAAAATTCAATTTTTCTAAACTTAAAACTATAGCCTTGTTTTACTTTTGTTAGTGTAATTCCCATATGGCCTCATTTTGGTGAATGCTGCGTCTTAGCTTAACTCATTTAAAAAGTCGTATTGTATTAATTAAATATTTCAATTTATATTAGTGAGATTTTAAGTAATTGTTTGGAAAACGGTTTAAGTTAATTAGTGTCTAATGACATAAACTAATTTCCTGAGTTGTAACTCAAACAAAGACTGATTGATACTCAATTAAGTAATTACTTTAAATAATGAAATTGTGAATAAAACCCAGCAGAGGACTCAACAAACGAAAATTATTGTTGATACGGGAATGAAATTGACTACAGCAAGGTACTGACTGGGTTCAGAGAGTTTCTCTTTATGACGGCGAACTTTATTGCAGAGAAAACTCTGTTATTCAGAATTATATCTGTAGTTTTCCAGTGCCAGATTCACGGACTCGCCTACACATGGTTGGCCTGAATTTACGTTCTGAAAACTTATTCGTGTTTCTTATTCCTAAACCGTGTTCCTATTTCATGAACTTTTCTTCATTGTTTATTCTTCCATATTACGGAATTCATTGGATCATAAGAACATAAATATACTGTCCACGAACACAATCAAAAACCTACTAAAATTATATCCTTATAATTTTAATTTTCATTTCTTTCACATGCTGTTTTCATCCTACCCTCATCCTTTATCCGTTTCATTTCAACGTATTAAATTAAGGTGCTTCTTTAACAATTGTTATTTTTGCTTAATCATATATCCTGTCATTTGTAAAATAACCTTTTTCTCTTAAAAAAATATTTTTCATTTGCAAAATAACATTTTTCTTTCGAAATTTTGGACTGGAAGAGATTTTTCGTATAGGAATAAGTCCGCCATATGGACAAGTTTGGTTTTGAAGACTAAATAAATAAATAAATCAAAAGAGTGTATTTTATATTAATTTCTATATATTATGATTTTTGTACCAATTTCAGATACAGATAGGAAACCAATTTTCACGGGAAATTGCAACAATATCGTTAGAAATTACATTTATAAAACTCAGAAAAAAATAGTTATGGTATCCTTATATATCGTTCTTTAAAATTATAAGTCACATATTACTAAAAATTATTTTGTGAATAGTTTTGCGAGATAATTATCGTGACATATGTGATTATCATTTGCCAATTTTCAGTTTATTATTCATACACTTATACACAAAAGAAAAACATGAAAAAAAAATTAATGTTATAATAGAAATTCAATCATACTTAGATCAGTTTAAATTGATAAAATAATATTTGATTCTTTATTCGTTACTATCGCAAACCTCTACCACAACATAAAACTTACATGTTACAGTGCAATAATAAATAAATAACATAATTTTTTTTTCTTTATTAAACTTAGTTTTATAGAAGGATTAACATTTTTTGTTTTTTTAAAAACAAACATTTATATAAATAATAGAAATTCAAAGTACGTCTCAACAATTTGGGATAGTGATTGTGATACTATCATGTGAAAACCTTCAATACAACAATTTTATCAACCACCTAATTCGAATTAAGGAAAAAATATAAAAGGTTCAGTTTTCCACTCCAAAAGTGCTGAACTACTAATTTAAATACAATTTACAAATTTAAAATTTTATTAAAAATGCAAGAAAACGACATTGTTTTAACATAAAACTAGTTCTCGAAAATATTTTTAGACATTTAAAACGTATTGTTTTTATAATAACTGTGCTATTTTCATAACAGAAATAATTATTTAACATAATTTATACATCTCCGATTCACCTTAAATTTACGTACCATAACTTATATGTCTTCCAGTGTATGATAAGAGGCGTCAAATAATCAGAGATTACCAATTTCCAAGATTTAATATGGGCATTTCATTTCGCACTCGGAATGCCTCGTGGCAATTGTGACACTCCTGTAACTCAGCTATAGTAAATTATGGAAATCTGATACAGATTAACATCTTTTCTACGAAAAATATTTATTGTGTAACTTATTCTAAATACGAAGACATCATTTCCGAAAATTTTATATTATAAATTGGAAATTTCTTAGCTTATGCCCACACTCGATAGACCATCAGAAATATACGTTCTGATTGGTCTATCATTTCCTGAAAATGTTAAACTTTGAAATCTGTAAAATACGTAGTTTACAATATATATGGCGGAAGAAGATTCTGTACTTGTATCCTAAAACAGCTGTGATTCTAGAAAATAATAAATAAGTAATAAACCAGATATTTACTTACCGTGGGTTGTGGATTCATTGAGTACTTGTACTACATAGATTGTGCTAACTTCTTTAAATTTACTATGGTTTTGTTTGATATTAATATATAAATATATATATATATATATATATATATATTTATATATATATATATATATATATATATATATATATATATATATATATATATACATAGGTGATAGATACAAAATTTCATTACATAATTTAATCGAAATTACCTCGTTAAATTTTCATTAATTCGTGCTCACATACAAAATGAAAATTATACACTACAACAGAACATATAAACTGATAATCCATTGAAATTTAAATTCGATGCACCAACGTTAACGTGTCTACAAAATATCTTTTCTACAAAAATAATTCCAACTGAAAGCACAAAGGTGGATTTATTTAATCCCATTTCCAGCTTTCTATGGAGGTAGAAATGGAGTAGACAATGAGAATTTACTTTCTTCCAAGCCGTTCACTTAATGGAAAGTGCGGTTTGCATAACAAATGTAGTTAGTAAATAGAAAAAGAAATTTTGGGACTACTTCATACTTTTATAATATTGAAATTAATAAAATGCGATTGAATTTAATAAGGTTACCGTTCTTTAATTCCAATATATAGAACAAGATTTTAATAATAACGAAAAAAAAGAATAGAAAAGATTAAAAAAAGAACATTGGTCTCGAGATTAATAAATCAACAGGAATATTTTTTCCAAAACCAAGAACAAGTTTATTAGATTCCTTTTACTTTTTAAAAAATTACCTAATTATTTATTATAAAGCGATGTGGATTATTAAATAAAAAAACTGTCTTATATAAAATGTGCCACGCGTGCATCAAGACACAATATCAATCCACTGAGCATAATAAATATATTTTACTCATAAACGTTCTAAAAAATTCCCTGGGAGAGTGTGACTTTAACAACTTTTATATAAATTCGCAGCACAATCGGAACTTGCGAATTAGTTCCACAAACACAAATTTAGCACTTCATTTATTGCAATATAACACTTAAGTACTTATGAAATGGTAAAATATTATTTCATGCCCTAAATTATAAAAAAAAAATTTCAATATTAAACAAAATTATCACTGAAGGCTGAGTAGAAAGACATTTGGAGGAAAAGAAAACGGCTTAAAAAACTTTAAAAAGAAGTGAAAATAATTTCAACCACAACATACAATGGTAATCGCGGGGTTGGCGAATGTTTAATATACCGTAGAAATATCTTTGTCAAATGCTTTTATATCTCTTAATGAAAATATATTTTTATTCATATCGTTTTAAAAACTGAAATAAAATATCTTTTCTTTTAAAATTTACTAAATTAATTGTTAAAACATTTTTTGGATTTCGTATTTAGGAACTGCTGAAAACTTTAAAATATAGATGGAAGTGGGATTTATATAATATTGCAAGAGGTTTCTCCACCTTTAGGGAAATACATTATATTTTCATTTAATATTTACAAAAATTTGAAAGAGAACAGATATAAATAAGTAAACGTAAGCAAAAATATACATTTAAGAGAATGCGGTGGCACGTAAGTAAGAACAATTAGGTACGTGTAAATATATAAAGGTACACCGTGAACTATTTACCAACATAAAAACTTTTTCGCGATGTAAATATATGTCTAGTATATTTTCCCTAAAAGTTTTTATCGTGGAATTTTAAAATGTTATGAGATTTAGAGGCAATATATTTTATAACTTTTTATAATTCAGGTCTATACTTTATCTCCGTAGGGAATTTAAAATGTTTACGTCGAGTAACTTTCGTGAAAATTGCCATTTGTATTCTGTTTTGGGAATTTTGCCACGGAGCGAAGGAGTTGAAATGTTAAGAAAATAATATTAAGAATTCACAAAGAAATCCTACTGATTTAATTGCAGATAGTTAAATCGCGAACAAGTTTTAACTTTTACATCATTCTGCATAGATTTTTTTAAAATTATATTTTAAAGATAGGTCCTTCCACGAAATAAAAAAGGAACACAACGGATAATTCAGGATCGTACAGACTTATTGATATCAAATAGCATATTTTATGACAAAAATCGTCTAATAGAGTTCAGAACAAAAAAGTTTTGCTTGGAAATCTATTTTTATGACAAAGGGGTCATAAAAATAAATTTCATTTATCTGCCTGCCGAAAATAGGGCCTTGATGTTTACACACACCTATTGTTGAGTTTTTGCCAAAAGGAAAAACAAATAGAGCCCTTGAAAGAACACTTATTTTTCTGCGTGTCTGTACTTCTATTATTATAATAGTTTTTATTGAAGACTATTTTGCTCAGGAGCTTGAATTTTGGTGTAATGCCGGACGTATTTACATATATATATATATATATATATATATATATATATATATATATATATATATATATATATATATATATATATATGTATATATATATATGTATATATATGTATGTTTATGTATATATATATATATATATATATATATACATACATATATATATATATATATATACATATATATATATACACACATATATATATTTATAATCAACACTAAAAATATGTGCACAAATACACAAAAAAAATTTCTTCTCGTCGCTGAAACTATTACAGTCAAAATAAGAAAAAAACAGATTTTCTAAAGATTACGGCAAAATTAGAACCATTATTATGATATCTGAAAGATATGTTGGGCATTGTATTTACATGGTGTAAAATAATATTAATATTATCATAATATATTTATATATATCAATAATATTAATATAGGAATACTTTGTACTCTCCAAGAGTGTGTACAAAATCTCCGTGGTACGAGTTCCACCCGTCATTGTCAAGTTTCATTTTTATAATTATCGTTAACATTTTGGATGAAAATGATTTAAAAATGCTTGTAGAAAAGCAATAATTTGTATTTAGATAAATTAAGTAAACATTCTTGCGCTTGAGTTCACTGGTATTGTTATTTCTTTTCTTTGTGCTTTCCACAAGATGAATTCATTTCGATAAAAATAACCAGTGAATATCTTCATCACAGTTAAAAACTGTACGAGACTGACGTAGTATCTGAAAAAAAAAAAAGTTATTTTCACTGATCATTATGCAAAAAATTCCATTCCCAAAGTACTCAAAAAACTCCTTCATAATCATATTGTTACAGTCTATTTTTAGTCCTAGAAAATATTTACATAAGTAAAACGTGAAATTTTGTAAATGCAAACTTAATTAGTTTTTGGTATTTTCTTAATTTGAAATAAATTGTGAATATCAATCGTCATTGTATTTATGGTAAATGTATACAAGGGACTAAATATACATATTTCATATCGATGATGCATATCGATATCGCACATTTTAAGTAAATAAAATATATGAATATATCATCAGCTGACAGTTATTAGTTCATCAAACAATATGGTAAAAAACAATAGCTAAGGAATGACTATACGACTAATTTCATAACCGTGGCTGAAAATAGCCTTACATGTCCAAGACTCAAATGGAGGTAAATGGTTTACATAAACATCTTCGTATGAAATATTTGATAAAGTCGTAAATTCGTCTTCTTTTAGGAAGAGAAAAACTCTTGCTCGAATAAAGCGCGAGGATCATAAGACGTCAGGAACCGTTTTTATTTATTCATCGTAAGTGCATCTCAGTTTGAATACTTTTTATATTTTGTCCTTACGTTGCCATCGCAAAATATTTTAAGAGCTATAATTGAACGTCCGCAAAGAAAAAAAAAGAAAAAAGTTTCACTGGATTCGAATAATTTATTTGGGCAAGTAATTATTTATACAATTTATTATCATTGGTACTTTATTCTGATACAGTGAATTTAATTAATATAAGTATCTATTATAAGTCTGGAAACATTTTTTTATTTATTTTTATCTTCATATCACTTCCTAAAAAGGTAAAGTCAATGGCAATGATCAAAAACTATATAAGTGCTATTCGTATTTTCACCAAAACGAAAAAAATATGACTTTAATATCCCTGTGAGCAAAGGTAAGTCAGGAAAGAAGGGTATTGTCAAAGGAAAGGTTATTGAATAAGCACGAATCATACTGTACGTTGCATGTATTCGTAAGTGAGTAGGTTGTATGTGCATTTATGCGTTTTCAAATGGTTTAAAATCTGAAGACAATGTCCAATTCACTATGAATAATTTTAATTTTGTAGTGCTGAATAAAGCAGATTATACGAAAAAAATTTAAGCATGGAAATACATTCAATCCTTAAGTTAGGTCACCAAACATTTTAATTAGGTCAGGTTACTAAGATAATTAGTGCATTATTAAGTGTGCTGGTTTGTATTGAAGCAGAAAGATAATGGACTTATGGAAAATGAAAATCATTGTCATTTAATATTCCTTTGTTACGATAGAAACAAACAAAGCATACTTGTCATTGTTGCTATTGTATGAATAATGTGACAGGATATAATTCTAAAAACCAAACCAAAATTGTATATTCCGGTGTTTCGTCAATAAAATAACTAGTTTTACCTGGTCTCCGATAGTACATACCTATTTCTACTAAAATTGTAAATTAGCTTTTGTCAATAAATTATACCACAGCAACCTTCCAAGCAGTGGTGAAATTTGTAACCTATGCGTAATGAACGATCTTCAATATTTAAAGAAGATTGAACTGAATGACATGGTAAATTCTTTCGCCTAAAAGAAAATCATTTATTTAATTTTGAGACAAAATTTTATTGGTATCGATACAGAGAAGAAAAATTCCTACAGCATTTAAAAAAAAGAGGATAATTTAGTGTTTTTCTGTGGCGGTTTAATACATGAATTTGAAATCCAATACAATGTATTACTGTAGCGAGCTTTTCCAAACTTTTCGAAAGAAAGCTTGAAGGCTGCTCTCTTGCATATTGGCAATAAATTTGCATCACTACCACTCATTCATTCACTTTAACCTGAAGGAATTACTCAAACTTAAAAACACGTTTTCGAAAAAATTAAGTACATCTAATATAAATGATGATTTAAAAATCATGTGCTTGATTCTTGATCAACAGCAAGTTACATCAGTGAGCTAGACAGTAGGGCAAAGAATTTATGTTGGGAAAAATCTGATTGAAAAAATTTTATCGACTGGGAAGAAACTGAATTTGATAGACCCGATAAAGTACTGCTTCCACCATTTCATATAAAGACACGTTTATTTGATTAAGTAGTTCGCAAAGGTATTATTAGGAGTTGAAAATATATTCATTTATTTTCTTAATTTATCATATGGAAATTTCAGGGAGGGTATATTCCCAGGAAATTAAACAAGGATACTGACTTTCCAAAAGTGTTGACAAACTTAGAACAAAATGCCTGGCATGGCTTTAAAAATGATGTTTATGTTTTTTCTGATATTGTACAAGAAATGTTAAACAGCTATAAAACCTTAGGAAGTAATACGAGTCTAAACTTTTTGAATTCTCATATTGATTGAATCTAGGTAAATACAATGAGAAACAAGGTGAATAGTTCCATCAATATATAAAATAGATGGAAGGAAGGTATCGAGACCGTCGAGATGTCCACGTAATGGTAAATTATGTTCGATGTTTCACGGAGATTAAATTAAAATTTATAAACGGAAACAAACAACTTTTTTTCAAAATATTATTATTGATTTTAAATAAACCTTAATTGATTAATTTATAGTGTATATATTTGAGTTTTATTTTAATTTGTTATTGAGTAAATAACACTTAGGAAACGCAAACCTGTGATATTTGTTTCTTTTACGAAGCTGATGCCAAATCCAAACGAGAATTAAAAATAACGTGTAATACAATAGAGAAATTTAAAACAAGATTATTTTGATCTGTCTTTTTCTTTTATTTGAGTTATTTTTTCAGACTTAGCATCATTTGAATTGCTGTTGCATTAATTAAAATTTTAATTACTTTTAATTATTCTATGCTACTTTAAGTAACAATTATTTTTAACTTTTCTGCACTTCTTAAAGTTTTGAAGCATTTTTTTGTAAACCTAATCAATTTTATCATTGTTAGTTTTTTTTACATACTTACATATAAAAATGGGCAGGATTGCTAAACAAACCGTTAATAGGACAAGACTAAAAAGAAAACGGAGAGTCGTCTGAACGAAGAAGGAAATGAAATTCTAAGAATATTCCAACGGAGAATGCTGAGCATCAGGAACGAAGATTTTCACAAAGATGATTTTTTAGAAATAAGATACCAAGTAATGATATCGTAGAAAATCGTGTTTACCACCACAAATTAGTCCATGAATAAGCTTTACCATAGTTTCTTTTGCCTAGTCTTTAAAAAAAACACTTCAGGCGTGAGTTACGTGCTTTGATGGGGTTCATCAACAGAGTTTCCGCTGGGAAACTCCATTTATGGACGCTATCAGCATATCAGACATTTATTCAAGTAATTACTGTGTAGATTTTTAAAAAATCGTGTCTAATGAAACAAATGTCTTCAATCACTGATAATGGATCATCATCCATTGAGGACTTTTAACATTAATCTCCAGAGTGTATCACCAGAATAAAAGGAACCGTTACTATATTATTTAAGCAAAATGGAGTTTGTGGTTATGTATTAGGTAAAATAAAACAAAATGAATCATTATTGGAAATACATTTAGGATCATGTTTAATATTTACATTAGACTATAAATTTTTTAGCTCTTAGTTTATTGGTGTCCACTCAGATTCATATTCTGCTTGAAAAGACACGTGGTTACTTTTAATTTCCCCTTAACCGCATTTTATCTATCACTCTCAACATGCAAAGGCCATTCTCGCCTCCATGTTGAAAAACTAGATACATTTTGGGGTTTTGTTAACATTTGTAAATTAACAACTGAATTAATAATTACCTAACTGAGATACGTCCACAGAATTCTACGTGCAATTTTATTTATGATTTGAAATTTATCAATATTACTTACTAATAAATTTGGAGTAAAAATTTATACTAGTTACAAATAAAAATTAGACAAAAAGACTACCAAAAATTTGGTCAGAGAAAAGCTTACTATCGCGTGGTTTTAACTTCATCTGTCAAACGCTTTTCCTACTTTGATCGTAGTTTACTTTTGGTACAATATAAAATCAGTGGTCGTTTCAGGAATATAACACCAGATCGATTTATATTCCGATTTGTGCTAAAGTAATTTAAAGAAAATGTCAACATTAAATTTTCTTCGTCCAACCGACGTCACGTAAGCTTAATGGTACCAAATGTCTGTGATATCAAACGATCATGGCATCAATTGTATGCATATGTAACGATCATGACAAATGGAAGGAGAAGTAGATATGGTGAAACAATGTGGACATGGTGTAGCTACGTGTACGTGGTGAGTTTTTAATTGAGCTACGGAACCCTTAAAATAATCTCAAAATATTAAAATGTCTTACGTTACGAAATGCGAACTAAACCTTTCGAGAAAATTTAAGTTGTTGACAGAATTTAACAGTATAACTAGTATATTAGACTGTACTTATATTGAAATGTAAAAGTTAAAGGGCAATTAGGTCAATGTGATAAAATTTTAAAAGCTTTCAAGTCTTTGAATATTCAGGTAATTAAATATAATTCTTGTTACTAACACACCATGTTATTTATTTAGTTTAAGGCATTATTATCCAGAAAACACGCACGACTACAGATATGTGCTGATAGCTCAATAAATACAGATTAGGGAAAAGTGAATTTTATTGCAGCTTGTTAGGAGAATTAGAATATACCTATAATTTATATTAGTTTTTAAAGTCCCGTATTCATGTGAAAAATTATTATAAAATTACATCCAAATAAAAACACAGAATGAGGTAGCAAAGTGCTTTAGAATAGGAAAAAATCGTTTTAAATATTTGTTTACTTAAGCGTTTCAGGCCATGAGTATCAAACACCAAAATATATATAGTTATTGTGGCAGTCCTGAATAATTATACTATGGAAATAAATGAGTCCTTTGACGGATATGAAATTTCTGTTGAGTATTAAAAACCAGCTGTAGAGAACTTTTTACATGAAGCTACAGAAAGAAAAATGTTTATTGAAGAAAGTTTTTAAGTAAAAAATTACAGTACTTTTCTCATTTACAGCTTAAGAATAAAGTTTAATTTTTCAAAAATAAAAGGTTTATTTTTCAAAATTTCCTCCTGAAGTTTTGAATTGTCATATTTTCATGCGCAACTCATATTCTTCATATGAGTTACGCATGAAAAATCTCATACGGTTGCCCTCTATAATAATGCACATAATTAATGGTTCTACTTCTTCACTATTTATAAATTATCTGCTGAGAGCCATGACTGTTCAGGACCTCCGTAAGTTTTATATGATTCTCAGCAAAATTGGCAAGTTTCGTTTTGCAAGATTAGTTTTCCGTTGCAACTGATCAATCAGTTGCTTACAATCTACGAAAAGAAAAAATCTATCCTAATGAACGTGTATACAATGCAATTAAAATATTGCACAAATTACAGTTAATGTTACTCAACAAAAATTATTTTTGCTCTTAAAACATCAATTTCATAAACGGCGAATTTCTAAATGGGAAACATATGTTTCATAATTGTAACAGATTAATTATATATCCTTTTATGTTACCTCAAACTGAATATCCCTTTTCATTTAATTGTATTAGCTATAACATTTTATTTTTAATTATAGGCAAATATTCGGAACATACTTTATTATCATTTTTAAATTTGAATTACTTAACAAGTAAAGGTATAAAAATGAATGAATACTATTAAATAAAAAATTGCAATGTGTTAGAAATTAATACATTTCTGCATTAGTGCATATAGTTTAATCCAAATAACAAAAAAAATCGGTTATGTCAACCTAAAAATGTGTTAATATATTTAGGTGTCAAATATGTGCTTCTGTTTTATATGTGAATTAATAACCGTCGTCTATTTGTTTTGTTACAAACTTTCACTAGCAATATGAATAATGAACGTATAAAAAATATAACCCGAAATATACAAAAATTTAAAAAGAAAAAAGGATCGGGTAAAGAGAGGCTAAAAAACAAATAAAAATTAATACAAAAAAAAACTCAAATGTTCTAAAAAATAATAATTAAAAGTGATCGCTTAAAGAAAGGTTATAAATTTGTGATACATCCTTCAAGCAGTTTTTAGGGTTCCGTAACTCAAAAACAAATAAGTTCAATCGCTCTGTTCGTATGTGGGTCACACCCATTTTTATCGAAAGCCCATTGACGTGCAAATTTTGAATTTAAATAAAACATATTAACCTGCATATATCGCAATAGCTAAGACTCAAAACAATTCATTCGGATGTACTGGGGAGAGCAAATTAAGCACTCGACAAAATTGTTTTAATTCCGTTCATACTGCGAGGTGTCGTTTGAAAGGCTACTTATATAGGTCTAAAAATATTTTTTATATATTTATGTATTATATTGAGAAGTGAAATACATTGAAAAATATGTGCACACACGCCCTTCTTAATTTCGGACTACTCAATCTAAAATTATGAAGAAAATATGGATTTTTGTAAGCCCACTGAAAAGGTTGTAAGAAAACCACAGCGATGAATCTAGATATCATAATTTTCCCATATTTTTACGCCTATGAAACATATTTTGGTATTTTTATACTTTCAGAGCCGGTTTCTCAGAAACCATGATTTGTAGAAATTTAAAATTTGGCACAGTAATGCAAGGTGTATTTGGTTGGCTAATAAATTTTTAACCCCGATTCGCGTTCAAGAACTTTTGTTAAAAATTTATATGTTACACTAAATTTAATTTAAGTATGCAACATTATTTTCCATTTCTTGTCGCCATCTAGCTGGCAATGATGATATGCTTTCCTTGTAAAATTTCGGTGACTTCAAACAATTGTGCGAGGTTGTTTTGGAGATCTTTATTAACGTCGAATTTTTTTTCACGTAAATGGTTACTTAGAGCCCCGATCATATGGTAATCAGATGGTGCAATATCCGGCGGATATGGCGTATAAGTGAGTAGAACTCAGCCGAGCTCCTTTAATTTATCACGAGTACATTTTGCGACATGTGGTCAAGCATTAGTATTTAGAAAAT
The DNA here is from genome assembly GCA_039881145.1 of Druceiella hillmani. Taxonomy (NCBI): domain Eukaryota; kingdom Metazoa; phylum Arthropoda; class Insecta; order Lepidoptera; family Hepialidae; genus Druceiella; species Druceiella hillmani. The sequence goes on from JAYKKI010000025.1 coordinate 20,799,845, forward strand.
AAATTCGATTCTGTAGACTACTCAAATTGTTAGCTAATCGGAACAATTGTTAATAGTAAGTATATGTAATAATTGGTAACCCCTCTATAAAAAAACTCTCAATGAATTATACCCTTGATATTTGAGCAGCAGCTGGGCATCACTTTTTTAGCACTTATTTCAAATCTGGATATTGAAACTCTAGTTTCTTTGATACAAATCCATTGACGTTTGCGTGTATGCTTAACGTATGTAACCCACTTCTCATCGCCAGTTACAAACTGATTCAGTCGGTCGAAGTTATGTTTCACTGTCAAGAACTGTTGACAAGTATCAACTCTGCACTGAAGGTGATAGGATGACAACTCGCAGGGTATTCAAAAACCGTATTTTGAAACTTTTCACAATTCATGCAAATATGTTTCTATGGTACCATGGCTGCAAGGTAGCTCATCTGCCAATTGACTAGTCGTCAGTCTTGGACCCTCCTCAATCAAGCATCGTAATCTTTGAACGGTGAAGCTTTGGCTATGACTGTTGTCAACCGACTGCACCTTAGCCTATTTATACCTTATAGTAAAACCTTCTAGAAGTTTCGAGAATATTTCCAGAAATGTTCCAAAGTTATGGCTAAAAACTTATTAGCCAACCTAATATTACCCACCTATTTTGCATAAACTTTACACTACCAAATTTTTTAAAACATTAGTATGAAAGTAGAACAGAAAGTAAATAAAAGGTTTACATTTTTTTCTCATTTTAAATATTAGGTTTAACATCATTTAAAAACATTTGTTTTGGGAAATATGTAACTATTTTTCACAATTTTAAATTTCATGTTTAAAAAAGGATCTAAAAAATATGCAAACACATAAAATTTTGCACCGTTACTTTTTAAAATACTGAGCCAAAAATCATAAAAACAACAATGTTAGTAAAATCTCCCGGGAGAATTACAAGATACGTCTTACGTTGTGAAAAATAATATTTGTATACATTTTAATGAAACACTGTATACGTTAAAAAATTTTCGCTGCCAAAATGTGTACGGAACCCTCACGTTACGAGTTTTACTTATTCTAGATAGGTTTTTCTTTTTAAAATATTAGAGACTTGATTTTTTTTAATGTCTACCTTTTTTTATGTATATTATTTTATTTAAACAAAGAAAAAATGCCATAAAATGCCGCGGTGTTATCACTTTATTCTTAATCTTGTACTTTTAACAAGAAAGGACATGGTTATTTGTCTTCAAGTGTCCGTAAATTCAATAAAAAATATATAGTAAATGCTTATAATAACATTTTTCAATTCAATCAATATTAAAAACAGCTTATGTAAAAATTGTAATGATGAATGATTAATAAATATTTGTTAATATATAATAAATATAAAATACACAAAGGCACATATGCACAGGTGAATACATGTTAAAAATGAATATAAAAACAAAATTATCTTAAAAGAGTGATAATGTACGAAATATAAATCAGAGGTAAGTAATATAAATAATGCATACTTTATTATTTTTCGAATATAGGTAATATTTAATTGAATCTTTTTATCTATAATAATGGGCCTTATTAACTAGCAATTAAGGTCTGATATTTGAAGTTTTTTATATTTTTGTTATGAAAATTTAATAAGTTATAAAAAAATGTGCTTTTTAATAAGTGATAAGTATTTAGTGACGAAGCAAAGTGAATTAAATGAAATAAATAAGGATAAAGTTTATTTCATTTAATTCAATGGATATGAGGCGATCGATTCTTGTTTTGTATCAGATTATTGATATGCTTTGGGGCGGTGTTATCTCCAATAGATTCGTCTTGAATTTACTTAATTATGATATTAACTGTCGAATATGCGACGAGGAAGCGTTATGGACTTAAAAAAACATAAAAGTGAATTTATTGTTCGTATCTGATAACTGTACTCTTTCTGGCGTAGTGGTGTTATTTATAGATTTGTTATGTGTTCGGGTACAATTATGCTGACTCGCTTAAAAAATTAATAGGTGTAAAATTTTTGAAATCTGTTTTTAAGAACTAAATAATAGAGGCTGAACATTTATAAAGAATATCCATTAAAAATAACTAATTTAACGTCATTTTAATAAATATTCTTTCATGCCATATTAGAAAAGTCAAAATTGCATTGATGTTAAACTGATGTTATACCAAATATTCCTTTAATATATCCCTCATCGGTTGCTGTATACGTGGAAAAATTTTTTAGGAAAGATTTATAAATCATATGAATGTTTCTAACACACGATAAATATATTCTTTTGACTTATAAGTGTAATCGATTTATTAGTATAAATTTATAAAAACAACTTAAATACTAGAGAGCATACCTTTTAATTGTTTTCCCAAATCAGTCCTTAGTTTAGTTAGAAACACCTTTTTTAAGCTAATATAGTAAAATTATTTTTAATAGAATGAAAAATAACTCAACGTTAGGGAACACAACTACGAAAATTGAATGACACTATAAAAGAACAAATGATGTGAAAGGAACCTTTTTTCTATAATAATAGAGAAAACATAATTTCTATGAAACGTTTTATTTATCATTTTATTTCATTATAGTAAATATGTTATTTACATGTATATTTCACGTGAATTTTTCAATACTGTTTTGAAATTTTCAAAAAATATATAGTTACCAATATTTATCTTTTGCAGGTGATTTCTCTCTGAACCATATTGTTTACTAGTTCATGGTCACGGCTTGTATCCTAGATTTCTTATTAAAATATTTTGAAAGAAATGTTTCACATGATCTGTTGTAAAATAGTATCTGTACTACGATATTAATAGATAGACTGTTAAAAAAATCAACATTTATAATTAATGAAAATAAAACTATTCCCTTTCTTATGTGTCGTGGACGGAAATAAGATAGTAATTAAATATTAGTGTTATTTTCTGGAACCCTCATAATAAACTTGCTTTTGAAAAAACATTTTTCCTGAATACTAACAGATAGTCGAAGATAATGAAATTTAATTATACAAAATCAGACTAAAAAATTCACATGGAAATTAGATATCATTTTTTAAAACTAGAGGGACAAAGCTTTTCTGCAAATATTAAGCTGTAACAAAGCTGAAAGAGAAAAATTAAAGTAATTAGCTCTATGGTCGAAAAGTACGTAATTGAAAGGAGACGACAATATACGTAAATAAAACTTAATAATTAAGTAAAAGAATAGAATCTCATTCAACAATATGCTCAATTCATAATCAGACACAGATAATTACATTTGATACTCTGCATGCAAATATTCCCTTGTCACACTAGATTTGAATCTAACCCGATAATATTTTTGAAAAGAGATTAAGGTTTAGCAATTTTTCCACTACTTAGATGAGAAATAAATCTAACTAACTTAGTTGAGAAATAAAATAATATATGCGGCAGAAAACAGTGGAATTTAATGGAGTAAAGAGCGCTTGTAATTTGCAAACCGCACGATGCGAAAGCAAAGGTACACAAGATTTAATACAAACTTTGCTGCAGAATATTGATTAAGTTGTGAATAATGGAATAAGGTCAGCTAGACCTTGTTACAATTTGAATTTTATATTAGTTTTTATGTCCTTGGTAATTAATACTATCCTTTGTAATTAAATTTTTTTCCAACATTTAAAAGGACAACTTTTTTAAGTTTATGTGTTTCCTTTTAGTTGGTCGATTGCTATGAAATATTTACGTTAATCTAGATTCAATAGAATCTATCCGTAAAAAAATACCGAAATTGCTTTATATGTATTTACGTGACACTAAAATAAACAGGCTCATAAATAAACAGATATAAATTTGAAAATCAAAATTTGTTAAGTTCTAATATTTTTTGTCATATTCCCTGAAATATCTAATATATATATATATATATATATATATATATATATATATATATATACATATATACATATATATATATATATATATATATATATATATATATATATATGCAATGTACAAACAGATGAATATACAACCTAATACTAATCTTACCGAAGTAAAACTATTACAACTATTGACAACAAGTTCAAATTTTAAAGCAGTTGCGGAAAAAAGTAAGTTTATGACAAATACATACGATAGCAAAAAACTTTATGTGTGGAGTACCATCGATATCGCCATCTACCCTCATACGTCTTGTCGCATTCAAATTGCTTATTCAAGCGCCTAATTTTCTCGCACCACTCCATACTTTGACCGCGTCAATTTCGCCAATATTTCTGGATGAGACACTTCATTGAACAATTTAAAATAACCCTAGTGTTCCCTGTCGTTGCATGTAGGTACACTCTATATTTTTGTTATTATTATGCTTCGAGTAGGTGGTAATTTTTTATTCCTTGTGCTAATACCATGTGAATTAATTTTTCGGAATATGTAATTTGTATATCTACTAATTGATTGAAACGAAAACAATGAAAATGAATATTGCTATTAACAACAAAATGAAAACTAATTATCACTTTAAATTTACTCCAATATTAAAAAAGTCAATCGCCCTTTTTTGAAGAAATAATCACAAAATCAGGTTAAAAAATAATATTTTCGTTAGTTATTACTCTCATAAATTACTTTTTCGTAAATATTCAATGTGCAGACAGCACAATACTACAATTTTATTATATGGATAGAATGCAATATTTAATCTCGTTTTGTAATATATCAATAATTTAACAAAGAAGAAATATTTTGATCGTAATAATTATTGTTAAAATGTTCGAAGATATGTTAATGTAATTATGGGTATTAATATTCATAACAGGTATGTTTAATTTTTTGTTTTCACTATGGTATGAAATATCGGCTCTGTTTTATGTGACAAGAATAGAATATAATAAAATATTGAAATACATTTTTTTGTCGTCTAGCTTTATTCTTGTGCATATTTCTTTCTTTGGTACAACTGATCTTGAAAAGATGCTGATTTTCTGGATCTTTTATTTTTCAACAAAGTACAGACATTTACCAACTGTAAATGATATTACTTAAATAAAACAGCTATTCAGGATAGGAGAATTTTATTGAGCATTTTGCAGAATATTTTTGACTATTTTTCAACGACACCTGTATCATCGCTATTAAATTTTAGTGTAATTCATGAAAAATAAACCAAAGGCAATTAAAGTTATTTCGGATTATCTGTGCAATAAAATTCTATGCTTTATGTACTCTTTTTTTAACTGACTTTCAAAGCGTGGAGGTTCTCTAATCGGCGCGTGTCCATTTTGTTTATAGACATTGGCGAATGGATAGCTGTGTCTCGAATATGCTTCGCTGAAATTTCATTATTCTTTTCTCGTTTCAAAGGAAATGTTTAGCTTCAGAAATGTTCTATGTACACACTACCAGGTCCTGATAAAAGATTGGAAAGATATTCTAAGGAAATATTCAGTGGATGAGAGTACATGGTCACTTTGAAAAAAAATATAACAAATTTCAAATTACTTAACGTATCTTTATAAATACTTTAAGTCACATATTATAGGCAGTGTCGGATGATGGAACTGGAATAAGCATGGAAGGTGGTGACAAAAATCCGCAAGTAAGGAGTAGATTTAATAAGGATGAGTTCATTTAATTCCATTTGGTCTATTGGTCACAAATGGTGACGAGAGTGTGACGACAGAGCCCGAAGATAATTGCAGAAATATCTCAATTGTAAGGTTAATATATTATATTTGCCATTTCTCAAGGAGCATTTTGGCTGCATGTCTGATGAACCGAAAGGTTTCATGATGGATAATAGTACTTCTAAATCGTGGAGCAGAGTTTCATCGAGTTTTGGTCTGTTTGCTTTATTTTGATCGGTCCTTTGGTCACAAACGGTGGCAAAATCTGATGAAGAAGCTGATGGTGGCGACAAAATGGCGAAGTGTTGATTAATCGTGTTTTAGCTCCTTTGACATTTCTTTTGAGCCGTGTGGTCATAAGCAACGGTACGTGTAGGTGTTTTGAAACTAGCTACTTTATTAAGATGCTCACAAAAAAAATATTATTTGACACAAATTTTCAATTTGTGATATTTTTTAAACCGGTGTCAGCTATTTGGCTGCCAATATCATAGTGTCGTTTACAAATTTTGTTAGATTTACGAAAAACATCAGTGCTCTAAGTAAAATTATCTTATTGGTTAAAAATCTCTTAAACCATCGTGGTGGAGTGGCTACTTGATCTGTCCTCGATATGCTTAGTCCTTGTAATCCCTTTTATTGCACCTAATGAACAGCAAAACTAGCAAAAGCTATTCATAATGTAAGACAATGTATGTTTATGGCAGCGTTTCGGTTTGTACATATATTAGGCGCAGTACATATATTAGTGTTTGTACATATATTAGGGTTTTCACACTTTTTTTATAAATACAGTTTACTTTATTGGTAAAGAAGGGGGAAAACCCTAAATAGAAATAATTTAGAGAACACAATTATTAACAGAGGCTATATTCTTGTGAAAGAGCAGAAAAGTGATGACTGGTTGAGTCCTTTATTTATAAGTGATGACCATAGTCTCTTAATAGTGAAGGGTGTGACTTTGGACTCATTTGACTTGTGCGATAAATTATTTGATTACAATCTGTGGTTAGTCACTGATAATCAAACCGCCAAACTTGACATGAATTATTTAATTGAGAAAGGTAGGTTCAGAAAAGGCGAATAAAGTCTGAAGAAAGAGTCGAAAAATGATCATAGGAACTCCTAAGTATTGAGGAATATACTCGTGGAAGTTTAACTCGTTTGACATATCCTAAAGTAACCAAAAGAGCAATGAAGTAAATAGGTTGGTCGGTATTTGCAGGTGATAAAATAACTAAGATATAATAGCATGAGAACAAAATAACTAAGATATCAATAGGTAGGTAAGAAAATATGAAAAAAAGCTTGGCCAAATGTAAAATGAAATAAAAAACAAACAAGGCAATTAATTTTAAAAAAAATTATATGTAAAATATATGTTAAGTAATTGCACAATACAAGGAACGTTTTAAATAATATATTTCCAGTCACTTATATATTTCAATTTTCCGTTTCTCAGATGCCAGTACATCACTTGTAAATTATCAAACTGTAAATCAATTTTAAAAAGTTGAGAGTCTCAAAGTTGTGAGAATGTATTCATATTCATTGAACGCCACAAATGTAAAATAGGATTTATTAAATTGCCCATAAGTTTGTAACATTCAGAGAAACATAAAATATCAGGAGCACTAAAAATAAAAAAATAAAACTTGTTAAGAAAAAAATTGACCCACTTAAAATTACCATTGAACATGGAAAGCCCTAAAAGAATAACTATAAAAATTTGTGAGAAAGCGAGTATTAATTGAACATTTTGCGATAAATTATCCTTTGCAAACATTAATAAATTTGCGTAATCTTGCTAGTAATAGAGATTTCCGGATAATAAAAATATAAATACTTAGTTGTGATTTGTAAGGTAAAATATAATTTTCTGACAAAAGTAAATTTGTAAAATCTTACTCCCTTTATAAAAATAGTACTATATATCCTCCAATCATTAAACTTTTATATGTACTTGAATTTATTTAGAACCTTTGTAGTAAGAGTTCTACTCGAGCTTAACAAATACGTAAATAAATTGAATAACAAAACATACTTTATTGTTCAACAAGACCAACATAAAAACTCGTTGTAGTGATTAATTTGATTCATTATGTACAAAAATACGTATATTTGTTAAATTTAAATTGAATACACCTGATTATATAAATACCATTAATGAAATTTAAATTTAATACATCTATATAAATTTAAACTATAAGCTCAAATATTCAAAACATTAAGTTATCTTGTTTGCCTATTTTATAAAGAAAACTATGATCTCATCTGCGATAACACTTGTAGTAATGTGGAGGTATGTAAATTCAACTAAGTCAGCATCCCGTGTTCATATACAACCTCACTCCGAGATTCACGTTAATATATCCAGAGGAATGTTTAAATATTTGAAGTAAACTTGTATTAATACAAACAGCTTAAGCCGCAAAGGTAAAGAGCTGTGCGACAGCTGCCCGTGAGAAGTGACACCGCGACAAGTTACGACGTCAGTTAGTAAACTATTCACCGGGTGTCTGCCTCTCATTAACCCGTAACTAAGGGAAGGGGGACATAGATTTCAAAGGGTGGAATAGTTAGAAGAGGTGGTATATTAGACATTCCTAGAATAGTTTTACGGGTCAAATATATGATATTTTTTGTTTTTATTGGAAGTTAATATATATTGTTAACATGTAAATTAGAAACTTTCGCTTGTCCGATACTGCTGCCGCTTTTTATAAGCTCTTTTAATAATTTTCTAAACAGTTATTCAATTGTCAACATTGCTCTTTGCCATTCGCCTTGACTTGAGGCTCTTATTGGATTAATTCAACAAAAGTGATAGTTTTTCTAATATTTTTATGACGCAAGTTTCAAACTAAATTTTAGCAAATAACTTTATTTTCATGTAATGGTAATATTTACATGTTTCATTTAACCATAGTTTTAAAATGGATAGACGTAGCTATATATCTCATACCTATTGTCATCCCAATTAAAAGCATATATTTATAAACTTTCATACATATAGGCCAAAATCAATAAAACAGTGAGGTCTTTTTAGACTGCAAGACGGACTTAAGACGGATGATGGAGAAGTATAAGGATTCCTTGTTTAACTGTGGACCATAGAATGAGGTAACGACTGAGTAAATATTTAAATATTATATCAGACTATTCTCATGAAGTCAAAATTAATATTTTAGGCTCAGGAGAAATTTCTCGTACAACTTCCTTCAAAGTTTTGGGAAAGTTAAACCCAACTCTGGCCATTGTACGTCATTAACATTCGTACGTTAAATAGATAGAAACTTAGTTTGCTTTGATATTTGATAAGTTCTCAACTATACGTAAGTAATGCTCAAATAATTATCTGGTAAATTCTAAAATTATTAAACCCCTCTTTACTCTCCTAGGTATTATATATTAAAAAGAAATATTTAAAATATGTTACCACTTTTAAATCTGTAATATCTTTATTAAAATTAATTAAATATTGTGAATTTAAATAGATTAAGCTTCAAAAAATTTAAAAAACGAGCGTTTTATTCAGCACTCAATAAGCAAAACTATTAAAAACTGGTACTCATATCTTCTAAAAATGAATAACAATAGCTTTTTTTTGGAGAAAGCTAAGAGGAAAATTTAATAAAAAAATAATCCATTCGAACGAATGTAAATTGAATTTCATAATTATTATATATGTTCATCAGACATAGCTTGGATCAACCTCTATTCAAAAATAAGATGCTTCATAGCGAAATCAAGAAATTGTACTTTATTGGAGTTTTTCTAATATATCGAAAATATTTTCAAACATATGCCTTAAATAGTTTTTTGATTTATAAAAATATGTCATAAATGTTACCGTGCGGCAATTATTGCACGACTGTGAAAAAAAAGGGTTATGCATTAAGTATTCCTTCATAACTACGTGAGTTTTATTCCCTCCTAGCAATGAAAGTCGCAACCAATTTCAGTAACTTAGTTAAACAGGCCATACAACTTTACAAAAAAATTAAAATAGAGCTCATAATATTAAAATGTTTAATACGGGGAAAATAAATAAATAACAATATTTATATTAATTTTGTGCTTAACAATTAAAATAATATTCTAGGTATACGTATCTAAATATAAAAAACGAACCCCCAACAAGGTCACTCACGTGTACGTCTGTCTGTGCGTTACAGTCGTTACTCTCAGAAACTTCTTATCGTTGAAATTTAAAATTTTGCATTCTAATAAAGGCTATTATTAACTCGCAGCTATCTTGACGGATAACACTGAACATTTATATTGAAATAGAAGGGAAACAAGGCAAGTAAAATCCCATAATAGCGTGTGGTATCGTTTTGACAGAGATTTAGCAAGATCTCAAAAAAAATTTATAATTTTAAATATTGTATCTTCACAGATGTACTGAAATAAATGGATAAAAATATACCAGCCTGCTCCATTTCCAAAAAAAACTAAAAAGAGTTTTCAATGGCCTATCTAAAAGTTAAAGAATATATTCACGATTATACACACACAGACACAGATACATATACACACACACACACACACACACACACACACACATATATATATATATATATATATATATGTACACGGTATTATTAAATATGTATTGCACGAGGAAGTCGATATTAGTGATTACTTATTATAAATAAAGTGATTTCACTTCAAATGAATTACGGAATCCTCGATACGACTCCCAATTGGTCATTTTTTTAAATTTATACTTTATACAATTGCACATCACTAAGAACATTGCTCACAGGTAATATGCCTACGTTTACATGTCACAGTAAAGATTACTCTTAAAAATTACATAAGTATTTGTAAATAATTGTCCATCGTATCTCTAATATCGTTGCGCATCTCATGTTCCGATGGCAAATGGATTGATATTTGATTACATTATTATTAAACTAATCCGAATTAATAATCTGTCAAGAAATATTTATACAAATTTTGAATATATTTGGCGTTATTTTGTAGATATTCGTTGTTCACAATTAAATGAAACTACGTGATGTCGTATTATTTATATTTTCTTATCGAAACCTAGGTCGTGGTAAAGAAATTAAAGAAAGTAGAAATAATACTACATCACGTAGTTTCATTTAATTCATACAAATTATTTACTACTATTCAAATGCCGATCATCATCATAAACCTATATCGGTCCTCTATTGGACATAGATTTTTATGATTTTATGATGCTAGCACACATGCTCCTCCACCTCTTGCATCCAATCATTTTTCGCCAACTTTTTTAGGGGTTGAATTCATCTGCCTGGAGGACGTCCCACGCTGAGAGTCGATTTTGGTGATCTCCACTCGAAAACTCCTTTACCCCATCCATTATCGGTTCTTCAACAAAAAAGGCTATTGACACTTCACTTTACTGAATTAAGCCTGGTCGAATGCTAGTATTCAGTATTGATATTCCTAGTTTGTTACTAAATACTGCCAGTTAAAAAATGCCGACTCTGGTAACAAACAGTATTACTATAAAACCATTGTTTAGCGCTTTAACATTAAGCATGAATTGAATAAAATGGTAACTACCATTTAATTATGAACAAAAATATTTTAAGCATGCTACATTCCCTGTAAATATAAACTGAATTCTCTTGAACATGTTTTTCTGTATATTACCTTCGCATATAAACCTTCAGCCTCCCTCATTACTCAGTCGTAATGTGTAATATGTTACAAATTGTGGTAAGTAATATTGGAAATGCGAAAGCAAGTTTGTTTGTATTTTTATCTTGCTTTCACATCACAAGTGCTATATAAAACTTTATAAAAATTTTAATAAAATCTGAAAGTTTTTTATCGTTACATAAGAATTGTATGTTTCATCTCGTATACATATAGTTCCTTTGGGATTAATAAAAATCTCTTTCTGGGTACTGACAGATGGTCGTTACTGCTTCCCTCTAGAAATCAACTTTACACTAAATCATCACTTATATTATTTAAAGTTATCCTAGACCATCCATACATGATACCATCTTATTCACAAACAATATACGTCCTACCTAAAATCAATTAAAAAAGATTGTGGGCATTGAAAATCGATTACAATCAGATGAATATGATGGTTGTTCAGATAGATGTATGACTGAACACCCGTGTCCGAAGTGTTCAGTCATACATCTATCTGAAGGCATTTATTTCTTATAAAGGTAGATGCACTGATGAAATCAAAAGGCATTGACCATTACAGTTCTCCTATGCATAAACTGAGGAAGATGCGAAAGAACAGAAACTTCATAAAAGACAACGAAATTCCTACTCATTAGAGCATTAATATTCTTTATTTTTCTCTACATCGCAGACATAAATATATTTGGAAAGGAAAGGAAATAAATAGATGCCTTGAAAATGTGCTGAAGAAAAATGATTGGAGATCGTGGATTGAGTTACTTAATAATGCATTCATATTTCAAAACCTCTTTGGTAGCATTTACGTAATATTGTTCTAAACTCACATTATGAAATTATTTGGACCAATTTTCATTTGATATGAAAATTTTTATTGATTATTAAAAGCATACAATCAATACTACTCACTCAGTTTGGAAAATAAATTTAATTTAATTTTCATTTATATCGTTACGATGAAAACCTGAAAGTCGTATCAAATTTTGTCTGAAAAATGCTTTATATTTGAATAAACTAATTAGACTAAACACAGCATATTCGATAAAACTATGTTTACATTCAAATTTCGTTTATTTATTTATTCTAATCTTGTTTGTTAAACATTCTAATCTCATGAAACCGGTGTGGTAATAAAATGGCAATGGTTGGTTTAAATATCCGCTGTCGAAATCCTGCGTCTCTATTTACACAAATCAAGGGCAAGACGTTGTTTGTAAGCATTTGCTGATTTGAAAATTTAAATTAAACGTTAATCAACTCTCATCATGAATATTCATTCATATTGAGACCTGATTTAGGTTCTCTTGCTGATTCCTAGCAAATTTCTTCGAATCCTATTGATGTAATATTTCCACTTTGTACCTTTGTAGATCTGGAACTATAAAGTATTATAAAGTTTTGATTCCTTTAAAATAAATGTTATTAAATAAGATAAGTTTGTATATTTAAAATAAATTTCAATCCTTACACACTTTCATTTCAATCACTTCTAAATAGTACATATCTGTTTTAAGTTTTTTTTCAACATTTTTACTTTTTCTGTTTTTACATCGTTACTTCCATGCGATTAAGTTTCTTGTTTTGATGAAGTTTTTATTTAGATAAGATACATTTCACTCAAAATATTTTCAAGGATTTTTGTTTGGTGCTGGGAAAAAACAGGAAAACATAAGGAAATAAGCAATTACAAATGAAACGCTATAACATAAATGTTTTTATTTGTCAAGATTTGTGGTATTTACTTTGTTTAGAATATGAAGGTTTTTATGTAAAATTTTTAAGATAAAAATATAAAAATTGTTAATTTTTAATACACTTTCAGTAGCTTCCTTGGGAGAAGATTTAATGATCGGAAAGCGAACTGTTCTCGTGTATCATTTGATCTTAAGATGGGAAAAACTTCATCTGAAAATTAAACTCGTTGGTTACAATGTTATTTCGAAACGGCAAAACTGTCCTCTGTCGCTAAGTTCATTACAGAGGCTCAGAATTTGCAGATGCCACCCAGCCACATAGACTACATTCTAATGGCTAATAATCAGCGTAGCGACAAGCTCGTAGATCTTGCTGGTGGAATACATAAAGCTCACAATAAATTTTTGATAAAGTATACCTATAATTGAATTATTTATGGTCGGTTTCTGAGTATCTTTTATGGAATAGGTATCTATTTCATCACTGTTTTATATGAATAATTTCAAATTAAAGATTTATGGAATAGATATCTATTCCATAAAAGGAATTCAGAAACTGGCCATCTGTGCAACGGGATAGAATGGAATATGGAAAAAGTCCTACAAGCAGACAACTCGAGGATCACTCTTAAAGCATAAAAGTAAAATTTATTATTTACAATATAAAAATAAAAAGTGCTATTGTTAAGAAAGAACATTAAAATCGATCGATTTAACCTATTAACAAATTGCTACATGTGTATTTTCGTTTCATTTTATTAAATAAATAATTATATAGTAATTTTGTTTCATTTTATCTCGAAAAATACTTTGGAAAACTATTTTGTACCAAAACGTTCAATCTATTTCCCCCAAACTTTTCTATACTATCCTCAGCTAATAAATATTAAAATGGTGGTGATTCTCGATTCATCTCTTAAATCCCGCAAAGCCAGTCAGTGCTGAATCTTTAGCTAATATCTCTATAACTTCAGCATTGCTCAAAAATTACCAAGCCGATGCTAACGGGATTACAAATTCCATGCAGCTATACACCTTAAGATATAAAGCTTTGACCAACTTACAGTTTGGTGCCAATGTGTTAAAAGATAATACCACTCCGTAGGAATTGAAAAAATTCCAGTTCAAATGTTTACTCAAGGATAGCTGAATCATAGATAAAACACTGAAAGTATAATATGTGTTATTGTGAACTTTTTAACTTTTGTTTTATTTTATAAATATAATGTTTTTCCTTCCACATTTCTCATTCCAAGAAGTACATATTATAATATGTAAAATATTTTCCATTTCGTTTATTAAACGACAAAAAGTCTTGCTTGTATATATTTCTAAATAAAAGGCTCTTAAAATAACTGAAAATAACATGTATTTTATAGGGCATACTTTAAAAACAGCTAAATACAAAAATTTACATCTACACTTTAGAATTTACCTTAGATTGGTACGTGAGGTACCAATTTAAGGTAAGTTCCTAATTTAATTAAGTGGTTTTTAACGGTAAAATATAACAATTCAACGGAAAATAGTTAAATTTGGTATTTACAACCTGTTTTAATAGTTAAAAAAACTGGACATCAATAGGGACTCTATATATAGAGATATATTTTTCAGTTGTTTGCCATCAGATATAACAAAATCATTTGGTTTCTTAGGAAAATAGAAAAACAGTTACCGGAAGTCATCACATAAATGTATTTAAAGCAAAATTTAAGAAAGGCCTTCACACAGTGGAATCATTCTTAATCAAAATGATGCTCTATTAAACCATTTCCACCAAAAATTAATTATATCCGACGTGAAAAATAGGTCGAGAAATAGAAAACTAACACTAAACTCTGTATACGACAGTGAGAAACGATTTGGAGAAAATTTTGCCTGTTGCCGTAAATTTTGAAAATACGATATTATCAAAATTCAAAACATACTTAAAAGGATTATTGTATTGGTAGATTAATTTTATATATTTTTGATAATTGCCGACCTGAAGATGCTGTAATACAACGAAACCTAGGTAGTGGTAAAGAATTTAAATAATGTTGAAATAATACTATACAATGTAGTTTCATTTAATTGTGAATCGTGGAAAGATTAAAATTGATGGTTAAAAAAATTACGTTTGTATGTATTGGTTCTTTTCGATAATCGATCAGTAATAATCCACATCAGCATCATCTTTATATTATTAGTCTATTAATTGCAAATATATCCTTTAAATATAACCAACATATCCAGGATAATTGAAAGATATAAAATGTAATAATTTCCCTTTCCTATATGCATTTTTATGCTTCTTTTTCGTGGCAGCAACAGAAAAATCAATTGCCAGCGAGATTACGTGAAAACGCCTTCCATACGGATTTACTAATGAAACCTTGAAAAAGCTTAATCACACGATAAAGTAAACTTTTTTTTTTTTTTTTTTTCTGAATTCTCAGTGAAGGGGATTCGGAAACTTGCAACATACGCAAGCAAAAGCTGGCGAAGATGCGATAACGAATTCTCTTGAGGCATTCGCAGACATCGAGCACAGTTTTTCGTTTATTTCCACATTAATGTAATTCTTTTCGACGCTAGTAAATTGTCTATGGTATGCACTTGAATGTCTTGTTTAGTGCATGCGAGAAAATAAAAAGCAACGTACTTGAGGAGTGATATACTGTTGTCAGATTGAGATGCGTGTGAAAAGGAATTGTCCTTGTCAAGAATTGGTTTTCGTGAAAACATAGAATATGTAAAACACATCACACAACTATAATTTGCCGTTGTCATCATATAGTATTAATATTGACATTGTCAGTGGGAAAATTCAAATACGTGCCATCCAATGAGGCCTAAATCGTTAAAAATTATTGAGTGATTGTTCTAATTAACATATAGGCTCATTTTTAATTCTATAAGTAGTATAATTCCTGTGGAATAAAACTCGGAATGTATTTGCTCAATAATAAAAATCTACTGCTACAACAATTCAATAGATAACGCAACGTGCATATTAAAACTTACATGCAAATTTTGGCCAACATTTTCTTATCCCACCTCTGCGCATCTTGTGTATCCGCAAAGTCATCCGTTAACAATCCGTTGAATATATCATTAGAAAAATAAAAGCATTTCAAGTCACTCATATATTTAGATTTATTTTATATGCTTCACTTTAGATAGTCACGCCATTTTTGTGCGAGACCCTAAAATCAGTATTTCAGGAATAATTTTTGACTGCATTTTTCGTTACGGACGTTTACTACGTATTCGCTTTATCGGCATTAATATTCTGTTTTAAATATAGTAATATATACAAACACACATATATATATATATATATGCATATGTACATGTATATATATATATATATATATATATATATATGCATATGTACATGTATATATATATATATATATATATATATATATATATATATATATATAAACATATAACAGAACGGTCTAGTAATACTTCTTGGGATGGATGTGCTGCTATAATAGAACTATAATAATAACTATACAGTCAATAAAATAATTTTTTAATATCGTTCAATAACTAGAGCACCGAAGAATTATTTTCTATATTGCAGGTTAAATATTATAAGGTAAGCTTATTTTCTATATTGTGATGTTAATTTTATATAAAGGAACAATAGGACCATGGGTCAGTAGGCAAAATAACCATATTCCTTAAGTTGGTTCTTAAAGTTCAGTATTGTAACTTTACTCTCTAAAGTAACAAAAGAACCATTGTCAATTCGGTAGAATAGTTTATAGCTATGCTGAATCATTCTGTACTGTGATGAATGGATGACTTCGATAATTTAGTTTATTAACCATAGGTTTTGTTATTGTTATCTGAATTAACAGAATGACTAAAGGAATATCAGTACAATAGATTGATTTATATAATATTTAGTGAGACGTCACTTATTATAATTGGTTTACTGTATGAAAATATCACTAATATTAGGCATATCACTTTTTACGTGCGAGCTACGGTTGCTTCCTATTTTTGAACATGTAGCCATACTATTTGTAGATTAAAAAAAATTAAGTGCTTTAAATGGAATTAAAAGTAATAATTAATCTTTTCATCAAACGTCAAAATAGTACTTTTACAATAATTACATGAATTTCAATTTCTAAAGTCAAGACATTACGCAAATATATTATAATAGTTTGAATGTGTATATAAAAGTGCGTTTCCAAGTAATTTTATGAAGATAAAATTATTATACTTAATTTGACGCTAAATAAATAATCTCACTAGAAACGATCATAAACATTAAAAAGATTAACAACGTAGATTAACAATTCGTTAAGTCAAAATTTGCTTATGTGACAGTACATATTTAAATGAAACTGTAAAATTCATAAAATGTTTAAAACTTGTAACTTTTAATTGTATAAAATTGTTATTACATTAATTTAATTCCCGAAATAGTGTCTTTCCCAGCATTAGTCCAGGTATAAGTAAAGTACCTGCTGCCGGTGCACAGTTGTGTCAGGAGATATAGCTGACTACTTCTCAATACGTAATAATATAAAATCCAAATAATGTACAGTCGCTGTTCAGACTATAGGGAATCTTATGCACATTTTCATATGCAATGTATTTTAAATATTGGCGCCATCTATAAATGAAAAAAAAACTTATCAGATACGAGTGGAACTCCCACTACGAGATTTCTGAACGAATTTATGCAAATATGAAAATTTAGTTGTTCATAATATTCTATTAAAATATTTACAAATATACATTTCTAATAATGTAAATATATTTCCTAGTAGGTCTTTCCCAGATATAATAAATTATATTTTAAAATGTAAAGTTATAGAATGCTCCGAACTTTTGCAGACACAACTTCATGTCATAAGTTGGTCGACTGTCATTCCTAAACTAGTAATGTCCAAGTCTTTGTGATAACTTTGATTTCCATTTCATTATAAACCTGATATAATAAATAATTTTTAAATATTTAAAAACAGAATCTTACCTGATACAGCGAAGGGACCGTTATTTAACTCTTACAAAAATGACCACTGTGAATCTTAATAACTCGTAAACGGATCCCCATACCTAAAAAGTTTGTTAGTTTGCAAACCCAAAGATGGTTTTTAAGGATTTGATTTCATCACTTTGTAAACAATATAAATATGTAAAAACGTTCCAAATTTTAGCTTTATTGTTATAAAAGACTGTGAGTAAAATTACTGGGAACTAAAAAAATGCTAGTTTGCTAGGGAACCTAGAAAACCAAATACTCACTTTTATTCCAACTATGAATGTTCAATATGAAACGTATCGCATAGCCGAGAAATTTGCTATAAATACTTCGGGAAATCTATCATAGATGGACTTGAAATAAATCCTAAGGACTATCCTGTATAATAAAGAACATTTATCCTTAATTTTAGTGAAAACTTGTTCAGTAGATTTTTTTGTGATGCGTACACAAAATGACAAATAGATAAAAAGTTTTAATTTGGTTTTTACTTATGTTAGTGTCAATTAGCCATCATTGTTTTTAATTATCTTCAATACACAGCATTGACCACTGCTTCAGTTTTATTATTTCTGTAAATGACTTTTCTCTATTTCAGGAGTTCCCAAGCAGGGGGGTGCGCCTCCCAAGGGGGACATAGAGAGATGTCAACGGAGGCGGAAAGCGTTTGCATTTTAGAAAAAAAAAACAAAAAATATATAAACAACATTAACAAATAACATTGCAATGTAATGTATGTTTAATTTACATGCATAAAATTAATAAAATTAAATATCATATTCACTATTATTACCACAAACTTGCGAAAAATTTGACGTTTTAGTGTACATTTTTTGTTGAGAAATCAGTTTGTGTGTGTAAAATTATTGTGTCTCACTGTTAAAAGGTTAAGTTTGTGTATTTACAAACTTTTGTTAACATTTTTATTTAATTTACTAAATCAAAGGGGGGAATGAAAAAGTAAAGGGGGGGCATGAAAATATAATTTATGGTCCGGGGAGCCTCAACAAGAAAAAGGTTAGGAAACCCTGCTCTATTTGGTGTTAAAAAATTATATCAATCTATCGACATAGTCAATTACACGGTTTAAAAAAAAATTAAATTTGTTTAAAGAATATAATATTTACAAAGATAAATAATGGCTTACCTTGCTTTTTAAATAATATAACAATTAAAAGAGAGAATGTTAAAGGCATTTGTCAAAACACATCTTTCTCATGAATCATATGCATATAATGTAGTATAGAGAAGCTTTATCTGATGACATATATTCTATATTGTTGGACAATGATTTAAAATGTAAATATTTTCAGAGTTCGGAGACTAAGGGTTCTTGGGGTGAGAGAGTTCCTAATGTTTTTTTTTCTGAGTGTGCCTTTACACGAGACATCATTTTCTTTAAACATTCTAATGTTTGTGCTAAATTATAGAAAATTTTATAACCATTGTGTCAATATTCATCGTCTAATTAAGGTTAGTCAAGCT
Source organism: Druceiella hillmani (assembly GCA_039881145.1). NCBI lineage: Eukaryota > Metazoa > Arthropoda > Insecta > Lepidoptera > Hepialidae > Druceiella > Druceiella hillmani. The sequence continues at coordinate 20,819,265 of JAYKKI010000025.1, forward strand.
AAGTTCTTTTTGTTAATGTTGAAATATGGTTGTTTATTTTATTTATACAATTTCATTTAAAATACATCCTTAACATTTTACAAATTGATAACTATCATAACATGGAAATTGTAAAAATATTATTTCAAGATATCTATTTTAAACCGAATAATTCAACAAGTAGAAACAGCGTGAATGTGGGGTATTTTCATATACAAGCCTTCCACACTTCAATTTATCCCTTTTGTGAGTCTTTACTCGAGGTGACTTCGAGATCCCTTTCAGGAGAGTATTTTCTGGTGCTCATACATGAAAATTATTAAAAATTCGCTTGAGTCGAATAAGATATCGAGTCGTTCTGGCGGACGTGTGACCTAAACCTATTGATCGTATCTTCAGGTGGGATATTAGCAAAGATGCTATCTTTGCTAATATCCCACCTGAAGATGTTGTAATACAACGAAACCTAGGTCGTGGTAAAGAAATTAAAGAAAGTAGAAATAATACTACATCACGTCGTTTCATTTAATTGTGTCCAATTTTATTTGTAATATTTAATTATAAAATGTTAACTATTCATTAAACACAAATAATTTAGTCTTTAATTATGGAAGGATAACTGAGGTCAAAATATTTGAGAGAGTGTACAAGTACTCATATTTTTATTTTCCTTAATTTTGCTTTTTTCCTCTTTCTAATGTTGCTTTTCGTGTTATGTGTTGCAATTAAATTGAATCTTTTAAACTACGCTGTTTACTTCCCCGCGAGAGAGGACCCTAACGGCCGGGACAGCGTACAAGCGCATGTCGCCCCGTGAACCGGGATTTGGTGAATCATGGTGCGACGGCGACTTGTCAGTAGTTTTGCGTGAAATTGAAAATTATGTGACAAGGGTATCGCAGAGCTGGTTATGGATTTTTCAAAAGAGATAACTTATGGGAGGGCCCGGAGTACCGATGTCTGCTCCGATCTCTAGCCGGTCCTCGTTTACAAGGTGAATGCGTACGTTGTGACGTAAACTTGTTATCATTTTAATGGAGCCGAGTGTACGGCGGAGATAAAGAGTTGTTAGATCTGGGTAATTTCTTAAAAGTTTAATGATATTAACGTTTCTTTCAGGAGTTTAGAAATGATTTAGTATTAAAAGACTTTGATATTTAAAGTTCAAAGGTGAATCAACGTCATAATGAAGGAAAAATTGTTAATATATATGAACACTCGCAAAATTAGTATTTTCTTTATTTACTGGTGATATTAAAGTACATAGTAGAAAACAATTTTGCTTTTAATCAGTTTATAAATATTTTATCGTATTACCTACAAATTCCTAATAAGTGTAACGATAAATATGACAACATGGTCATAATTTATAGAACCACATTTATATATTGTTAATCAATTTTCGATATGTAATAACATTAAGCCGATTTCCCGCAAGTATTATCCCTCTATGTATAAATGACAATAACAATTAAGTATGTATGTCTCTTAGTTTGCTTCAATTAGAGAATTACATACAAATACAGACTCGTCCACTAAGCGTTGGATAATAACATATCCCCTATTTTATTAACCCTCCTCCATGTTACTGTCACTTTCGAGAAATGCTCGAAATGTTAGGGTGGAGTAAAACAAACACATATTAACCTATTTGTTTAGGATAATTAATATTGAACACCAGAAAAAATAAGATATATCAAATAATGTTTAATAATACATTGTGACCCATGTTTGGTTGGATATTTTTTCTGTCGTTTTAATAACTGATTCTTATTTACGTATATAAAATAATGTTGTTTTTGTCGCTCATGGAACTCTCTAGATTAGCGGGAAAAGCCTATATCATTTATTAATTGCTTTTCATATATTTGAGACTGCTAAGTATGGTAGACTAAAGCAGTTACAATGAATACGTTATACAACTATGAAATTATTGGAAAATAAACAACATTGAAGCGGTCTGCATTTTGATACCTAATCGCATGGAATGTTATATTACTTGCCTCTACGTGACTTTTATTTCCAGTTAGCACATGATATGTATTATGAACATATATTTTTCGTACATTAAATTCTTTTTGACTTAGATATAATCCTACAATCCTCGTATTTTATTCTATTCAAAATACTTTATACATATGTTGTTATATTTATTGACGAGACATCGCTGATTATTCCTACATAATAAAACATTTTATTTTTCACATAAGTAATTCCCTTACATGTAATGTTATGTAATTATATTGGTTCACTCACGTTGGTTTCTTAACACTACTTCTGTGAAAAAATTATTCTACCTAAATATATTATGCATCAAAATTGATAGGTATTCTACACGAGGTGTACTACTATATATATATATATATATATATATATATATATATATATATATATATATAATTTTGAATACAACTCTCACGGTGTTTGAGACATATCTTATTCAATAATTTGCAACTTGGATCACTTAGAAAATAAGAGCGACTATAAAAAGAGGTTTTTAATATTGGTTTTTTATTTTTTAGGTTACTTAATTATAAACTTACATGTCTCAATAAGATCACACTAAATATTACATAATCTATAAAATTCTACTTCTGATTATAGTAAAATGATCATTTAAACTAACAACAATATGAAATGTTACATAATTATCAGTCTTCAGGGCACCAATTTTTTAATTATGGAAATTTTTAAATTAAATTATTATTCAACGAAATTAAATATATATCCCTTAAAATTAATTTTAGTTAATTGATATAACATACAAGTTTCTTATTCGGGTACACGTTAAGACAAAAAATTTCATTTTCAAATGGAATTAACATAAATAATTTTTTATTACAATATGGCTTTATCCCTAATTAAAATATTGTAGTAAACACAATAATATGTAAATAGATAAATAAAGTTTACAGATTTTATTAAGCATTCAAAACAAAAGTGATGGAATAGGAATGTGCTGTATTTCATACATTATACAGGCAACATTGTTATAGGTTAGAGGAAGTAAACCATTAAAGAAATTTTAGACAAGTGAGTGTAATTATACAAAATAAGATATAATATTAACTTTGACATTAAATTCGATGTGATTAATTTTAAGAAATTTATATTTCATCATAACACAATTACCGTAGATTTAATAGTATTCAGTAGTTATGATTAACAGAAAATAAATTATAAATCAATACGTCACAAGATTAACAATGCTATTAGACGTTAACTAAACTACTCTCATGAAGAGAAAATAAAAAATAAAATTTTAATGGATTAACCAAGCATTTTATATTAAATAATTATTTTAAAATTCTTCAACGCAATATGCAGTATTGGCAAATCAGTATATATGTAATCGAAAGAAAACTACAAACAGAAAAAATCCAAAACGAATTATTTTTATGTGTGTGTAAGAACAAGGTATAACAGCACGAGTAAGGGAAAAAATCTATAATTTGTAGTTTTTATTTATAGTCGTCAATATATTTTAATTGAAGAAATGAAATTTTTTAAAATAGTTTAATAGGAATATTACGTACCGTTAAATATTTAAAAATTCCTAAATGTGTACGGAACCCTCGTATTGCGAGTTCCACTTGTGCTAGCCAGGCTATTTTAAGATCTGAATTCATACCAGAGGCAATCCCGTTTTGGAAAACTTTCCTACATTTTCACTTATCTACTTTTTCGTCGATCGATAATTATTATGATGAACCTTTTTTCACTAATATTTGTCATGCCGACGTTGCAACTGAATATTTATTTTTTTCAAAAGAAAAACTACGCCAGGTTTAAAGTTAATATTACCTATACTATGAAAAATATTCATATAACAATAAGTGTTGATTCTGACTCAGTTAGAGAATCTTTCCTTCTGATTATTTCTGCATCTTAATTGGAATGACCTTTAAAGTGCTTGTTTTTACGTCTATAACTATCATTCCTTATAATGTGATCAATTAGCTGATAGCAGATAAATTTGAAATTTATATCAATAACAAGTAACCTTTCTTTATAAACATCGAACTTGTGAACGTGGCTCGATATGAATTTATCCACAGTAGAGTTACCGATGTAATTGACTAAATTTGTATCATGGTCGATGAAAGCAAGCTCTTGTGAAACTATGGGGTGTTTTACAGTGCAATATGGCATTACGAAGAGAATTCAGCTTTTTGGAACTCACCAAAATAAGAAAACATGAAAAAGCTTGTTTTTTTTAGTATTTATAAAAGATAACTTTTAATTCAATACGCTTGTTTAACGATCAGTGGTAGATTTAGGATAAAAAGATCAGTAAATCTATCAAACTTGATTTTGCATTCAATGTTATTGACATTGCAATATCCAATAAAGGTAGTTCGTGTCTTTTCAAATATAGCCAATATTTTTCCAATATTTTATGTAGAATCTTGATATTTTTATAAGTATGTGCAAATATGAATTTTATCGCCATTTAGACACGTCATAATTTATATGTGCAAATATGAATTATGACGTGTCTAAATGGAGATGAAATTCTTTATCCACCGTAACACGATGAGCAGCTCATTTCAAAATATCAACCTGATATTCGGTCACAAGTGAAGGTTGGTTTAGACAAGTCAATAAAGAAATAATATAAGTGAAAATGAATATTGGCATTAATATACGGCCGAAAGTAGAAGAAATATTTGATCTATATGAAGAAATAATATAAAGAAGATGTGCAACAACAACTAATTTAAACAAATAAGAAATGTGTATTGAGATGAGTTCCAAGAATATTATTTTTATCAACTTTAGTGCAAGAAACCCAAGTTTACTGGGGCTTATTGATAAAAAAGTAAGGTGAAAAAAGGTGGGATGATAAGTATTGGAATACAAATCTGATATATGACGGTTTAACTGGATTATAGAGGATATTATCTAAAAAAACATAAAATATGGAAGTTGCATGGTTCACGAATCTTTAATAATTTAATCTATGACCGATTTTTAAACTTTGAAGGCCGCAATTATTTCGAAAACGCAGATTTTGAATGGTTTCAATTTATTGGCTACATGTACATTTAGACGTAGACCGTGATGCATGTAACAAATGTTTTCACTGATTCCGTGTGTGACTGTGTGTGACTTCAAATTACATGCGTCCATATAATACTAATAAAAGTTTTTCCACAAACAGTCACTGACCATCTAATCGTTTAGATGAATATACACATTTGCTTTCTTCGGGGAACTGGTATTATGTGAGTTCTTTTGTCTCTTTTTCGTTTTTCTCCTTTTCTGTTTAGTTCACTTCGGTTAATGTATTCAAGTAAGATATATATTTTACATCCAGATTTCCATGAAAAGCTGCTTCTGGTCCACTTATTATTTATTCAGTTTTTTTCAGCCTTTATTTTTATTTTAAATATACTGAGATATCGCTTGAAGTAGCCTTAAATTATCTCTACATATTCATTATTGTGACAATTTTTTTATAAAATGGAGACGTCTGTTTCCCGAAATCTGTTTTACTACAAAACTTTAAGTACATAGAAAATATATACTTTACAAATATATGACTTTACAAATAAAGGTAACAGGCTTTATTGCACTCTATGTAATAAAAATATTCTTTAGAACTTATGTGAATTTATTTACTAAATGAAAAATAATCATATTGCCTTGATAGCAATATTTCTTCTACTCGTATATTCGATATCGTAACCAATAATAAGTAAGAATTCGACCTTTTAAATATTGCAATTAAGAAAATTGTTTTCAAATTATTGTAATAATCTAATAACACCACATAATTTTAGTGATTATGTTACTTATGGTATTGATTTTCCACAATATTTCACCGATTTTCATTTTAATTTAAATATTTTACATCATGATATAACAATAATTACTGTTGGCAGTGTTGTTATGACTATTATTATGCCTATATAAGTTTTTCTCGAAAGCATTGATGGAAAAGCATAGCAGTTTCCGGGTACGATTTGAAGGCTAAAGATAATAAAAATGAGGGCACGTTCGCAGCGCATAAAAAGGGATACCAAACTAAACCTTCTGTTATATAAAATGAGTTTTATCAAGAAAGAAATTGAAACATATAATTGGGATGTTGTGTAACGAACTATAATAATAACAGAAAGCAAAAATCAAAAGAGAAAAGATTTTCACTAAAAAGTTGGAAATTGACCCAAGGAAATAAATTTGTTCTTGATTCTTGGCGTAAAGAAATAAAGAGAGTACCCCAATTTCAATTCGAATGCTAAAACAATTTCAATTCTTGAAAACAAAATAACATTTAGTACTAAAAAAAAGCTAGCTGAAATAAGATTTTGTTTGGGTTAAATAAAGAGAATGTGTTTATTTGTAATGAAAAATCGTAAAATAACATATTGTCCACAAATGTAAATTGCATATTTACAATTAAGTATTTGTTTTAATTACTTTTTTTTAACTAAGTACTAAATACAAAATAAAACTGTCAAATTGTTGAAAGGATGATAGCAATAATCTCGTTCAAACTATGTTGTGAAGTTAGTTGACCTACTTACAAAAAAGGGATTGGATACTTCTTGTTGATTCAATAGTCGTTCGTTCAATTTTATGGTTTAAATTAACATGTTTGTTAATGCCTAATAGCCACAATTTGATCCAAGTGTTTTTATTTCGGTTTGTAATATTAAAACAATTCATTACTTACCAAAAATACTCGGTCTTGAAATGAAAGTATTTGAATACTTAGCTTTATTAATCTATGTATGGAGTAGGATGTCTCTAGCAGTAAAATGGTATTGTATTAAAAGTATGTTATTATGTATGATATCCTATTATAGTCATTTGCTAACAATATGAAGGTATTGTTGTTATCAAACAAGTAACAAATTGCGTTTCAACTATTTTGAGACATGGATACAGAAAATATTTCTTTAAATATAGTAGTACAAATTTGCATTTTATTTTGCTTTATGGGTATCTAACGATTTGGTGGAAAATTTTAATTTTTAGACCCAAAAAGTATTATGTAGCAAGTCGTGACTAGCAAGCAGCTAATACTGAAGAGAACTAAGTACAAAATTTTATAAAATGTTATAAGTAATAAAATCGAAGTTTTTTAAGAAATTCTTACCGCCTTTACATTTTCGAAAATAGCTCTAGACGTATTTTAATGGTGAAAAGTGATATCCGTAAATTCATTGATAAAAATACTACGTACTCAATATTGAGATATTATATACTTTCAATTTTAGTTTTGATAGGTAGGTATGTGTCTAATTAACTCTCGTGTTGCTAGTTTTAATCATCCTTAGCAAGTTTACCTTACAAGTCAGGCCTGGTTATAATTTTGAAAAGAAGGTCCCAAAATGGCTATATTTGTAGTATTTAATAGAAATAATTAAATTGCAGTTTATTATAACATCTATATCAATAAAGTGTATCTTTCTAATGATGTTATACAATATGAAAATAATTCTTATTTCAAAGTTATAACTTTAATCAATTTATCGACCACATAACAGCAATACATTGTTAAAAATTCTCTTTATAATTTTTCATTAAATTCTAATAATCAGGATGTGTAAAGGATATTTATACTATTAAAAAATTATTTACACGTAACCGGATACATATTTTTTCACCTTTTCAATATAATGATGAGGAAAAGCATAGTTCCTATAATTTACATATTTCTAAAAAATTTTATATAATGTCATTACAAACACCTACACTAAATTACTCGCAGCTTAATATTTTGGGTGATCTTATAAACGAAAACCAAAAGATTTGGACGGCAATAAGTTAGTGAATCGTTATATCATATGGTAGCCACGCCACTTTCCTTAATTTTATTGATACAAATCCTAGCTATCGTCTGAATCCCCAAGGAAGTAAAAATCTAACATCAAACTGTTAAGATTAATGAATTAATCACATGAGATTTGTCCTCTCTAAAATTTCGATTTGAATATTTCTGAATATTAGTTGTTGTGATATGTGCGACTTGATATGTTTTATTACTTTACGAAATTTCAAGGTTCTATGCCAATGACTTTCTAAGAAAAACGGTTATATTGAATAGACATCCAAGTATAATAATTCCGTTTTTCCTTTTGTGGTAGGAAGTCCTAAAAATGACAGTGATAGAGTAGATATTAGGTACTCAGTTTTTAGACGTCCTAGGATGAGTACATCAGGGTGAGTACACAGCATATATTATGTGAGAAACTTAGATTTATAGCAGTGTTTATACGTCGAGTAGTAAAGAAACACAGACGACACTACCATTATTCTAATAATCCTTGTTTTTTTTCTTGCAAAAAGGCTATCAAACTATAAATTGGTAACAATGTAAAAAAGACCGAAACTGGATTGGAAGAACAGTTAAAAAGAGAAATTCTTATAACTAGTTGTTCAGTCTCTTGTTGGTTTTATTTTACAGTGAGAACCAAAAATTCGAAGTTTAAATCAAATATTTTTTTTTAAAAAGCAATAACATCCTAATGTGCGATTGTAAAAGCGCGGCCTCTAAATGCTCTAAGCCACCGTTGATCTTTTTCACGCAACCTTGGCACAAAAGCATTTATTGGTTCAACTGTTTATTGACTTACGTAAACTTCTTCCTTACTCTTTATCTGATTTTGAAAACCTCCTGGCAGGTATTTATTAATTTTTTTACATACTTAATTGATTTCACAATTGACAAAATACCAATAAAGGACGATTAAAAAACTTACACTTACTTTAGGTTACGCTCACTTGACGGATTCAAATAATCCCTCCACAGTGGTAGTCTGCTTTACATGAATAATACAGCCTCCAAAATGTTACTACCATTTAAATATTTTACTGCGTAAAAATTTGCCCCTTAGTTATTGGTTTAAAAAAATATTATAAAATGTGTTAAACACATATTCATTCTTGAAGTGATACCGTAACGTTTTAGTTTAATAAGTTCAAGACATTTTCAGTTATCCGTCAAATACGTTTACAATTAATTGAATTTCCATTTTATTCCAGAGGGCTTGCATTTAAAAATAACCCTTTTCATGGCTTTGATGTTTTTCTTTCATATTTCATGCGCTCAAGGATAATGGTAGAGGTAAAACATAGATACGGCAGTTATTCGGTTTTTTCTTTCTTATATATGACTTGCTTTTCCACAAATTTTTGCATACTTGCTAAAAATATTAACTTCAAATCAAAGTTAAATTAATTATAAAAATAAAATATCTAGTGCATAGGTAGATTATTCTTAATCTCTAATAATTATTTTAAATGCAATGTAAATTCTTATTTTTGTAGAGTTACAAACATTTTCCAAGTTTTTCCCTTTCTCCATAAAATAAAATTTGATTTTGTCATATGTAAATTTATTCGTTATTGGGAAAATAAATATGAAGTCATATAAATAAACTTAATGAATAAAGTACTCGAAAATTTTCGTATGCATATCAATGGGACAATTGTAATATTTGCAAAGTTTGTCCTAAGCTCAGTAAATATTATCAACATTTTACTTTCGAGTTAAAAATAAACACAATACAAGGTATATTATTGTTAATAACGAAATGCAATGTACGTGTAACAAAAATCACTTACCATTTATTTAAAAGCCTCTTTAATATCTATGTGTGTCTAATATTAAAGCGCCAAAAGGGCCATTATAATTGTAATTTTTCCTGAACAATAAACAGTAAGGAGGTAATTTAACTCCGGACGCGACAAAATTTTTCAATTTCCGCTGATATAATGTCACCCTGAAATTTCTGTTCGAATTACGACGGGTGCGCGTAGAAATGTTGTACAAGGTCGACAGTAAAATAACGAAGATGTGACATTTTATTTGTGTTCGATATTTCATTTTAAAACTTTTATTATGAAAGTTAATTATATATATTACTCGCATAGGAACGTTCCATAGTCACTTCGAATATATTAATGCTCAAGTTATATTGATATATAACTGACGTAAAGAAAGAAAGAAAAAATATTATATTTCCCAATAAATGGACAGACAAAAACAAAATCATAATTGATTTAAAATTTTTTTTTATTATTTAACATATGTGCAGCATTTAATCTGCGCCCTTCCCAGTTCCAAGTCGAAATGAAAAAGAGAGGGTCGGTTGCCCAACCTACCCTCTCTTTTCATTACGACTTGGAACTGGGAAGAGCGGAGATTGAATGCTGCACATACATTAAATAATATCTATAACGATAACCCATAAAACGTCAATATCGAGCATCGACCGAGAGTTGAATAATCTAAGTTATAGCTATTCTGGCGAGAGTGAGCTATTATGTTCTTAAGCGACTAAATTGCCCTCTGAAATAAGGCACCGGAAGAATATGAAAAATCGCCAAGAGTAAATTTTCTAAGAAACGCGTTTTATAGAAAAGCGTTGGATAACATGACGTCATGTGAAATAAAACCTAGCATTTTTTGTAAATATCTGATTTTTAGGGTTCGTTACATTAAAGAAAAGGCGGAACACTTATTATCTTACTCAAATGTTTGTCCATCTGTCTGTCACAGTCGTTTTTCTTACAAACCTTTTGACGTACAAACTTCAAATGTAGTAAAACCTGTTAATGTGCAAATATTTCACTAAGAAATTTCTGCTCGTGTGAAAATTTTAGGAAGATAAGGACTATGCATAGGTTGTTGCACAAATTAAGTCATTTTCATAGATTATATACATTTTGGAATACCTAATAAGTGTTTACTTCTTTGAAAGACACAGTAACCAATATAGTCGTATATATGATGTTACAAATTAATATTTGTAAAGAGTTTAAAAGAAAAACTATGTAATTTTTAATGTTTGTAAGGGCTTAAATATGTACGGAAACTTTGTAGTGTGAGTTCTACTCGTGTTTGACGGGGTTTTTTATGTTCGTTTAGCGAATTTGTAAATTTCGTAAAGTGGATGATTTTTTTCACAAAATATAAAAAAAATTCAATTATGTTAAACTTAAAACTATAGCCTTGTTTTACTTTTGTTAGTGTAATTCCCATATGGCCTCATTTTGGTGAATTCTGTGTCTTAGCTTAACTCATTTAAAAAGTCGTATTGTATTAATTAAATATTTCAAACAATTTATATTAGTGAGATTTTAAGTAACTGTTTGGAAAACGGTTTAATTTAATTAGTGTCTAATGACATACACTAATTTCCTGAGTTGTAATTCAAAGAAACACTGATTGATACTCAATTAAGTAATTACTTTAAATAATGAAATTGTGAATAAAACCCAGCCGAGGACTCAACAAACGACAATTATTGTTGATACGGGAATGAAATGGACTACAGCAAGGTACTGACTGGGTTCAGAGAGTTTCTCTTTATAACGGCGAACTTTATTGCAGAGAAAACTCTGTTATTCAGAATTATATCTGTAGTTTTCCGGTGCCAGATTCACGGACTCGCCTACACATGGTTGGTCTGAATTTACGTTCTGAAAACTTATTCGTGTTTCTCATCCCTAAACCGTGTTCCTATTTTATTAACATTTCTTTATTGTTAATTCTTCCAAATTACGGAATTCATTGGATCATAAGAACAGAAATATACTGTCCACGAACACAATCAAAAACCAACTAAAATTATATCCTTATATTTTTAATTTTCATTTCTTTCACATGCTGTTTTCATCCCACCCTCATCCTTTATACGTTTCATTTCAACGTATTAAATTTAGGTGCTTCTTTAACAATTGTTATTTTTGCTTAATTATATATTCTGTCATTTGTAAAATAACCTTTTACTCTTAAAAAAATATTTTTCATTTGTAAAATAATATTTTTCTTTCGAAATTTTGGACTGGAAGAGATCTTTCGTATAGGAATAAGTTTGTTATACGGATAAGTTTGGTTTTTGAAGACTAAATAAATAAATGAATAAAATGAGTGTATTTTATATTAATTTCTTGCAACACTTTTATAGTATGATTTTTGTACCAATTTCAGATACAGGTAGGAAAAAAAATTCATGGGAAATTCCAACAAAATCTTTAAAAATTTCATTTATAAAATTCAGAAAAAAATAGTTATGGAATCCTTATATATTGTTCATTAAAATTATAAATCACATATTTCTTAAAAATGATTGTATATCGAGATAATTATCGAGACATATGTGATTATTATTTGTCATTTTTTTACTTTCAGTTTAATATTCATAGACTTATACACAAAAGTAAAACATTTAAAAAAAATTGATGATATAAAGAAATAGAAATTCAATCATGATTAGATCATTTTAAATTGATAAAATAATCTTTGATTCTTTACTCATTACTCAATCCCAACATAAAACTTATATGTTACAGTGCAATAATAATTAGATAAGATACAAATTTACAAATTTTTGAAATATTTTCTTTAGTGAACTTAGTTTTATAAAAGGAACAACATTGTGTGTCGTTGAAAAAGAAACATTTATAAAAATAATAGAAATTCAAAGTGCGGTTCAATAATGTGGGATAGCATTTGTGATACCATCATGTGAAAATATTCAATACGAAAATTTCTTCAACCACCCAATTCGAATTACCGAAAATAATATAAAAGATTCACTTTTCCACTCCAAAAATGGTAAACTACTAATTTAAATGTATTTACTAATTTAAAAATTTCTTAAAAATGCAAGGAAACGACATTGTTTTAACATAAAACCAGTTTTGGAAAATGTTTTTAGACATTTAAAACGTATTGTTTTTATAATAAATGTACATTTTGATAACATAAATAATTATTTAATATAATCTATACATCTCCAATACACCTTAAATTTACGTATCATAATTTATGTCTTCGAGTGAATGATAAGAGGCGTCAAACAATCAGAGCTTACTAATTTCCAAGATTAAATATGGGCATTTGACATTCCCGTAACTGAGTTATAGTATATGATTGAAATCTGACACAGAATAATATCTTTTCTACGAAAAATAGTGTAGCTTTTTCTAAATACGAAATTTTTATTTCCGGAAATTTGATACGAAAAATTGGAAATTTCTTAGCTTATTCATACACTTCGACATATCAAACAAAGACAAAGTTTCGACGGTTCTATACTTAAAATAAATAAGTAAACCAGATATTTACCTACTACGGGTTGTGAATTCATTGAGTACTTGTACTACATAGATCGCGCTAACTCCTTTAAACTTACTATGGTTTTGTTTGATAATAAAAAACATATGTATATGCATATATATATATATATATATATATATATATATATATATATATATATATATATATATGTGTGTGTATATATATATATATATACATATATATACTCAATATAATTTTTTGAACGTAAATGATACAAAAATCTGCAAAATATAAAAAAATTGAAGGCAGCAGGAATTAAAAGCTTAGCTTTGGAATAAATACGGATAAAACGGTTTAAAAATAGTTATATTTACTATATAGCTTAGCTATGTTGGACAAGAAGAAAAATTGTATTAATCATACAATTAACATAATTTTCTCATGTGAGACCAAATGGAATTGAATGCAGAAATTATGAGGTATGTGAAATTACTGTTTAATCATACTCACATCCAAAAATTCATATGAAATTAAAATGAAAATTGTCCACACATACAACAACGAAACATAAAAACTGATAATTCATTTAAATTTAAATTCCATGCATCGATATTAGCATCTCTCCGTTCTACAAAAATAATTCCAATTGAAAGCACAAAGGTTTTATTCCCTTTCCAGGTTTCTATGGAGGTAGAAATGTAGTAGAAAATGAGAATTTACTTTCTTCCAAGTCGCTCACGTAATGGAAAGTGCGGTTTGCATGGCAAATTTAGTTAATAAGTAGAAAAAGAAGTTTTGGGACTACTTCATACTTTTATAACATTGAAATGAATAAAATGCGATTGAATTTAAGAAGGTTACTGTTTATTATTCCCTAATTATGAAATAAGATTTTAATAATAACAAAAAAAAATAATAGAAAAGACTGAAGACAAACATTGGTCTCGATATTAATAAATGAACAGGAATATTTCTTCCAAAACCAAGAACAAATTTATTAGATTCCGTTTAATTTTGAAAAATATATCTAATTATTAATTTTGAAGCGATGTGTATTATTAAATAAAACAGCTGTTTTATATAAAATGTGCCATGAGTGCGTCAAGACACAACATTAGTCCATTGAGCATAATAAATATATTTTACTCATAAACGTTTTAAGAAGTTCCCTGGTATAATGTAACTTTAACAGCTTTTAAATTAATTCGCAGCACAATCAGAACTTGCGACTTTGCGACTTTAGTTTCATAAACAAAAAATTAGCACTTTATTTATTGAAATATAAAACTTAAGTACCTATGAAATGGTAAAATATTATTTGATGCTCTAAACTGTTAAAAAAAATTTCAATATTAAACAAAATTGTTATAAATGCTGAGGCGAAAGACGCGGAAATAACCTCAACCACAATTTAAAATGGTAATCGTAGCGTTGGCGAATGTTTAATATACCGTAGATATATCTTTATCAAATGCTTTCATATCTCCTACTTTATATCCTACTTTACCTCCTATTTTATATCTCCTGAAAATAAAATTTTATTCATGTCGTTTTAAAAACTGAAACAAAATATCTTTTCTTTTAAAACTTGTTAAATCTGTTTTTTTAAATATTTCTTATATTTAGGAACTGCTGAAAACTCTAAAATTTAGATAGAAGTGGGATTTGTATAATATTGTAAGACATTTCTACACATTTAGGGACATCATATTTTTTATAAATATATTATATATAATATAATATATATATATTGTATAAATATATTATATATAAATTATAAAAATTTATATATGCCTAGTATATTTTCCCTAAAAGTTTGTATCGAGGATTTTTAAAACGTTATGAGATTTAGAGGCAATACATTTTAAAACTTTTTATAATTCAGGTCTATACTTTATCCTCATGGGGAATTAAAATTTTTACATCGAATAACTTTCGTAAAAATTACCATTAGTATTCTGTTTCGGGAATTTTGCCACGGAGCGAATTAGTTGAAATGTTAAGAAAATAATGTTAAGAATTCACAAAGAAATCCTACTGATTTTATTTCAGGTAGTTAAATCACGAATAAGTTTTAACTTTTACATCCTTCTGCATAAATTTCTTTTTTAAATTCTGTTATTTTCCAGATAGCACCTTCCAAGAAAGAAAAAAGGAAGACAACGGATAATTCAGGATCGTACAGACTTATTAATATTAAATAGCATGTTTTATGACAAAAATCGTCTGTCAGAGACAGAGAATCGAGTTCAGAACCAAAAAGTTTTGCATAGAAATCTATTTTTATGACAACGGGGTCAGAAAATCAGATTTGATATATTCGCCCGCCGAAAATAGGGACTTGAGGTTTACACATTTTTTTGAATTCTTCCCAAAACGTAAAAGAAATAGAGCCCGAATAAGATCGCGTCATTTCTCCGTGTGTCTGTCTTTTTATTCCATTTATTATATGTAATATAATAGTTTTTCTTGAAAACTGTTTTGATCAGAAGCTTGAATTTTGGCGTAATGCCGGAAGATTTGACCTTTATATATATATGTGTGTGTGTGTGTGTGTGTGTGTGTGTATATATATATATATATATATATATATATATATATATATTTCTGAACCACACTAAAATATGTGGTTCAAAATTTAACGTGGGGGGGGGGGAATGAAGTAATCGAAAATGGTTTTGATAAATCATTAATTTCATAAATCACGTGAAATATTGATTGGAAGAGAAAATTATACATATACCGAATTTCACTTTCGGAATTTTATATAAGACAATTTGAGAAAAATTATTAAAAATTCACCCCCTTGATTTTGAAAAACGATTTGAAATTACACATTTACAAAATATTACTCTGTATATATTTTAAAAATGAATTCTCAGACATATCGAATGAGAAAATTTTAATATGGCTAATGAAGTAATTTCTTTAAAGTTGATACCAACTGAAAGGTAGAATTTTAAGTACTAAAAAACCACAATTTCCAAAGGTTAAAATACTGCTGAACAAGTGGACAAAAAAGATGTCACCCTTCTCGTCTAATCGCTGAAACTACTACAATCAAAATTTAAAAAAAAGTATTTTCTAAAGATTACCGCAAAATTAGAGCCATTATTATCATATCTGAAAGAAATGCTGCGTAATGTATTTACATGGTTTAAAATAATATTAATATTATCAAATAATTCAATAAAAATACTTTATACTCCCCAAGAGCGTATAAAAAACCTCCGTGGTGCTAGTTCCACCAGTCATTGTCAAGTTTTATCTGTATAATTGTTGAATTTTGGATGATAATGATTTAAAAATACTTGTAGAAAAGCAATAATTTGTATTTAGATATATTAAGTAAACATTATTGAGCTTGAATTTACTGGTATTGTTATTTCTTTTCTTTATGCTTTCCACGAAATGAATTCATTTCGAAAAAATAATCAGTAAATACCTTCATCACAATTGAAAACTGCACAAAACTGGCATCGTATCTGAACCTGAATGAAAAAAAAATTATTTACACTAATCACGGTGCAAAAATTTCCATTCCATAAGAATTCAAAAGATTATTTCATTATCATATTGGTATTTTTAGTTCTAAAAAATATTTATTCAAGTAAACCATGAAAATATGTCAATGTAAATCTAATCACTTCTTTGTATTTTCGTTGTTTGAAATAAATTGCGAATATCAATCGTCAAAGTATTTACGGTACATGTATACACGGAACTAAATATGTGTATTTAATTTTGACATAAAGTTCATATTGAGAATACCAATATCTATATTTTGCATCACATTTTTACATCGATGGTACATATAATAATTAATGTCTACGAAAAATATCGTTGAACCACGCAAGAAACATGAATCACGCTAAATTGTCTACTATGGACCTATAAAACGTGGAGTTCCTACAGTTCATGTGGAAAACATATAGGGAATTATTTTTAAATAACCTTAAATTTATGTATGCAGTGCAGTTAAAGATAAGTTACATCTACTACATTTAGTAAGATTAAAATCGCTACATATGATGTGTAGGTAACTACTTGTATGTAAGACACACTTCACTTCACTTTCACACAGTCTTCGATTGGTTATGAAGTTAAATGCTGCTTTGCATAATTTACGTAAATAAAAATGTGTTATAATAAATTAAAAAATATCAGCACATTTTAAGTAAAGTAAATATATGAATATATCATCAGCTTACAGCAAGTAATTCATCAAATGATATGGTAAAAACAATAGCTAAGGAATGACAATATGACTAATTTCATAACCGTGATTGCAAATAGCCTTACATGTCCAAAATTTAAATGGAGTAAAATGGTTTATATAAACATCTTCGTATGAAATGTTTGACAAAGTCATAAATTCGTCTTCTTTTAGGAAGAGCAAAACTCTCGCTCGAATAACGCGCGAGGATCATGAGACGTCAGGAACCGTTTTATTTATTCATCGTAATTGCGTCTCAGTTTGGATACTTTTTATATTATGTCCTTACGTTGCCATCGCAAGAAGTTTTGAAAGTTATAACTGAACGTTCGCAGAGAAAAAAAATAAAAAACTTTGCTGTGTTAGAATAATTTATTTGGGCAAGTAATTATTTATAGAATTCGCAAAATAAAATTTATTACCTTTGGTCCTTTATTCTGATGCAATGA
This sequence comes from Druceiella hillmani, assembly GCA_039881145.1. Lineage (NCBI taxonomy): Eukaryota > Metazoa > Arthropoda > Insecta > Lepidoptera > Hepialidae > Druceiella > Druceiella hillmani. Next base: position 20,836,951 of record JAYKKI010000025.1, read on the forward strand.
AATTAATTAAGGTGTCTATTATAAGTCTAAAAACTTTTTGTCTTTATATCACTTGCTAAAAAGGTAAAACCGATGGCAAAGATCGAACACTATATAATTGGTATTTGTATTTTCACCAAAACGAAAAAAATATGACTTTATTATCCAAGTCAAAAAAGAAGGGTATTGTCAAAAGAAATGTTAATAAATAAGCACGAATCAAACTGGGGGTTGCATGTATTGGTAAGTAAGTAAGTTATATGTGCGTATATGCATTTCCAAAGGGTTAAAAATCTGAAAAAAAATTTCAATTCATTATTAACAATTTTCAATTAGTAGTGCTGAATAAAGCACATTAAACGAAATGTTGTTAAGCATGGCAATCCATTCAACCCTTAAAGTAGATCACCGAACATTTAAGCTTCTTTAGTGTAAAAACTGAAGAAATAATTTAATTGCAATTAGACAAATTGCATGCTACTCATATTAATTGAGAGTAGATATTAATGTTTCTATTTGTAGACAGAATAGTGTTCCTGGAACTAAGAAACAAAAAATCTATGCTACATTGTACAAATCGTGAGGAATTTGAATCCGCTTTTAAAAAGATATTGTCCGCTTTTTTCTTAAACAACAAATTTATTTTAAATTTAGGTTCGGGAAACACTAAACGTATTTCACCGTTTTATTGTGGTCCGAATTAACTCTAAAATAATCTTTTTTCTTCAACTAGGTCATGCTGTAGGTATTTCAAAGTCATAGGCAGGCGACGATTTCCACTGTGGTGTGGTGTGGGCTTAATAAGTGATATTGTACATCCACAAACTCAAGATGAATCAATAAAACAAAGGAATTCATAACAACCTTAAACAACTTTTGCAACCTAAGTCGTAAAGCCCAGAGCAAAATAGAAAGTAAGATAAACATATTTTTTATAAAGAAGAAAATGACAAAATATAATTTTTTCCAATCATCAACCAGAAAACTGAAAGTTATTAAAAGGATGAAAAAGAAGGAACGGTCCGATTTTTCTCAGATGGAATAATGTTATTTTGACGTCAAATATTAAGTCTGAATTAGACAAATTTGTACTACCATCAACGTTAACAAGTACTGAAACTGGTCATTGGGTCTTATGTAATCATTAACTGATGCGGACCAATTAAGTTTCTCATTTCTGGAACTGGTGAGGATTATATTGATATAATACATACAATAATTCGTGTAAAAGCTAAAATTTAAAAAACGGTTTTCTTAAAGTTTAAATCTATATAATATATATGGTAGAACCTGTTAATAATCGAATATTTTTTGCTTAATAAGTTAGATACTTACATAAACCAAAATTTAATACCACCTCAAAACAACACATATAGAATTTACTTCAAAACATTTCTTACTAAAGTATGAAAGAATTCTGATCAATTATATAGTAAGTGTTATAGTGATACAGCAAAATATATCAGACATATTAAAAAGAGTAATAAAAGATTTCAAAAGCGAGCTTCTTTAAGAAAAGAGATTTTTCACGGTAATATATTAAATCAAGAAATAATCTTAATTAATGGTGCAGAAATTTTTAATAAATTAAATCATCTAAAGATACGCTCAATTTGATAAATTCAAAATTAAAATTCATATAACAAATACTATATTTATGATAGAAAGATCAAGTTTAAATCCAGGTTTTCTTTTAGCTCATTCAAAGGCATTATCTACAACTACTGTTAAATATTCAATCATCCAAATTAAAGTACACACAATACCATCAGAAATTCAAAGTAAGTCAATCGATAATATTTTTCTTGCACAATTTCCAAGACCTTGCATTTTATATTTTAATGAAACATTTGCGTTAACTGATAAATTAAAAAATTCATTTCATTTTGATGATCATAAGGTGTCTTTCTTTAGTCTATATATAATGGTTAAGTTCCATACAAAATATTGAAACCAAGCTTTGTGGAAATTAACCCTTAACAGGCCGGGTGCGGTCACCATGACCCCAGTAGGTGCAACACTGTCAATTTTATACTCTTCCAATATTCGATGGTATTTGCCCCTCCTGGTACCTACGCAACTCAGGCGATTAGTACGAGGCCCGGTTTAGTAATAGCCGCACGCGTCTTTTGTTTTGAGTTTTTATTGTTTAAAAGTTTGCAGCGGACACAGTGACAGCACCCGGCCTATTGTGTGATTTTAGAAAGTGAATTCCTTTCTCGGTGTAGTCTTCATTTTACTAACAAAATGGAACGTTTTGACCAACAAATACAAGAGTGGCTTACACAAGAGGATAATGATGACCCTGCCTCTGATGGCGATGGTGAATGCAGTGATATTGATCAGGATATCGAACCAAATCACATGATTTATGAGTCACACCACTCAGAATCTGAAGAAGAAGTTACCTCATCTAACGATGAAGATGATCAACCTTTGTCAAGTCTTCAACCGAGTCGTAAGCGCAAGGCAAGTAAAAGTATTTCCGATAGCGAGGAAGTTCAACTAAGGGATAAAAATTATTTCGGCAAAAATAAGTTTCGCTGGTCTTCTGTTCCATCTGCCGCCCGAAGTAGAACAAGAAGTCATAACATAGTAGATGTACAACCAGGAATACGTCAAAGTCTTCGACACAGCCTTACAGCAGAATCGACAGTAGAAGATGTATGGAATTATTTTTTTCGTGAGGGTACTCTTGAAAAAATTATAACACATACCAACAGTCACTTAGAAAAGATGCGAGACAAGTATGACGACAATAGTTACGTTTATAATTTAGATATGATTGAACTAAAAGCATTATTAGGCATATTGTATTATTCAGCGGTGTTCAAAGAAAATCACGCAGATTTTTCAAGTTGGTATAGTTCGGATGGAACTGGCCGATGTATTTATCAATGTATTATGGCGAAAAATAGACTGAAAATACTTCTACTAGCATTACGCTTTGATGAATCTTCAACTCGGCTAGAACGACGTGAAAATGATCCCGCAGCGCCAATTTCTGAAATTTTTAATGATTTTATTGGCAATTGTCAAGACGTATGCGAAATTGGAACTGAAGCTTGTGTTGATGAGATGCTGGTTGCATTTCGCGGCAGATGCAAATTTAAAATATATATGCCAAAAAAACCGGCAAAATATGGCTTGAAAATGCAGTGTATCACGGATGCAAAAACGGGTTATTTACACAACGCCTACATTTATGTGAGTAAAGATTCTGATGGAAAAGATTTACCAGAACAGTACAAACACTTAAAAAAACCGACCCAATCTGTTTTGAGACTTGTAGAAAAAATAGAGGACTCAAATCGTAACATTACAGCCGATAATTGGTTTACTTCAATACAGTTAGTACAAGAGTTGAAGAAAAAAGGTCTAACATTTGTTGGCATAATGAAGAAAAACCAAAGAGAAATACCCAAAGATGTTTTACCATCAAAAACTCGCAAAGTAGAAAGTTCCTTGTTTGGATTCACAAATGAATTTACATTAGTATCTTATGTCCCAAAAAAAAATAGGTCGGTTATACTCGTATCAAGCATGCATCACGATTTAGCAGTAGATAATGCAAAGAAAAAACCTACAGTAATAATGTATTATAATGAGACTAAATATGGGGTTGACTTATTAGATCAAAGATGTTCAAACTATAGCACTGCCCGACGTACTCGTAGATGGCCGATGACAATTTTTTATCGTTTGCTGGATATTGCCAGCTCTAATGCATTTATAGTTTATAACTCAGTGCGAGAGGATAAGATTAAAAGGCTTCAGTTTATGAAAGATCTCGCATTATGTCTTGTCAAACCGCATTTACATAGGCGAGCAAGTAATCAACATCTGACTCGACAGCTTCGCTTAGCTATAAGAAGAGTACTAAACATTGAAGAACCTATACCCGAGGTAGAAGAAAAGCTGGAAACTAGAAAAACATGCTATACTTGTGATCCCAAAAAAAAACGAAAGACCTATCATGTATGTTTTTGTTGTAGAAAGCCGATATGAATCGAATGTAGCCAAAAGATGTACCGCGATTGTCGCGAAACAAGACCATGATTGACGGTTGTCAATTTGTCATTAACAATATCTTTTAAGTTAATTTTTTATTTTCTCTATATTATATGATCTCTTAAGACAACAAAACCAAATTTTTTTTCCAAAAATTAGTTAAGATTTTTTTTTAAGGAATTTATACAGAAGTTTAGAGATTTTGTTTCGTTTTGGCGTTTGAGTAATGTTTTTTTTTTATTTAGCATTAATAGAAGTTATATTTTGTTAATTTTTCTTTCCTAATTAAAAGTAAACACTATCAGTAACACTGAGTATTTTTATTTATTTATTATTAGGATAATATCATAAAAATATTATACTTTAAGTACATGCGGTCACGGTGACCGCGCCCGGCCCGTTATGTTACAAAAAAACCACCCGGCCATTTGAGGGTTAATAATTATACTTCATAATATCATACAATTCTCCCGGAACTGGTATTTATTTTCAAAGTGAAGGTAATGATATTACGATAGACTATTACTCTAAGGGTTATTGTGTATTAGCTTCTCATCTCATGCTTGACTTATCGGTAAATTTAACGTCACAAATTAGTTTAACTAAATATTATAAATTAAAAATGGGAGTAGATTTTAATATAATACCTAAACAAAACAGTTAACAATTAATTTTTTTTAGATGGTTTATTCTAACTTTGATAATATTATAGACTGTGATACAAATGAGCATGTGGATATAAATTATAATTATTCGCATATATTATTTTTAGTACGTTTTACTTCACTTGGCTATTTCCTAATAGAAATAAAATAAATATACTTTGTATAGAGAGAATGTTGTATTTTGTTACTAATATGCCAAGAAAAATACATACAGAAAATGATGAACAAAGGAATCAAGATTTGATTGTAAATATTTTATAATTTTCTCGTTTACATATATTTTACTTTATTCAAGTTTAAATATGTTTACTAGTTTTAAAAATATCGTCATTGGAATCTTTCACAATATATCTGGCTCGTATGTCTGCATGTTCCCATTGCTCTTTTGTTGCCACCCATTTAACCATTATTTTGATTGATTCTTATTAATTAGTATTAAGTATAATAAACCACAAAAACAATTATTTTTGCATATAATTTGTATTTCATATTTTAACACTCAACAAAAACTGGAATTAATGGGGAATCATTCTAAAAATAGTTTTTTACGATTATTTACCATCATACATAAGGAAATTATTTTGATTCTTATGAGAATAACAAAACATTTACCGGTAGTCATCACACAAATATTGTTAAGAGAAAAGTTAAAAAAATTCTTAATCAAAATAATCCTCCTGTCCATTGAACCAGAAAAATGAAAAAAAAAATAGTGATACCCTGCTAAAAATTAATTATGTCTGACGTAAAAAACCGGTTGAGAAATATAAAAATAACACTTTACTTTGTGTATCAATTATAACCGTAAATGCTTATAAAAATAAACAGAAGTAAGCCCCAATTTAAGAAAATTTTGCCTGTTCCCGTAAATTTTGAAAATACGATATTATCAAAATTCAAAACGTATATAAAAGGATTATTGTATTAGTAGATTTATTGCATCTGTAGTTTTGTGCATAGGTTACTGTTGTTAAGCAATTTAGCCATCAGTGTTTAAGGTCTATAAATAATCGTGAAAAGCTTTAAATTATTGGTTAAAAATTTACGTTTGCATGTATAGGTTCTTGTCGATAATCGATCAGCAATAATCACCATCAACATCATCTTTTTATTGTTAGTCTGCTAATTATAAATATATTCTTTAAGTTTAATCAAAATATTCAGGATATTTTAATAAATGAAATGTAATTATTTTTCTTTCCTGAATACAATTTTATAGTTCTTTTCGTAACAGAACGGAACGTGGTAGCAACAGTAAAATCAATTCCCAGCGAGATTGCGTAAAAACTGCAAGGAAGACCCTTACGGATTCATGGAGGAAAACTTGAATACGCTTAATCACACGATAAAGCAAACTTTACATTTTAATTCTCAGAGAAGGGAATTCAGAGATTTGCAACATACGCCAGCAAGTCTCGCTGGCAAAAAGCGATAACGGATTCTGTTGGGGCATTCGCAGACATCGAGCACGGTGTTTTTTTATTTCCACTTTTCCAAAGTGAAACGCGATCTAGTAGAAGAGTGATCTACTGTTGTGAGACTGAGATGTGTGTGAAAAGGAATTGTAGTTGTCAAGTACTGATTTTTGTGAAAACATAGAATATGTAAAATGGCTATTGCCCAAATATGAAATATTGAATGAAAATATTATTTCAGACAACACAAAAAAACTCTAATGAGCCATAGTCATCATATAATATTCCTATAGACTTTGTCAGTGAGAAAGTTTAAATTTTGTGCTACTCAATGACGCTTAAATCGTTGAAAAAGTATTGAGTTACTATTCTAATTAACATATAGGCTATTTTTTAACCCTATAAGTAGTATAAGTTCTATAAAGTAAAAATTGATATTTATTTACTCATTAATAAAAATCTATTTCTACAACACTTTTATAGATAACGCAACGTGCATATTAAAATTTACCCATTTTTACGAATTTTGGCCTAACGTTTTCTGATCTCAACTTTACGCATCTTGCACATTCACAACGTCATCCGTAAACAATCCAGTCAGTTCGTAACAAATCAGTGCAATATCTGCCACTGCACAGTTTTGTAAGGTTATGTAGGATAGCTAACTACTCCAATATCAATATACTATCAATACTTAATTATGTAAAATCCAGTAACGTATAGGCGCTGTTCAGACTACAGGGAAAGGGCATAACATTTGCACATGCAATGTATTATAAATGTTGGCGACATCCATAATTGAAAAAAAAATACTTATCAAGTACAAGATGAAATCCAACTAAGAGAGTTCTTTTCGAATTTAGGTACTTACAAACATTTAAATATACATAATATTTAAGCAATTATAATAATTTAAGTGTAGGGGAGAGTAGGGTAATGGGAGCTAGCGGGTAATGAGAGCCACTAAAATTTACACAGACTGGCACTAGTCGCACGAAACTGACAGGAATGCATTCGAGAACATTAGTTCATGTCACGTGATCGCCTCCGGCTGGCCCAGTAGCACGCGCCCAGTGGTGACAAGAAGAAGTGCGTTTGGAGTGATCTCGCCACAAAAAAGTGCAAAATCTCTCAAATAAAGTGAGTACCTAAACTTTAATTATTCTGTCGTATTTTGCCTCTATTATATGCATTATTTATTCAATTTTATGATAACATTGAAAGACAAACTTATTTAGCGAAGTTTTTTATGTTATTGTCGGTGTTTTGAAATGGTTAACTACCGGATAATGGGAGCTACTCAAGCTCCCATAACCCCACCCTGGCTCTTATTACCCCTTACGAGTAGCAAAATTCAAATTTAACAGTATTGTTTATCTATTTTTTTTAGATACAAAGAACGTCAAGGCAGCTACGTTAGAGTCTGCAATAAAATCTATAAGAAATGAAGGAATATCGGTTAATAAAGCGGCACAACAATATCAAATACCTTACAGCACACTGAAAAAACGGTACAGGTTAGCAATTTCTGATGATGATACTTACAGTCGTTCCCCGTCGCTCGGTAGAGAAGCCGTGTTCTCTAGTGAACAGGAACAGATACTTGTTAACCACATACTTAATATGTCTAACATATTTTATGGTTTAACAAGCATCCAACTGAGCAAAATATGCTACAATATGGCTGTGAACTTCGGTGTCCAGAATAGATTTAATACTGAAAAAAAAATAGCTGGGAAAGATTGGTTGTACGGATTCATGAACCGACATCAAGAACTCAGTATTAGAAAGCCTGAAGCCACCAGTATAAACAGGATTCTGGGCTTTAATAAGACTAAAGTCACACGTTTCTTTAGTAATCTGGAATCTGTAATGACAAAATTTCATTTTGAGCTCCAAAACATTTTCAATATGGACGAAACAGGATTTTATACAGTCCATGTGCCAGATAATATTATTGCTCTTAAAGGACGGAAGCGTGTTGGTGCAGGGACTTCATGGGAGAGGGGCAAAAATGTTACAGTAATTTGTGCAATAAGTGCTACAGGCATTTATGTGCCTCCTTTATTTATTTTTCCACGACAAAGACACTCTCCACAGCTAGAACGTGATGGGCCACAGGGAGCTATTTATACATGTTCCAAAAATGGGTGGACTAATTAGCAAATATTCATAACATGGCTTGAACATTTCATAAAATTTACAAGTTTTACTGCAGAAAAACAGATTTTGCTCATTATGGACAATCATAACAGTCATGCTACATTGTAATCCGATGAGATGGCCAAAAATATTTATATAACTATGTTGAGTATTCCTCCACATTCGTCACATCGTCTACAACCTTTAGATGTGACGTTTTTTGGTCCACTAAAAACAGCTTACAAAAGGGAATGCGATATGTACATGAAATCTAGAAACATGATTAAAGTAACTCCATACGAAATAGCTGGACTATTTAATAAAGCTTACTCAAAGATAGCATCTCTTGACAAGGAAATATCTGGCTTCAAAACTATTGGAATATTTCCTATGGACCCATCTGTTTTTTGAAATGAAGATTTTTTACCTCTTGGCCAGAACGAAAGTAATGACAACACAACTAACGTGGTAAACACTGTTAGCCTTTCGGAAACAATTGCTACAGTTACTTCACAACCAGTGTCTTCCGCTCAAGAGGCGCTGCAAACATCAACCACCTCTCAACAGCCCGCCAGCGACCAATCATTACAACATGATGTGCAGAGAAGAGATTCGCCACAACCTTCTACAAGTTTTGCCCATATCTTAAATGTTTTAAGTCCTCCTCCCAACATAGCAAAATCAGCAAAAGATAACAGAAACAAACAACATTCGGAAGTTTTGACTAGCACCCCTATGAAGGAAGTTTTTGAGGAGAAGAAGGAGAAAAAGAATAAAAGAGAGATGAAGGAGAAAAAGAATAAAAGAGAGATGAAGGGGAATAAATCAAAGAAAATACAAATATATAAATCTAAGAATAAGAGACAGGTTAAGAATAAATTATCTCAAAAAGATATAGAGGAACTAAATATTTGTTCCAAGACAGCACTTCTGACGAATCATCTATCGATGAAAATAATATTTGTGATTATGATTCTGAATACTCTGAGGAGGAAAATGTATGTATGATTGTAACGATGTTTTTAAAGATGAAGAATTATGGTATCGTTGCAGCGTTTGTGGCAAATGGGCCCATTCTGAGTGTTCAGGTTGCGATCACCCTAAAGATTATCTTTGCAATTTTTGTTTAGATCCCTAAAATACCTTTTATAATTTTTTTATTTAAAATGTTCTATTTTACGTTTTGTTGATTACTTAAAAATTTTGGATTGTTTAAGTTCCTCTTTAATAGGTAAAAATAGGTTTTTATTTTGTTTAGTGTTATTTCATGGCTCTCATTACACATATGAAGGCTTCATGGCTCTCATTACCTGATGCGTGGGGTAATGCGAGCGAAAGTAAGATTTATAAAAAACGTGATTTTACCTATGTAAGGCTATGTATATTTTTTTATGTTCCTTGGCAATTATTGAAAGACGGGTAACTAAAAGACTGAAAAGTGTTTATAAATGCTTGTGATTGTAACCGAAACTGTATTTTTTTTTCTTTTCCTTACATGGCTCCAATTCCCCCACTCTCCTCTACATAATATTCTAGTAAAATTTATACAAATATACATTTTTAATAACGTAAATATGTTGCATAGTATGTCTTTCACAAACATAATAAATTACATTTTAAAATACAAAGTTATTTTTGCAGTTAAGTTAAATTAAAACTACATTTCATAAGTTAGTCGACTGTCATTCCTCAACTAGTAAGGTCTACGTCGTTGTGATAATTTTGCTTTCCACTTCATTATATATTCGAAAATAGGGTCTTACCTAGTACAGCGTAGGAACAGGTGTTTAACTCTTACAAAAATTACCATTTTAAATCTTAATAACTCGTAAACGGATCGTTATATCGAAAGAAATGACATGTTGGGGTAAATCCGAAAATTGGTTTTAAAGATTTTATTTCATAACTTTGTATATGATATAGATATGTACAACCGTTCCAAATTTTAGTTTCATTGTTACTAAAGACTGCGAGTAAAATTACTGCGACCTACATATGAACAGACTGGCAGATAGACGGATGTAGCAACACTACACACTCACTTTTATTCAAACTATGAATTTTCAATATGAATCGTGTTGATAGCGGAGAGTTTTGCAATTAAACCTTCGGGAAATCTATTGTAGATGGACTTTAAAATATAATCAAAGGACTTTCCCGCATAATAAGGAACCTCTACTTAAAAAGTTGTTCCGTAGATTTATTTTGTGATACGTACCCAACATAACAGTCAAACAATTTTAATTTGGTTTTTGACTGATATTAGTATCAAATAGCCTTAAATTTTTTTAGTTATCTTCAATCCACAGAATTGACCACTGTAACAGTTTTATTATTTCAACAAAAGACTTTCTTTTATTTGGTGATAAAAAATTATAACATTCTTTTGACATAGTCAATTACACGGTATAACAAAAAAATTATAATTTATTTAAGGAATATAGTATTGAAAAAGAAAATTAACTAACTTTTTAAACCATATTGACGAAAATATTGACAGAATGCTAAAGCGAATGCCTTTAAAACATACTTATTCATGTATCATATTTACATAGTGTATACCAACGCGTTATCTGATGAACTATCCTCTGTATTGTTAGACATTGATTTAAAATGTAAATAGCTTCAGAGCTCGGAGGCTAAGGGTCTTTGGGGTCTGAGAGATCTCAATCTTTTTTCTGAATGTGCCTTTACACTATGCATCATTTTCTGTAAGTATTCCGATTTTTATGCTAAAATATGGATAATTTTATATTTGTGTCAATTTTCATCGTCTAATAAAGTTTAGTCTAGCTAAATTCTTGTTTTTTAATGTAGAAAAATGGTTGTTTATGTTATTTATGTAATTTTTGTTCAAAACATATCCTTAACATTTTAAAAATTGATAGTTTCTATAAGATTGAACATATAAATACGTTATTTCATTATGTCTACATTAAACCAAATAATTTAACAAATATAAACAGTGTGAACGTGGAGTATATTCATATACAAGGCTCAGTATACACACCCCATTTTATCTCTTTTTGAAGTCTTTAAAATCACTTTCTTTGTTATTATAGAATGAATTCGAGGTCAATTTCATTCCTTCGTGCCCTATCCTTGGATATTCCTTAAATTTATCATCCAGAATTTCCCAATTTATTTAACGGTAAATATTAACCTGAAACATACAATCAACGCTCGTGTGCTATGGATTATACCCGTAAACCTTTATTTGATATAATTGAAAAATAACATAAAATAATAATCAGCCTTGTTAATGTGGTCTAGGCTAAGAAATACAAAATATTATTGAAAAACCATTATGATTAGGAGACAAATCATTAAATCACTATTATTATCTTTTGATGATACAACTCTTGACTTTTTTTGTAATAAGTTTAAATTGATTCCCTTACAATTCATATTTTGTATTTGGTGATTTAATTTATTTTGAAGTCACTAGTGGGTATGATAATGGTAAATTATCACATAAAACACCTTTTTTTATTACAAAAGCAATGGTGAATTTTTTTTCAAACTTGACCTTAAATCTTACTGCTACCAAATAGGTAATATGCCATATTAAAAAGGAAATTAGTTAATATGAAAAATAGTGAAAGGTATTTTACCCGTTACTCTATACTGCGTATTACTATAGTGATTCTTATGTGATGATGGATTGCTTTATCGACATGCAAATGCCAGCCAATGTTATGGAATGAGTATCTTTTTTTAATGGTAATAAATATTGTTTACCTTAATTGATCCTTTCTTATGGTTTTATTTGAAGTTAAATAAATAATTTTTTTATATCCTTATTAAAATTAAAGTCTGAAACACAATACAATATCAAATGATTGTGAGTTAGACGAACGAAATTTATTCCTAAAAGTATTTTTTGGTACTTATCCAGAAAAATTAACCTAAACCTGTTTGTCATATTATTGAGGTAATAAGTACTTAGTAATTAATGAAAGAGCAAATTCAATGTGACAAAAAAATCATCGGATAATAAAAAATAATATTTAGAGTATAAGCTGAAACCACACTAGCAATATATCGTAATGACGCAACTTTCATTTGGGTTTAATTTTAAAATATATACATAAACGTAATACACATTTTGACATATGGTTAAGAGCCGGAACAATATATGGAAAAACGACTATTCTACTAGCAAGTTCGTTCAGTGAAGGTGTGCGTTGTGATGTAAGATGGCTGTTATTTTAATAGAGTTGTGTGTATTGCGGAGATAAAGAGTTGTTAGATCTCGCTAGTTTCTTAAAAGTTTAATGATTGTAACCTTTCTTTCTTGAATTTAGAAATGATTTAGTATTAAAATACTTTAGTATTTAAAGTTCAAAGGTGAATCAACGTCATAATAAACGAAAAATGTTCAATGTTTATAAACCTTGAAATAAATAAAGAATTAGTACATTCTCAATGTAGTGATGAAAATGAAGTGATTATTCTGTTGTTCTTGCCTGAAAATACAGCTTTAACTATTCGTAAAAATAATATATTTTTTTCTTATTGGGAATTAAAAATTGAAATGACAAGTTTACTTTAACCACTATTTATATTGTTTATTTCTTTCATTGCTTTTAATCACTTTATAAATATTTTATCATGTTACCTACAAATTCATAAAGTCAATGAGTGTAACGATAAATAAGATAACATGGTCATCATTTATAGAACCACGTTTCAATATTATTAATCAATGTTCGATATGTAATAACATTAAGCCGATATCCCGCAAGTAATATCCCTGTATGTACAAATGACAATAACAATTAATTATGTATGTCTCTTAGTTTGCTTCATTTAGAGAATTACATTTCGCACACTCGTCCAATAAGCGTTGAATAATAACATATCCGCAATTTTATTAACCCTCCCCCGTGTTAGTGCCACTCTTGAGGGAGGCTCGAAATGTTAGGGTGAAGTGAAACCCGAACATATCAACTTATTTGTTAAAGACAGTTAATATTGGTGACCAGAAAAATGAGAGTCTTTCAAATAATGTATAATAATTAATTGTCACCCGTGTTTGTATGATTATTGAACTCTCTTGATCAGCGTGAAAAGGGTATAAAGTTTCTTTATTTTTAATGAATATTTGAAATTGCAAGTATTTTACAGTAAATGAAGTGCAATGAACATGTTAAATTCGTTTGAAATAATTGTAAAATAAACAACAGTATGATGGAATATGGCTTGCATTTAATTAGTTTTTATTTCCAGCCATTGCTGTACACGATGTATATAACATGAACACATATTTTTAATATATCAAACTCTTTTGGCTTAGATATTATTCTTGAATCGCCGTATTTTCTTCAAATTGAAATATTTCCATATGTGTTCATATTTAATTTATGAGACATAGATGATAATGCCTAATGAAGCATTCTATTTTTTCATAAAATATGCCCCTTTATGTAAATTCATGTATTTATCCTGATTCCTTCACATTTGTTATTTACCAGTACCTCTATAACAAAATTGCTTTCCCTAAATAAATTAGTCATCAAAATTTAAAAGGCATTTTAAACGATTTTAAAACGTAATATCGTTTAATAAAATTAATTTTCCACAGAAAATGTTAGATGTGGTAATTTATAAATAAATTATATTGCCCCAAATTCAGAAAGCGAAATAATGAAAAATAAAATTAGATCACGATATAATAAGCGTTTATAACATATACAAACTTTGGAAGAATGGTGCAGTCGTTACCCGGGTTCGATTCCCTGCGATTCGTCGAGTGGGGATCTGGTTAGCTCTAAGAGATTGCTCTTATAGCAATAAATCCGCCGCAATCAATTAGATACATTAAAATAAATGAAAAATAAATAAGTAATTTTTTTTCATCAAGTCTCCAATCTTACTAAAATTCGATTTTAGGTTTTTGTGTGAAATTATTAAAATGGGTTTTCAATAAGATTATCTTTAATAACCGTTCCTCGCTTTTTTAGATTTTTTTTTCAACGTTCTCTTGCTTTTAATATCACTCACAACAATTTAGCCAAGTTCATCTCTAAATGCTCTGTGTAACGTATTCGTTTTGGAATTGAAACTTTCCTATTTTATTATTTTTTCCCCTTTTTATATACAAAGTATTGAAGGTATTATTCAATTTACCATCACTGGATTATATTTATTCAAGGAATTGATATACACTTGTTCGTTTTTGACAAATATAAGAAACGCGGTACTTTTATCGAATTGGAAAATTTTCATGTAATTTTTACTGAATTTGGAGGATTTACTTATTATTGGCATTATATTATATTTATTCCATGCTAAGCGTTAGAAACAAACAAGGCTTCGCAATTTATTCAGCTTCCGTCATATAAATTTTTGGTATTGCCATGAAATTTTCGTAAGGGCGCTATAATAATCCGACAAATGTACCTATGGGTGAAATATTATGTTACTTTTTTCTATTGCCAATAAATTCTGAAAAGGAGGTAAAAAGTTCTTTGATATGAAACAATCCTAAACAATATAGCTAACATGATCTCAGCTTCGTGCTCGTTGGACGCACGTGTGCAGCGCCATCGAGCTAATTAGCTGAAACTTCCCAACCAACTTGAGACTGAGAGTTGCTTGTAAAATGATGGGTACATCGGCAATATTAGCAAGCTATTAAATTTAATAAAATACCGTCTATTCCTTGCAATAGATATAGGGCGACAATAGGTTATGGATGACTGGATACAGAATGATTCTGGGTAATTTCTCAAGCGTTGGGTTTTTGTATATATATATATATATATATATATATATATATATATATATATATATATATATATATATATATATATATATATATATATATATATATATATATATATATGACAACTGTATGGTGCTTGAGAGATTTCATTTAATTAAATAATTTACAATTTGGATCATTTAGAATATAAGAACGATTATAAAAATTGGTTTTTAATATTTTTTAAGTCACTTACGCATAAACTTACATGTCTCACTAAAATTACACTTAATATATATTTTTCCAAAATGTGCTAATTTAATATACGGACTCGCCACTGGATTATCGTAAAAAAGATCTTTTAAACTAACAACAATATAAAACGTTATGTAGATAGCAGTCTTGAGGAAATAAAATTTTTTTATTGTAAAAAAGAAGTTTTATAATATATATAATTTAAATTATTATTCAATGTCATGAAGAATATGTCTCTTAACATTACTTTTTGTTAATTTATAAAACATACAAGTTTTTTATTCGGGTACACGTTATGACAAAATATTTGTAAATATTTTCAAATGAGATTTAAATAAATCAAAATATTTCAAAATATGTCATTAGCCCAATTAAAATATTATTGTCAACA
Source organism: Druceiella hillmani (assembly GCA_039881145.1). Classification (NCBI taxonomy): domain Eukaryota; kingdom Metazoa; phylum Arthropoda; class Insecta; order Lepidoptera; family Hepialidae; genus Druceiella; species Druceiella hillmani. The sequence continues at coordinate 20,852,518 of JAYKKI010000025.1, forward strand.
CAATAATATGTAAACATGTAAGTAAAGTTTATAGATTTTCTTAAGCATTCAAAATAAAGTGACGGAATAGGAATGTGCTGTATTTATACATTATACGTGCAACATTGTTATAGATTAGAGGAAGTAGACGAACGCTTCCACAAATTTTAAAAGTGAGGTGGTAATTATCAGAGAAATTTTAGGCAAGTGAGTTGAATTATATAAAATAAAAACATTATTAATTTTGTCAATGAATTCTACACATAAATTTTTAGAAATTTCTATTTCATCTTAATTCGCATTACCGTAGATTAAATAGTATTCAGAGATTATGATTTTAGAAAATAAATTGCAAGCCAATTCGTCACAATACTAACAATACTATTAGATATTAACTAAATTGCCCTAATAAAAGAAAATATGAAATAACATTTCGGTGAATCAACCAAGCATCTCAGGTTAACAAAATGTTTAAAAATTCTTCATTTCTGTATGCATTATTGCTAAAACAATATACATGTAATCGAAAAAGAACTACTAACAGAAAGAAATCCAAAACCTTTTTTTCAGATCTAAGAAAAAAAGAACAGTAAATCTGTCAAACTCGATTTTGCATTCAATGCATTTATCATTGCGACATCCAATATAACATATCCATGTCTTTGCAAATACAACCAACATTCAAAGAGTTTATGTAATGGGTTATCATTTTATATAAGCATGTACAAATATTAATTTATCATCCTATCACGTCTCTAAATGGAGATGAACTTCTTTATTCACTGGCACACGATGAACAGCTCATTTCAAAATATCAGCCTGATATTCAATCGTTTACCATAAATGAGTGAAGCTTTGCATAAACAAGCCAACAAAAAAATGACATAAGTAAAAATGAATCATTGATCGTTTATAAAGTTGAGAATATTCAGTATAGGTAAATAGATAAAACTTATGGTATTAACATGGGGCTGAAAGTTAAAAAAAAATATTTCTTTATGTAAGTCAAATATTACTTATATAAAGAAATAATTTTAAAGAATATGATATGAACTATTTTAACAAACTTAAAATGTGTATTGAGATGAAATCCAGGACTACTATATTTCAGTACGCAAAAATAAAATTACATTAATTAATTAAATTTCAAAATAAAATTTTGTTTGCGTTAAATGAAAACACAATAATTTGTTTATTTACGAAGAAACTTTTTAAATACCATATTGTCCATATATAACAATTTCATATTTACAATTAATTAATTGTTTTTAATTGCCTTTTGTCAATAAGCACTAAATATAAATAAAACTGTCAATTTATTATCAGGATGATAGCAACAACCTTGCTCACACTATGATATGAAGTTAACCTAACCTAAATTACTTATGAATATAATTTTGGACACTTCTCGTTTGTTGAACAGTCATTCGTTCAATTGTATGGCTTAGGATTAAAACGTTTCTTATGTTTCGGTTTTTATATAAAAAAAAATCATTAGATACCAAAAACACCCGGTACCGAAATGAAAGTATTCGAATACTTAGATTTATTAATCTATATACACAGCAGGGTGTCTCTAGCAGTGACATTCTATTAAAACAAAAGTATATTATTTTGTATAACATGTCATTATTGTCATTTGAAATCAATATGAAGGTATTTTGTTTTATAAAACAAGTAGTAAATTGCATTACGCTATAATGAGATATGGGTGCAATATACGTCTCACTATGTATTTTTGGTGAATGAATAATGATTAGTGCGAATAATTGTCCAATTATGAGTTAGAGTTTCAGGCTCGCTATTATCAATATTTGGTCAATCAGGCAATTTGGGTTTGAATAATTTTGCATTATGTCAGGTAGTTTGGTGTCAAATTTAAGACAATAAAGCCAACACATGATATATTATACAGGGTTATCTTATATAAGTTTCCAATTTAAACAGCGGGACTACAAATAGTCGCAAGACCTATGCGGCAAAAGTAAAGACATTTTCGACGTTCCTGCAATAATTAATATACAGTTATGTTGTTCAAAGTTTTTTATTTAACACATAGTTATTTTTATTTAATTTAATTCCAGAATAATTTAATTCAAAAGAATCATCGCTTTCATGAATTTAAGAACTAAATGTCCTTTGTTCTGGTAGACTTAAAGGCAAATTCGTTGTGCCCAGTAAATTTTTCCTTGACGTAGCTATTGTTTCACGTTATTGTAATATTACCGCTATCTAGAACCAAATCGTATTCAACTATTCGACTGATCAGTCACAAATCCACTAAAATATGGTTTACCTTCGATAAAAGAGAATAAATTTGTTTAGGCGTATAGTCCTAGGTTAAATAAATTGGTATGTCCATATATATATATATATATATATATATATATATATATATATATATATATATATATATATATATTTATATATATATGTATATATATATATATATATATATATATACATATATATATATATATATATATATATATATATATATACATATATATTTATATATATTTATATGTGTGTGAATGTAGCTATTGAAATATTCAAGTTTCTATGCCAATGACTTTCCGAGAAAAATGGTTATAACTTAATAGAAATGCGAGTTATTTTATAAGGATTAGTTTTTCCTTTGTTGTATGAAAACATTAATATTATATCTGCACGTTTTATGGTACGAAACCCTAAAAACCGTATCTTCACAATTTAACTATGATGGAAAATAAAACGCAGAAAGTAGTTAATTTGCAAGAGATCCAAACTAAAATACGTAATTTTGATAGGTTAATAATTCTGCTATACAGTTGCTTGGAATTGTTAACGAAATTTTCTAAAAAATTGCCACATAAAGGGTTTAATACTTTTAGTATGCAATTAGTATTTTGCTTATTCTGTAAACCATCTATGTTTTGAGGATAGAACAAAATTATGTGTTCGAAGATCAAGTTGAAAATTAAACGCAAAAATTTTGCGCTTTGATACGGTGTTTTACGAGTACATCGTGGTTTTTTCATTGTTATTTGCTTAAATGCTTCTTAATAGCGATAAAGTTCTTGACAGAGATAGGAACTCAGTTTTTAGGATGAGTTATAATGCATAAATTATTTAAGAAACTTAGCTTTACAGCAATATTTTAATATGATAAAAACTCAAAGGCATAAAGAAATTCAAATGACAGTACTAATATTCTAAAAATCCTTGGGTTTTTTTCTTGTTAAAAGACTCAAAACTCTAAACGGGTAACTATAGAGGAAAGACTGAAGGTGGAGGGGAAGGACAATTGACAGAAGGAATTCATAAAACAAATCGTTCAGCCTCTTATGATTTCAATTTTTAGTGTGAAAAATAAATAATAATTTTGCATTTTATAGAACGTTTAATCAAGTATTTCTTTTATTTTTGGAATGTCATACGTACATTCAGTAATAATGCATATATTATTTGAGAAACTGAGGTTTACAGCAATGTTTCAATAAAATTAGAAATTAAAGGCGTAAAGAAATACAAATCACAATACTAACATTCTAACAAACCTTGGTTTTTTCTTGTTAAAAAGACTCAAAGCTCTAAACGAGTTATTAATATAGAGGAAAGATTGAAGGTGGAGGGGAAGAACAATTAACAGAATAAATTCTTTTAACAAATCGTTCAGCCTCTTATTTGTTTCATTTCTCAGTGTGAAAAATAAATAATCAGTTTTGCATTTTATAGAATGTTTAATCAAGTATTTCTTCTATTTGTTTAATGTCATACGTACCTTCAGGAAATAAGAGTTAAGGCCCTTAATGAAATATAATAACAAAGAAATAAATAAATTCAGTTTAATAATATATATACAAATATAAGATAGAAAATATTAATATATGATAGGAAAATATATCTTAGGGAGAAAATATTTATATATGCTTTACATCACTAACAACAATTGTTATCAATGTTTCAAGAGCTAAAGTCAGCCGAATTGTTTATATTTTGAAAGCTTGATTTGATTTGAGTAGCACTATTACTATATACCCATTATCTCATAAAATCAAGATAGTTGTTTCTGCAACCCTTATTATATTACGGGTGGGTTGGAAAAACAAATATGTCAGTACTTTCTATCGTATCCTTATATAAGTAATGCAAAAATGAATTTACTTTTTATTTATTATTATGTTTTATAGTTAAACTTTGATAGCGACTTAGTGGCAAATACAAAATAGTAAGTAACTAAACATAAATAAATATGACTTTATTGTTATTAAGCCATGAGTTCATGTTAGATTAAGTCTTGTATATCGATAGCAATGATAGTGGAAAAAATGTAAATTTGTGTAAGTAAATATCGCTTTGGGTTGATTAACGTGACATCCAGTTAGGGGTTAAGGTATGTTTTTATGATATTTCTTTCTAAATAATGATTTTAATCATATTACAAGGTGGTAGAAAAAAAAACAGACTCCATCACACATTTCGATGGAAATCTCAGTTTTTTGATGTCAAAAAGGATTGCAGTTTTTCATACAAGTTTTGATGAAAAATAAGAATATAAATGACCACGTATTGCATTGAAAATCAACGGAAAACGCGGCCCAAGAATTTTTCTCTAAACAGATCTAGTTAAAGTAGTTGCTTTGACTACAATTACTAAATACTAATTTTGACTTGTAGTTTCGTGTGATTACAAAGTTTCGGCAGCTTCAAATGTTCAAGCAATATCGCAAGTGCAGTATCCCACTCTTAATATACATCTTATTCTACAAGAGATTCGTTGGATTTGAAATGTTAAAAATTCCACTAGGTTAATGATCTTATGTATTCGCGTTTATTGAATATTACATTCTCTCTTCCTCGTCAAATGATTTCAGCAAACGATCGTAGACAATCGCTTACTGGTGTTTTTTAAGGTTTTTTAAATTGATATTCCACATATATATTTTCGCTATGAAAGCAAAGTTTAAACATTCTTGAACAATATTTTAATATCGGCTTCTAAACTGTAGTCAATATTATTTACAACTCATTTAGGGCAGCTATCGTACCATCTGTCTTTGAATTGGATGGAGAAACTAGCGAACGGGGGCTCGCTAGTTTTTAAAAGAAAGACTGAAAATTTAAAATTTTTGGTTAGTTAAGGTTGGACCAAAATTACCTTTCACTTACGCTTTAATTTCGTGGGAACCCGTATCAACCCACCATGAGAAACATTATTACTCCACCCAGTAACTTTGTATTAGACAGAGTCTTATTTAAAGTTTCATTGTCTTCCATGTCTATGGAAAAATACCTCTACATGAGATTATTATTCTAGTATCCCTTAACACTGACGAGATTACCATGTTTCGTAATATTACATACACGAGTTTCTATATTTTGTATCTTAGTGTATATGCTTAAAACAACATAAGGAGTTCAACTTTCTTTCAAAATTATGGCAGCGAGCCTATGAGACGCAACAGCTAACTACGAATGCTCCTTTCTTGGCTTAGAGCAAGTTCATAAAGTATGTTTTACCAGTCGTCTGGAGCATCTAAGAATAAACCTCCATGGCCTTTATTGAGATAAATAAAACTTTATTGTTACTTACCAAACACCCTAAAGTTAATACATTATAATTAGTTTGCCTCAAATATTTTTTTAAAACTCGTGGTCTACTTGATTGTAACAAACCGTACTCTTGGAATACGTCCAACTAATGCTAAGGCTAATTCCTCAATTTCCTATAGGCACTTTCGTTAAGTACCCGATACTGTTTTTTATATATTCCTAAGTCTGATTATCTGATACTCGATAAAACAATTACGCTATTGTAAAAAGCTATAGCATCCTTATGTAAGATTGTCCAAGCGCGGCCTTTTAAAATGCTATAAGCCAGCGTTGTTCTTCTTTGCACAACCTCCGCATGAAAGCATTTATTGGTTTAACTGTTTATTGATTTCCGTTAACTTCTTTATTTTTCTTTATCTGATTTTGAAAACTCTATGGCAGTAATTTTTATATTTTTATTTTCTGCCTTTGGTGATAGACATAATACCAACAAAAGAGTCAAAAGCTCTCTACGATAAAGGACGATTAAAAAACTTAGTCTTATCCAATGCCAGATATCAGCAAGCAGATTGCAAACTAGGACGTAATATCGTTTGATTTAGCCTTTCCATAATTAACTGTTTATTTTTCAGAATACTTTTACGAAAGTTTAAGTTAAGCAAATTTAGCTTAATAACCAACAAGTAATTTTTCCCCCATATAAAATTTCAACCCAGTTTTACCCCTTTACGTAAGGAGATTTAAAAAATCTCTCCTTAGTAGTAGTCTATTTTGTTTGAATAATACTGCCTCCAAAATGTCACTACCATTTAGTAATTTTACTCTGTTATAAGGGGCGTTCATTCATCACCTTAACCATTGGCTTCAATAAATCGTAAAATATATGTATAATTATTCATTTTTAAAGGGTTTCATGAAAATTTTAATTATTGAATTTACCTTTAATCTTTTAGGGCAAACACTTAAAAATAAACCTTTTCATGGCTGCTTACATTACTTTTGATGATTTTTCCAAATTTCATGCTCTCAAGAACAGTAGTAGATGTGAAACAACGATACGATAGCCATTCGTTTTTTTCTTTTCTGTATATGATTGGCTTTTCCATAAATATTTACACATTTGGTATCTACTTGCTAAAAATATTAACATCAAATCAAAGTCAAATTACAAATATAAAAAAAGAAAAAAAATTTTGCAAAGATAAAAATATCTAAAAAATTATCTACGGCATAGGCGGATTATTCCTAATTCCTTATACCTATTTTAAATACAAAATAAATAGTTACTCATGCGGAGTTGTAAATATTTTCTAAGTTTTTTTTATATAAATTTATTTGTTATTAGAGAAATAATTATGAAGTCGTGTAAATAAATTTAAATTAATAATACAGCCAAAAAGTCTCACGTGCCTCTCAATGAGACAATTGTAATATTTGCAATATTTATTCTAAGCTCAGTAAATATTTATGGAGAAGTTTAAACTAAGAGTTAGCAAAAATTTTACTTTTGAACTAAAAATAAATACAGCACAAAGCGGACCTACCAACACCATTGTTATTAATGAAATACAATGTTAAACACAAAAAGCACTTAACGGTCATTTGAAAACCTCTTTAATATTTGTGCGTGTCTAATTTTAAAGAGCCAAAAAAGCTATTATAATTTTAATTTTTCCTGAATAACAAACGTTAATTTAACTCCGGGTGCTACAAAATTTGTCCATTTCCGTTTGAATAATGTCATTCTGTGAAATTTCCGTTCGAGTTACAACGTGGTGCGCGTGGAAACGTTGTACAAGGTTGAGAGTATATACAATGACGAAGATGTGATATTTTGTTTGTGCGCGATGTTTTATTTCTAACCTTTTATTACGAAAGTTAATAATTCATATTATTCGCAGAGGAACAGATACTACAAAATTGTTTTTTTTCTTAGTGAGTTCGATTATATTAATGATCAAATTATATTGAAATATAACTGACATAATAAAACAAAGGGAAAATATTATATTTTCAAAAAAAGAGTGTTGGTTGGACGATAACACATAAAACGTCAATATCGAGCATGGAGCGAGAGTTGAATAACTTGAGTTAGAGCGAGTTTGGCTAGAGCGAGCTATTATGTTCTTAAGCCACTAAATTCTCTTTGATATATGGCACTGGCAGAACATGAAAACTCGCCAAGAGTAAATTTTCTAAAAAACGCATTTTATAGAAAGGCGTTGGGCAGCATGACGTGATGTGAAATATGAACGAGTATTTTTAATAAATATCGGATTTTTAGAGTTCATTACACCAAAGAAAAAGCGGAACACTTATAAGCTTACTCAAGTGTTTGTCTGTCTGTCTGTCACAATGAGAAACATTTTATAAACATTTTGAGGTAGAAACTTGAAATGCAATAAAACGTTTTAATCATCTTATACCTTATTTAGAAATTTCTGTTCATGTGGAAATTTTAAGAACGGGTGGTCCAATTAAGTTCATCAAATATTTTTTTAATTCTCTAAACAGTCTTCTAAATGAAATTGGAGGATTTATATTCGTACGAGAGAGCTGACAATAACGTTCTTAAAAATATTTAAATCATAATTTTAGATAATATGCAAAGATATGTCCCACCCTTATTTTTTAGACGGCCAAACTTAAAATATTTAGTTATTGGAAAAATTAAGCGATTTTTCTAGATCTTATAAATTTTGAAATATGTACTATGTCTTTACGTTTTTGAAGCACAAATTAGCCAATATACTTGTATGTAGGTTGTGACAAATTAATATTTGCAAAGAGTTTAAAAGAAGAACCAGGAGAAGGGACCAATTTTGACTCCCCTCCAATTTATTGATACATCCAAATTTTTTCGTATAAATAAGAAAAATATTCAATGCTGTATTACCAAATAACAAAATAAAAGTTGGTAGGTTTTGCCTTTATCGTATTGGCAACACAGAGCTATTAAAAATCAATACGGCGAGAAAACATCTGTTCTGATCACGGCGCGACAACAAAACTAATAAAAAAGACGGGAAAGTCTCAGGTTTTCACTAAGGCAAGTGTCGTTTTATATTCATTTCTTTAGGTGCTTCCAGCTCATGTTGTTTTGATTTTGATTTTGTATTGAATATCACGAAGTGTATAGTAGATTATCACCATTATATATTCAGTTATGAAGATTTTCAATGTAATTAATGTGTTGTCTGTAATTGGTATGCGTCAAGTATGAAATCCCATTTAATTGACATATATGTCAATAATTGTTTTTTTATTTAGCTTTGGTATTTGATAATTTTATAATTCTTTCAGTTTTGCATGACGTTTTATATGATGTTTTATATAGAAATTACTGATTATTAATATAAGTGCCAGTAAATGGTGTTTAGTATGTCTATTTATGGTATATACGAATGTCTGGTGTTGTTTGTAGGTGTTTAATTAGATTTCAAAAATGAAACCAAAGCGGCAAAGATCAAAGAAGCCTGTAAAAAATGAAAATAAAATTCAGAGGAAAAAACATGATCATGATTCTCTAAAAAAGGCGTTACATGCGATTCTAAATAGTATGAGCCAAAAAATTCCAGCTAAAATTTACCAGGTGCCACCAACCACATTAGTTTACAAAATTAAAAATCTTGATCATAATTTGCATCCAGGACTTTCTGCTATATAAACTGCAAAAGAAGAAAAGAACTTAGAGGATTGCATTAATATCTGCTGCAAAAAGGGGTTTCCTAAAAGAAAAGATCGCTGAATTAGTAGCGTTTCTGATTTTTTTAAGAAGACGAAAGGAGTAAGCATCTTTAAAAACAGTGAAAAATGGTTTAAATTATTCTTGTGCCATCATCCCAATATTTCTTTTCGCACGACAGAAGTAGTTTCATCTGCCAGTGCAGCGATTTCCAAAAAGGAAATGATGAAACCCAGTCAGAAGTTAGTTTAGGCAAATTGAGAACTACCTACGAGAAAAAAAATTATTTCATTTCCTTTCCGATAATTCATGTGTATATAAAGGAGACGAAACAAACTTTCTTCTATGTACTAAAATAGGAGTCGTATTAGCTACGAAAAGATCGAAAAATGTATGTGAAATAGAAGAAGCTCAGGCTAAAATATCACTAACTCTGATGTCTTAGGCTGAGTGTTGTCTTCACGTTCACGTTTGGCGGTGATGGAAGCATCACTCCACCTATGGCTATTTTTCCAAATAAAAGACTATCAGTATAACACCGACCATTCCTCCAAATATAACACCGACCATTTCTTCAGAACGGGGTATAGGATTAAGTGATAAAGGGTAGATGAAATAAGAAATGTTTTCACCATTATATAGAAAGTGTTTTATATCCCTATCTCGTTAAAAAGGGGATTTGATGTCCTATAATAATGTTTGTTGGGAGCTACAAATTTAATTTAATTTATATGGTGAGTGAATTAGGCATCAAATTAAATATTATACTAATTACTTTTTATACCAACTGTATAAGGATATTTCAACCTGCAGATGTCGCAGTTTTTAAAACATTAAAGTATGACTGGCAAAAATCAGTACTGGAATAGCAACGAGCACATCCTTCAGAAGCTTTGACCAAAGTTTTCTTTTTTACCGCTTTTGAAAACAACAATCCGGGAATGAGTTTCATCTTCAGTAGTCGTAAATGAGTTCAGAGCAACAGTGTTGTGTTCATGGAAAGTGAATTCCCTAGATTTTGTCTAAATGTCTGGGAAATGTAAATACCCGTCAAATTTACTCTCCATAGAAGAATTTACAAACATTATAGGCAAACAAAAATTAATAGAAATTGAACAAGAGCCATCTAAACTTGAAAAAATCTATTTCAAAAAAGTTTGGGATTTCTTTCAAGGAAATGAAATATTGTTAACATATAAGTTACATGACGATGATATTACGTCGCAAGATACTACGGATATAGCAAATATGAGAGTTGTCATTGCTCATGATTTGTCCAGTGCAATTTTATACCAGTGACACACAAGGTTATAATATAAGACACTACAGGCATTACAGATAAGAGAGTCATCAAAGCTATTACCTCTATTCAGTCTCAAGAAAGTGTTTCTGATTTCATACATGTATCACATAAAATTGTGGCAACATAAATTACGTTAAAGGATAACTATCCTTTATACTTACACCATTTATCCTAGACACTATACAAGAGGAGTTGCCTAACAGAAGTGCTAATCACAACTGTTCACAGGATAGTCAAGTCTTATGTGCAACCTATAGAGAAGAAGTATACGAAAACACGGAAAAACAAAGGACATCAAAACATAGGAAAACATTACAGATAAAAATAATTAAGATTTCTATACAACAGGATTATTACGAAATAGAATTACTCGAGAATGAAATAAACGCTATTGTACGTCCGATTTCAAAAGAACCCATTATTTCCCAGCTTACTCCTGTAAAATTAAAAGACGATATTGTTTACAAAAGACACCACAAAAAATGCCAGAAAATTATAAAACACAAATCCTTTTGTATTAATGTCTGCTGAATGGAAGACACAAGAAGGCGAAAAGATCAGGATTAAAAAAGGAAGGAAGCTTCTAGAAAAAACTACGGGGACAATGAAAAAAACTACGGTAAAAGAATCTAAAACAAAAGAGGTAACTCAAAAGTAAGGAATATTTGAAAAAGTTCTTGTTATCTGATAATTTTTATAATATAGACATACATTTGAAGCCACCACCAAATTTTATTTGATGTAATGTTGAGCAGATTGTGAGAGAAAAATAAAATGAACAGAACGTTGTGGATGTCGATGGGCAAGACCAAAAGAAAAGCGAGAAGTACACAACAGTAGAAATCGAATGCTTTTTAACTGAGTTTGAAGGCTGAAGGTAGACACTAACGTATATCTAAATAAGTATTTAAAATTACTTATTTAAAGATTTGTCCAAGTACTTGCATAATTAGATTAGATAATATCTAATAAGCCAGTAATAATATGTTTTTAAGTTTCAATATCTCTGTTAAGTGTTTAAGTGCTATATAAATAAATGAGTGAGATAACCGATCTGATTTAAAATATTGACTTATGAATGCATCTATCTACATTTTTAATTACCAAATTGTAATATTAGAAAAGTGATTTATATGAGATGTAAGTAAATAGTGTCCAGTATGGCAATAATATAAAAAACAATGTCAATAACTGGAATAACTATGTATTATTTTTAATATGCTGAAATATAGTGTACAATGATATTCCAAGATTATTTAAGTAAGTTAATAATATTCACAATGATCTAATGTTACCTACCATTAACATATATTTTCCCTGGTAAATTCGGATAGTTGTAATTTTGCATTATTATAAATAGCAACATGTAAAGAGTCAATAAATGGATGTCTTACCCTATTTATTCTTTAATGTTTGTAAGGGCTTTTTCGGGAAACTTCGTAGTGTGAGTTCTATTCGCATTCGACAGGTCGTTTATGTACGTTTAGCGAATTTGTTAATTTTTTTGAAGTAAATGATTTTTTTTAACGAATACATTAAAAAAAATTACATAAACCAAAAATTATAACCCTGTTATACTCTTGTTGTTGTAATTTACATATTGCTTCATTTTGGTGAAAGCTGCGTCTTAGTTTAACTCGTTTAAAAAGTCGTAGTGCATTTATTAAATAGTTCAAACAATTTATATTCGTGAGATTTCAAATAAATGCTTGGAAAGCGTAGATAAATAAATTAGGACCTAATGACATATAATCCTTTCCTGAGTTGTAATTAAAAAAAAACTGCTTAAATACTCAATTAAGTAATTATTTAAAATAACAAAATGTGAAGAAAAACAGGGGAGCCAACAAACAATTACTAACGGAACGGAAATGAAATGGTCTGCAGTAATGGGCCCAGAGTTGCTCGTTATGTCTGCGTACTTTATCGCAGAGAAAACTCTGGTATTTAGAATTATCTCTGTAGAATTTTCCGGTGCTAGAATCACAGACTCATCTACACATGGTTTTCCTGAATTTACATTCTGAAAACCTACTTATGTTTCTAATTCCTAAATAAAGTTCCTATTTTATGAACCTTTCTTTATTGTTTATTTCCCTAAATTAAGTAATTCATTGGATCCTAGCAACAGAAATTCACAAAAATCGAAAAATCGGCTCAAAAATTATCCTTAGATTTTGAATTTTCATTTCTTTCATATTCTGTATTTTCCATGCCTCATTCTTTATGTTTTTTCCACGGACATGTAAAATTTAAGTCGTATTTTAATAATTGTTAATTTTGCTTAATTATATACGTTGACATAAATATTTTTTTTTCTGTTAACTTTATTGATTGAATTTCGAAATTATGGACTGGAAGAGATCTTTCGTCGAAAAATAAATCTGCCATATGTATAAGTTTGGTATTGAAGACTAAATAAATAATTAAACAAAATGAACAAACTTTATATTAACTTCTTGTAACTTTTTAATAATATGAGTTTTACCATGTAGGTTAAAATATTTTCATGAACAATTGCCACAAAATGTCAAGAAATTTCTTATATAAAATTCTAAAAAAATAGGTATGGAATTCTTATATTTTGTTCTTTAAATTTATATAGCGCATGTCTCTTAAAAATTACTGTGTGAAATTTTTTTCGAGATAACTCTCGAGACATATTTGAAGTAATATGCTTTATTATTTACCAGTTTTCTGTAATTTATTCGGATACTTTTACACAAAAGTAAAACCTAAAGAATATTATGTTATAACAGAAATTTAACGATAATTAGATTATTTTAAATTGATAAAATAATATTTAATTCTTTGTTCATTACTCTCGCAAACTTCTTGTTACAGTGCAATAACACATAAATTAGACAAAAATTTTAAACAATTTTGAGCTCTTTCTTTTTTAGCATTATAAAATAATCGACCTTGTTGGTCTTTGAATAATAAACATTTATAAAAATATTAGAAATTCGAAATGCGGTTCAAATGAAAAAAAAGGTATTGGTATTGATACAGGTATCATATGAAATCCTTCAATAAAAAGATTTTATCAACCGCCTAATTCAAATTGTTAAAAAAATACAATAAGGAATCCTTTTCCTCTTTAAAAAGTACTAAACTACAAATTTAAATATAGTTTCCAAATCTACATGTTTATTAAAAAAATGGAAGAAAACGACATTGTTTTAATGCAAAACTAGTTTTGGAAAAGGTTTTTAAAGATATTTAAAAGGTAGTGTTTATATAACAAAGAAATATTTTCATAACGGAAATAATTATTTAATATAATCCATACATCTTCTATTTATCTTAAATTTACTATAATATATACATCTTCGAGTATATGACAAGAGGCATCAAACAATAATAATTTACCGAATCCCAAGATTTAATATGGACATTTTATTTTGAATTCGAAATACCTCGTAGCAATTTTGACATTCCCATAACTCAGCTATAGTAGAAATCTGATAGAGAGTAATATCTCTTGCGCGAAAAATATTTTCCTGTAACATATTATAAGTTCGGAGGTTTTATTTATTGTAGTTTCAAAAATCGGAAATTTTCTAGCTCATTGACTTGCTCACTTATAGACCATCCCAACGTATGGGTCACTTTTACTAAAAGTGGAACTATGAAATTTGTTACATATTTAATTTACAATATCTCTGGTGGAAGAATTCGTGAATTTTGATATCGTGCACTAGAAATAAAAATAACGTTTTGTATTAACGCACCCGTAAAATTACTTACATACTTAGATGGTTTCGACGGTTCCATATAAATATTCTAAAACAGCTGTAATTCTAGAAAATAACAAATAAGTAAATAAACCAGATATCTACCTACTATGGGTTGTAGATTCATTGAGTATTTATACTACATGGATTGCGCTAACTCCTTTAAACTTACTATGGTTTTGTTTGATATTAATATAAATATAGGCGAATTATTCAAAATTTCATTACGTAATTTTATTCGAGACTACGTCATTGAATATTTATACTTATTTGACACTTATTTAGTCAATATTCAGTGACGTAGTTTACTCGGAACTTTTTTGATATTAAAAAATACAAAATTTTTGAACGTAATTTATACTTACTAAAAATCTGCAACATTTGAAAAACTTACAGGCAGCAAGAATAAGAAGCTTTGCTTTGTAAATATAATTCCTAGGCAAATTATTACTGAATTGATTCCAAATATTCGTGTAAGTATTCGATACTCGTCAAAAAAAACAGATTAAAATAAAACTTTAGAAATTGCTATATTTGCAATATGATTTAGCTATGTTGGACAAAAAGAATAATTTCTTAGCCAGGAATAAAATAAAACATATATTTTTAATATATTAGCAATAACCATGCATTTCAAGGATAATAAAAAAATTTATTAATCATACAATTAATATAAATTCGATACGTGAGGCAAGAGGGTATTGAATGGAGGAATTTTAAGAAAATTAGCAATTAAATTGTGCGCAAGTTCAAAAATTCTAACGAAATTAAAATACAAATTGTCCGCACACACAACAACGAAACATAAATACTGGTAATCCATTTAAATTTAAACTCGATGCATCCACTCTTATCGTCTCCCCATTCTACAAAAATAATTCCAGCTGTAAGCACTAAGGTTGATTTATTTAATCCTATTTCCAGCTCTCGTGGACATGGAGTGGAAAATAGGAATTTACTTTTTTCCAGTCGTTCTCGTTCGTAATGGAAAATGCGGTTTGCATAGCAAATGTAGTTAATAAGCGTTCGAAGAAGTTTTGGGACTAGTTCAAACTTTTATAATATAGAGGTATACCAAATGCTAGTGAATTTAATAAGTTGACCGTTTATTTTTTAAAAACCAAGAAGAAATTTATTAGATTCAGTTTACTTCTAAAAAATTATCAAATTATTTATTATGAAGTGATGTGGATTATGAAACCAAAAAAACTGTCTTATATAAAATATGCCACGCGCGCATCATGGCACTACATCAAACTGCTGAGCAAAATAAATATATTTTATGTAACGTTCTAAGAAATTCCGTGGTATAGTGTAAATTTAACAGCTATTAAATAAATTCATAGCACAATCAGAACCTGTGAATTAGTTCCTCAAACATAAACTTAACTCCTTTGTTATATTGAAATATAACATTTCAGTATTTATAGAATGGTAAAATATTATTTCATGGTTTCAACTATGAAGTAAAAAAATCAGTATTAAACAAAATTGTCACTGAAGGCTGAGGTGAAAAACGCTCATTTGGAGGAAAAAAACTCGTTAGAAACGTTTAAAAAGCCGTGACAATAACCTCTACCACAAATTAAATTCCGTAACTATATTTTTATAAAATGTTTTTTATGTCTTCAAGTGAAAATAGATGTTGTTCATATCGTTTTAACTCAGACGAAATCTCTATTTTAAACCTAACTAAATACATTTTTCAACCATAATTTTTCTTTTGTATTTAGAAACTGCTGAAAACTTCAAAAGGCCTTGAAAATATTATAATTCCGTTGGAAGTGGGACTTGTAGAATATTGCAAGCGTTTTCTACACATTTAGGCATATATATCATACGTTAGGACACTATTTACACTGAGGTAGGTATAAACATTTGAAAGTGAACAGTGACAAATAAGCAAGTATAAATAGGTAAACAAAATATATAGATTTAAGAGGATACAGTAGCACTTAAATAGGCACAATTAGGCACCTGTAAACATATAAAGGTAAACCGTAAACTATTTACCAATATAACAATTTTACGCGATGTAAATATACGGCTAACAAAATTTCCCGAAATGTTACCGTGAATTTTTAAAATGCTATGAGATTTAGAGACATTGCTATATTTTTATTGGTAGAATTTAGAAAAATATTTAGTAACGTTTGTTTTTTATAATTTTGACTCTAGCAGTTTGAGAAATAGGGAAATCGAACATATTCTTTGTGAATATATTCAAATTATTTTTTCAGAATTCAACCCACAGAATCAAAATTGAACTTTTTGTAATTTATGTTTATTACTGACCTACTAAAATATATCTCGGTGTTGAATTTAAACATTTTACGTCGAAAAGCTTTTGTAAAACTTGCCATTAGTATTCTGTTTTAGCAATTTGCCACTGAGCGAATGAATTGAAATGTTAAGAAAATAATGATAAAATTTCACAAAGAAATCCTACTGATTTTATTGCAGATAGTTAAATCGCAAACAAAATTTAACATTTACATACTTCCGTAAATATTTTTTTAAAATTCTGTTATTTTTAAGAGAGCACTTCCTAAGAAATGAAACAAAAAGACAACGGATATTTCAAAATCGTACAGACTCATTGATATTAAATGGTATATTTTGTGATAAAAATCACTTTTTGGAGTTAAAAAGCAAAATCCTTTGAAGGGAAATCTATTTTTATGGCAAAAGGGTCAGTCTGTTCATTAGTCTGCTCGCCCCCCGAAAATAGGGACTTAACATTGACACATAACTTTTTTTGAGTTATTGTAATAAAGTGATTATAAGATCACTTATGTGTCCGTCTGTCTCTATTCGTCAGTCATAATCGTTTTCCTTAAAAATTGTTTTCATCAGAAATTTGGAGTACTGCCAGAACATATTTACCTACATACACATATACATATATATATATATATATATACATATATATATATATATATATATATATATATATATATATATATGTGATCAACATTTAAAATATTTGTAGAGAAAATTACATAGGTTCCGAATTTCTTCTGCGGAATTATGTGTAAGACAGTTTTAGACAAATTATTAAAATTCCACCCAGTTTGTCCTGAAAAACCATTTGAAATTACACATTTTTACAATATTACTCAGCAAATATATCACAAATTAATTCTCAAACACGTCAAATGGGAAATATGGCTAATGAAGTAATCATTTTTTTGTGGTAGCAACTGAAACTATATTCACTATTTCAGTATGTTAAAGATACTGCTGAAGATGTGGGCAAAAAATATGTTACCCTTCTCTTCTAATCGCTGAAACTACTACAGTCACGATTAAAAAAACAGAGTTTCTAAAATTTATCGCAAAATTAAAGCTATTACTATCATATCTGAAAGATATATTGCACAATGTATTTACATGGTGTAAAATAATATTAATATTACATTATATAATAATTTAATATTTTGTGTCCATAAAGCTATTGTATACCTGTATATGGAAAACCTCCGTATAGTGCGATTTTCCCCAGTTATTGGCAAGTTGTATTTCTATATTTGTCGATAAACTTTTGGATATATTTGTGGAAAAGCAATCATTTGTATTTAAATAAAGCAAGTACACATTTTTATGCTTGGACTTACTAGTAGACACATATCTTTGTGCTTTTCACGAAACAAATTCATTTCAATAAAAAAAAAATCAGTATATACCTTCATCTCAGTTGAAAACTACACAAGACTGGCGTCATACTTGAATTTGAATGAAAAAAAAAGTAATTTTCGTTGATTATGGTGCAATAATTTCCATTCCAATCGATGCAAGCAAAAAATTTCCATTCCAATAAATTCCTTCATAGTCATTAGTACAATCTATTTTTTAGTCATAGAAAATATTTAGATGAGTAAAACATGATCCAATTATAAACGAAAATTTATGGATGCAAAATTTATCTCTTATTTATATTTCCGTAATTTGAAATAAATAGGGAATATTGACCGTCAATATAATTTTGGTATACGCATACTTGAAACTAAATATGTATATTAAATTTTCACATAAAGTGCGTATTGGAAACAGACATACCTAAATTTTGCACCACATTTCTACATCGATGATACATGTAATAATTAAGGTTTAGGAAAAATTTCTTTGAAATACGCAAGAAAAAACGGATCACGCTTTATCTGATATTACACCCTTATGTAACGTGAAGTTCCTACACCTCATGTGGAAAATAAAAAGGGAATTTTTTTTAAATAAATTTAAATATTATCTATATAGTGCTGTCAAAAATAAGTTACAACTTCTACGTTTTATAGAGCTAAAACCGCTACATATGATGTGCACGTAACTACTTGTACGTGAAATACACACAGGTTTACGATCAGTTATGAAATGAAATGCTGCTTTGAGTAATTTATGTAAATAATAATGTATTAATATAAATAAAAAGCGACATATTTTAAGTAAATAACATTTGAGAATATATCATCAGCTGATAGATATTAGTTCATCAAAGAATATTCCCAAAAACAATAGCTAAGGAATAACAGTGTGACTAGTTTTACAACCGCAACAGCAAACGGCCATATATACATAAAACTTAAATGGAGTAAAATGGTTTATATAAAAATCCTGATATGAAATGTTTGGCAGAGTCAAAAAATTCGTGTCTTAATGTCGTTTAAGAAAAGTTAAACTCTCGCAAGGTTAACGCGAGGATTACGAGGCGTCAGGAATTATTTTCATCTATTCATCCTAAGTGCGTCTCAGTCTAGACATTTTTTTTATTTCGTCCTTACGTTGCCACCGCAAAAGTTTTAAAGTTATAACTGGACGTCAGAAGTGAAAAAAAGGGAATAGCTTCACTGGATTTGATAAATGCAAAAAATAAACTTTATCACCTTTGATACTTTATTTCGATACAGTGCATGTAATTAATGTAAATATCTATTATAATTTTAAAATATTTTTTTTATTTATATTTGTTTTCATACCACATCCTAAAAAGATAGATTTAATGGCTATAATAGGACACTATATAGCTGATGTTTGTATCTTCATCAAAACGATAAAACTGTGACTTTAATATCCAGGTGGGTGAAACAGTCAGGAAAGAAGAGTATTATCAAAGGAAGCGTAAAGAAGTAAGTACAAATCAAACTGGATTATGCACGTATTCGTAAGTTAGTAAGTTGCACGTGCGTATATGCGTTTTCAAAGGGTTAAAAATGTGAAGAAAATGTCCAATTGACTATAAAAAGCTTTCATTTGGTAGTGCTGAATTAAGCAAAATAAACGAAAATTTTAAGGTTGAAAATTCATTCAAAACTTAAGTTAGGTCGATAAAAAATTTAAACCTCTTTAGTGCAAAAACTCAAGAAATAATTTAATTGCAGTTTGATGAATTGCTGGCTATTCTTATTATTTCAGAGATGAAATCATTTTTTTTATTTGTGGTCAGAGTAGTATTTCTGGAATTAAAGGCAAAGAATCTATGCCACATTATAAAAATCATGAGGAATTTGAAACAACTGTTATAAAAAGATATTTTCCGCTTTTTTATAAAAAACAGAATTAACTTAATATTTAGGTTTCAAAATTTACTAAATGCATATTTATTTAATCGTTGTCTGAATTTATCCTAGAATTATCTTGTTTTCTTCAATAAGGCCATGATGTACATATTTCAAAGTCATTGCCAGGAGAATATTTCCACTACTTTGCACCTAATAGAAAAATAAATCCAAAAGTCTGGCCATTCCCGCATCATAATCATCACACAATTATGTAGCGAGGATGCTACTTGTTAAATTCGAGCTTAGGTCTTCTCAAACCGCATTCTATAATTTTGTTAAAAGCTGACCATCATTATATTGAAAATAAATCTTTTTGTGTTGAAGATCTAAAGTATATAAATAGTGAAAATTTTAATCGCCTTTCAGTTTCGTGGCTTATAATATGAGAACACAAACGTAAAATTACTAAAGAAAAAAATGTCATAAATTTTTAAGTTAAAAATTAAATGAAATACTACCGGCCGGTTTTGCGATTCAGACCTATAACAGTTTCATACCTCGCTTGAAGTGAAATTACTTTGTTTATCATAAAAAAATCGCTAATAAAGACTTTCTAGCGTGAATTATTTTATTAATACCTGATACAATTGAGAAGACCCCCTACTAATACTAATTATAGCGAAAATCCCAAAAATATTGATATCTAGATTCATCATTATAATTTTCCACAAATTTCACGTAGGCTTCTGAAAATATCGTTTCTTAACTTTGCACATTTTTAAAGTATACCCGTGAAGATATGTTCACAAAAATCTTGAAAGGTATCTTTTACACAATAAACGTCTATTTTTAAATTATAAATACCCCCTTTTAAATTATATCTCTAGTTGTAAAGGAATTTAAAATTAATGTCTTTTTAATATTGACTCCCCCCTCCTCCCTCCTCTCCCCCGAGTATTATAATTGTTTTTAGTGTTAGCCATTGAGATACGTGTGGGTCAATATGTTTTACCACCGAGCCAAATTTCAAGTCCCAACATCAAATTATTAATAAGAAAAACCGTTGTGACAGGTGAACAGACCACCGCTTAAATTTTTAATCATGTATACGTAGCACCTGTTAATAAATTAATATATTTTGGTTTAATAAGCTAGATATTTATTTAAACAAAAATTTAATGTCACCTCTAAACCACATATATGAATATAGAATTTATTTCCAAATATTTGTTTTCAAAATAAGAAAAATTCTCATCTATTATGTAGTATTTGGTATAGTGGTACATCAAAATATATCGATCATATTAACAAGAGTATTGAAGGATGTCAAAACAGAGTATTTTTGGGAAAAGACAATTTTTAGATTGAATTATTCGGTCATCTTCACGTCAATATATTCTATCCAGGAAAAATACTAACGGTAGAGAATTTTGAAATAAAATAAAGATCTAAAGATACGCCCAATTTGTTGAAAGAAGTTGATAAATTCATAACTAAAATTAATATTACAGATGGTATATTAATTATACTAATATAAAGTTTAAATGCAAGTGTTCGTTTAACTCATTTATAGGCATTATCTACAATTAGTGTTAAATATCCAAAAATTCGAGTGGAAATTAAAGTACTCACAATACCATCAGGAATTCAAAGTAAAACATTCGATAATATTTTTCATGCACAATGTCCATAACTTTGAATTTTAGGTTTTATTCATTGATGACCCAAAAAAATCCATTTAATTTTAATCAACATAAGATGTCTCTCTTTAGTCTATATAATCACGATCAAGTTCCATACAAAATATTACAAACAAACTTTGTAGGAATCAATAATTATACTTCATAATATCATACAATATTTCCGGAACTGGTATTTATTTCTGAAATGAAGGTGATGGCTTTACCAGAGATTATTACTCTAACGGTTATTGTTTATTAGATTCTCATGTAATACCTGACTTATAAGCAAATTTAACATGATAATTTAATTTAATTAAACATGATACATTAGGAATGGAAACAGGTTTCAATGAAAGACCTAAAAAACAATTAACAGTTAATGGTTTTTTTAAATAGTTTATTATGACTTTGAAAATATAAAGAGTGCTAAAAATGAGCATGTTGATATAAATTATATTTGTTTGCACATAAGTATATTTTTCGTTTGTTGTACTTTCTCGTGGCCATTTCATAAAATAAAATAAATATACTTTGTACAGAGAGTGGTTGTATTTTGTAATTAATGTACGAAGAATGATAACATACACAAAATGAGGTAAATACATATACAAAATGAGGTAATTTGATTGTAGATTTTTTATGATTTACCTGAATGCATATTTTTTACTTTATTAAAGTTTAAATATGTTTATTAGTTTTAAGAATATTATTATTGGAATATTTTATAACATATCTATCATGTTGCTACCCCTTCAAAACTTTTTTCCATCGATTATTCCAATTATTACAATGGGATAATCAAGGGAAAAAGTTTTAAACGGTCAACCAATAGTATTACGTATGACAAACCATCCTTTATGAACTTCATTATGAATGAGCTTAGTGTTCGTTATTTTCCCTTTTATGTAATGAAGAAAATAGTTATTAATAATACTGCAATCATTAGGGTCATTGTAACTTTTTTCTTTGAATGAACATCGTATACTTAGTGGACATCGTATACATAGTGGAGTGAATCATTCTCTTTAAGGTTGGGATAATCTAAAATGAAATAAAATATTAATGTCACTTTAGATATAAAAATCTATTTAACCTAATTGCAAATATGCACATGTGTATTTTTGTTTTCTTTCTGTTTATATCGAAATTTTCAATTATATATTATTTTTTGTAAGAAGAATACGAGGAGGGAAAATATATGAAAGAATAGTTTGGAAAAGTATTTTGTCCGAAAATTATCAATCGATTTCACTCAAATTTTCAATTCTAAAATTTTCTTAATATGGGAGTGTATGTATAGATCTGATCCTCATCGCATCCTTTAACCCCGCAAAACCGGGCAATGCTGAAACCTTAGCTAGTAACTCTAGAAGTTCATCCTTGTTAAAAATTACTAAGCACATTCTTATGGGATTTTGAATGCCGTACGGCTATAAAACTTAAGATACCAAACTTTGACTAAGATACGAAGGTTTTTACTTTCGAGTTACAGCGTGGTGCCAATGTGTTAAGCAATAATACCACTCCTTAGAAATTAGAAAAATTACACTTAATTTTTTTGTTCAAGGAGTCTTGTTTGTACTTGTTTTATTTGATTGTGTATATGATGTTTTTCTTTCCATATTTATTTATTCCAGGAAGTAAATGTTAAAATATATAAAATAGTTTCTATTTTATTTTTTTGACAACACACAGTCTCGTACTTTTATTTATCTGTACAAAAATTTCATGAAAAAATTAAAGATAACACCCATTCTGTGGGGGAAAACTTTAAAAACAGATAAAGGAAAAATCTAAGACCCACACTTTCGAAGCTTGTGATAAATTGGTACCTTACAACTAAAGTAAGTAGTAAGAAACTGAATATTTTAAAGTTAAATATCACAATTCAACAGGAAATTGTCAGATTCGTATATAATTTGTATTTCATATTTTAACAGTTAACAAAAACTGGAAATAAACAGGAAAGCATTCCAAAAAATTTTTTTTTTTGATTATTTACTATACACATAAGGAAATTACTTTAATTCTTATGAGAATAACAAAACAGTTACCGGTAGTCATCACTTAAATATTGATGACTACCGACTATATCTACTGCTTAAATAAGAGAAAAAAGGAAAAAAGATTGGCCCTCATAGAGTGCAATTATCCTAAATCAAAATAATGCTCCAAATCTATCAGAAAAATTTAAAAAATCCATTAATCATATCCAACCTAGAGGTGATGAATTATTATGAATATTTTTAAACTATTATAATGCACTAACATCATGCATCATTAACTTTATTTATTAGATGAAATGGCGTAACTAGTTTTTACAATTGTAAATCTAATGTAACTGTTTTCCTACGTAAAAGACGTGCTGAGAAATATGAAACCAAAATTTAATTCTCCGGATGCGTTATGATTGCAACAACTTACAAAAATGAAGAGCAGACAGAAAGCTTTTAGAAATAATCTTGCTTATTACCATAAGCTTTTAAAATATTATATTATTAAAATTAAAATCACGCATGAAAGTACAGTTGCACAAATATATTTACTGCATCTATAATTTACATTTAACAGGTAACTTGGTGAAGTAATTTGACAAACAGTTTTTAAGGACTGTAAATAATCGTGGAAAGCTTAAAATTTTTGGTTAAAAATATACGTTTTTATGTATTTGTTCGTAACTCGATAATCGATCAGCAAATTCATGCATGACCTTTTTATTATTTGAGAACTAAATATAAATATATTCTTTAGGTATATCTCTTTCCTATATGCCTTTTTAAACTTATTTTTCATGGCAGCAAAAAGAAAATCAATTTCTAGTGAGATTACATGAAAACTTCCAAGCTTTCCGTACGGATTTACCAAGGTAAACTTGAAAAAGCTTACTCACACGATAAAGCGAATGTTACAGTCTAAAGTCTCAGAGAAGGGCGTTCGAAGACATGCATCTTACGCCAGCAAGTCGCGCTGGTGAAAAAGCGATAACGGATTCTCTTGGGGTATTCACAGATACGGAGCGATTTTTTTTATTTTTACATTGACGTAACTATTTTTGATACTAATAAATTTTCTGTCATATGCACTTGTATATCTTTTAGTGCATGTAAGAAAATGAAAAGCAATGAACTTAAGGAGCGATATACAGTTGTGAGATTAAGTGGTATTTGAAAAGGGTTTGTAGTTGTCATGTATTGATTTTCGTGAAAACATAGAATACGTCAAATTACTATCGCCTAAAAATATAATATTGCATGAAAATTGTATTGCAGATAATGAGCAGAAACTGCAATGAGCCTTGTTCATCATATAGTAATCCTATCAAGGTTGTCAGTAGGAAATTTAAAATATGTGTTACTCAGTGACGGGTAAACGGTTTAAAAAATTGTTATCTCACTAAACACAGAGTGATTGTCCTAATTAAGAAATAGGTTACTTTTGTATCCTATAAATAGCATAATTCCTGTAATAAGTTAAAACCATCTTGAGTCTTTTGTAAATCTTATTCAGATTTAGTATCGATGCTTCTTTTTGGATACTCAAATAATTTTTCTGCGAGACCACGCAATCAAGTATTTCAGGAAATATATATATATATATATATATATATATATATATATATATATATATATATATATGCACGGTATAATATAACGGTGTGTTAATACTTTTTGGGGCGGATATGCTGCTAGAACTATGTTATATACTTGAAGAGACATTTATACTTGTCACAACAATGAAGATGTAATAAAACTATATACAATAACTGTACAGTCAATAAACAAAATTTTTAACGTCGTTTAGTAACCAGAGTAACGAAAAATTATTTTCTATTTTGCGGATTAATTATTATAAGTCAGGCTTATTTATTTGATTGCGATGTTAATTTTATGTAAAGTAACAAAAGAACCATTGTCAATTCGCTAGAATAGTTTCGAGCTACGTTGAATCATTCAGTACCCTGATGAATGGATGACTTTGATAATTTTGTTTATTAACCATAGGTTTATTATTGTTACCTAAATTAACAGAATGGCCATAGGAGAGTCAGTAAAGTAGCTTAATTAACATAATATTTAGTGATACATAACATATTAGAATCACGTTACTTTATGAAAATAACGCAAATCACTTCCTTCATGCGAGTAAGGGTTGCTTCATGTTTCTTGAACATCTAGCTATACTATTTTGGGTAAATTAAAAGAAATTAGGTAATAGGATTATAATTTAAAATGATCATTATTCTTTACATGAGATTTAAAATAGAACTTTTATGATAAATATATGAATTTAAACCTTCAAATTTCTAAAGTCAAGACATTACGCATATTATGATAGTTTGAAGATGCATACAAAAGTGCTTTTCGAAGTATTTTGATAAAGTAAAACCTATTTTTTTAAATTTAGAGTTAAATTAATAATCATAGACATTAAAAAGATAAAGAACGTGGATTGCTAACTCGTTAGATAAAGATTTATCTAGGTAACGGTACATATTTAAATGTAACTGTAAAATGGGAACAATTTGTATAATTTTAAACCTTTAATGGAATGAAACTGTTATTACGTTAATTTTATTCTGGAAATAGCTCCTTGTCCGTCATCAAATCAGGTATAAATAAAGTAACTGCTGCTGTACAGTGGTGTCAGATAATATGGTCGACTACTTCTCAATACGTAGTTATTTAAAATCAAATAACGTACAGTCGCTGTTCAGACCGTACAGAAAGTGCATGACATTTGCACATGCAATGTATTATATATAGCGCCATCTATGAATGAAAAATTTATCAAGTACGAGTGAAACTCCCAATACGAGAGTTCTTTACGAATTTAGGCAGTTATGAAAATTTAAGTGTTCATAATGTTCTATTAAAATATTTACAAGTATATATTTCTAATAACGTAAATATATGTCCTAGTATGACTTTCCCACATATAATAAATTACATTATTAAATACAGAGTTATTTTTGCAGGTAATTTAAGTCATTTCCGTAGAATGTTCAGAACTTTTTACAGACACAACTACATGTCATAAGTTGGTCGACTTCTCATTCCTAAGATAGTGATCTCTAAGTCGTTGTCATAATTTTGCTTTTCATCTCATTATATACCTAACACTGTAAATGATTTTTAAATATTCCAAAATAAGGCCTTACAGCGTAGGGGCAGGTTTTAGAAAAATGACTATTTTAAAACTAATAACTTGTAAACGGATCCATAACTTGTAAACGGATTGTACCTCAAAAGTTTTAATGTTGGCGCCAACCCAAAGAATGTTTTCAAAGATTTTACTTCATAAATTTATAGACGAAATAAATATGTATAATCGTCCCAAATTCTATCTTTATAGTCATAAAACTCTGTGAATAAAATGACTTGGACCTACATATCTATACAGACGTAGCGAAACTATGAAGATTGCTAGTTTGGCTACGGAATCTATAAAACCAAATACTCACTTTTATTCAAACTATCAATGTTCAATACAGCGGAGAATTTTCCAATAAATCCTTCGGAAACTCTATCATAGATGGAATTGAAATGTATCCAAAGGACTTTCCTGCATAATAAAGAATCTACCCTAAATTTTAGTAAAAACTTATTCAGTAAAGTCTACTGAATAAGTTTTTTTTGTGATGCGTACATAAAATGACAAATATACAAAAAACTTTTAATTTGGTTTTTGGCTTATATTAGTATCAAATAGCCTTCAATGTTTTTATTTATCTTCAATACACAGCATTGACCATTGCCACAGTTTTATTTTTTCTGTGAATGACTTTCCTCTATTTGATGTTAACAAATGACATTATTTCGGAATAGTCAATTACACGGTATAACAAACACTTAAAATTTAATTAAGGAATATAATATTCAAAAAGATAAATATTGGTTTACCTCGTCTTTTAAACAATATTGACGAACATATTATCCTTATATAGAATTTAAAAACAGCAGAATATTAAAGGCATTCGTCAAAACACATCTTATTTATGTGTCATATTCATATAGTGTAGCAGAGAAAATCGTTATCTGATATCCTCTATATTGTTAAAAAATAATTTAAAATGTAAAAGTCTAGAGAGTTCGGAGGCTAAGGGTCCTCGGGGTGAGAAAGACCATAATGTTTTTTCCCGATTGTGCCTTTGCAGAAGACATCATTTTCTGTAAATATTTCGAATTTTTGTGTTAAATTATGGATAATTTTATAAACTTTGTGTCAATATTGATCGTCTAATTAGGGTTAGTCTATCCATGTTCTGTTTCCTAATGTTGAAACATGGTTGTTTATTTTATTAAATAATTTTATTCATAACATATCCTTAACATTTTACAAGTTGATAACTGTAATAATATCGAAAGTATAAATATGATATTTCAAGATATCTATTTCAAACCGAATAGTATAAAAAGAGTAACCATGGGGTATTTTCATATACAAGACTTATACACTCTATTTTATCACTTTTGTAAGTCTTTAAAGCTACTTTATTTGTTATTATAAAGTGAATTCGAGATCAATTTCAACCCTTCGAGCACTACCCCTAGATAATCTCTAAATTTATCAACCAGAATTTCTTAAATATCTTTAACGGTAAATATTAACTTTAATTGTATACAATCAACGTTCTTGCGTGATTGATTATACTCGTATAGTATAATAAATCACACAAGAACGTTGATTGCATACAATTTTTGTTGATTGTATAAAATTGCATGTTTGATATAATTGAAAATGAATATAAAATAATAATAAGCCTTTATAACGTGGTATAAGCTAAAAAAAAATTATTGAAAAATCATTATGATTATGAGACTTATCTTTAAGTCACTATTACTATATTTTAAGGATACAACTTGTAACTTTCATCGTAATAAGTTTAAACTGATTTCCTTCCTTATCATATTTCTGTATTTGGTGTTTTAATTTGTTTTTAAGTCCCTAGTTGGTTTAATGTTGGTAAATTATCACATAAAACATTCTTTTTTATTACAAAAGCAATCGTCAAATTTTTTCATCAGCCTTGACCTTATATCTGACTATAATTAAATAGGAATTGTGATATACCAAAAAGGAATTTAGTTAATATGAAAAATAGTGAAACGCATATTACCCCTTACTCTATACCGCGTACCACTATATTCCTTCTCATACGACAATGGATTGTAGCATCGTCATACAAATACAAGCTAATCTTATGGAATGAGTATCCCTTTCTTAATGGTAAGAAGTATTGTTTACCTTAATTTATCTTTTATTATGGTTTTATTTGAAGTATACTATATATTCTTATTAAAATTAAAGTCTGACACATAATAATTAATACATCTAACGATTTTGTGAATTGGGACAATGAAATATATTCATGGGTGTATTTTATGTGAATAATATTAAAAATTCGCTGCAGTCGAATAAAATCTCGAGTCGTTCAGCAAAAGTGTGACCTAAACCTATTGATGTAGTATTGAGATAATAAGAAGTTAGTAATTAATTAAACAGCTATTTTTAATTCAAGGTGACAAAAACCATTGGATAATAAAAAAATAATACTTTGTTTATAAGCCGAAACCACACTAGCAATATATCAGAGTAACATAATTTTAATTTGGGTTCGATTTTATATATACACATTATGCACATTAAGATATTGGTTAAGAGTCGGAACTACACTTGAAAAAAACGTCTACGATACTAGAAAGTTATTGTAATAATGTCGCTTTAATTTGGATTTAATCTTAAAATATATACATACACGTCTTACGTATTTAATACTTTGTTTAAGTATCAGAACAACAAGTAGAGAAGTGACTAAGCTACTAAGAAATATATCATAATCAAATCACTTTAATTTGGGTTCAATTTTTGAAAAATATATCTCTGTTTTATATAAGGTTAATATAGGAAACTACTGTCTAGTTGAACAGTTAAATTCGTCATTTTCTTCATCAAACATGTTGAAATTATTAATTTTTTTTTCAAAAATGTTTTTCTAACAAAATGTTTATACTGAATGTTTTTTTGTGTTACTAAAAAAGAACGGCATAACAAATCTTCAAATTTTATGATAATCATTAATTTTAAAATTTTGTTCAATAATTAGAGACAAATAATTTTATTTTTAATTATGGGACGATAACTGAGGTCACACCGTTTGAGTGTGTACTTACATACTGATAATTTGCTTAACTTTGCTTTTTTCCTCTTTCTAATGTTGATTTCTATGTAATGTGTTGCAATTAAATTGAATATATCTTTTAAACTACCTTGTTTACTTCGTCGTGAGAGAGGACCTTAACGGCCGGGATAGCGTACAAGCGCATGTGTCCCCGTGAACCGGGATTTCGTGGATCATGCGCGCTATCGACTTGTCAATAGTGTTGCGCGAAATTGAAAATTATGTGATAAGGGTATTGCAGCGCTGGATATAGATTTTTTAAAAAGATAGCTTATGGGAGAGTCCGCAGTGCTGTCGATATCTACGCCGGTCTCTAGCGAGCCCCGTTCACAAGGTGAATGTGTGCGTTGTGACGTAAGTTATCATTTTAATTGCGTTGAGTGTACGGCGGAGATAAAGACTTGTTAGATCTGGGTAGTTTCTCAAAAGTTTAAGATCGTTAAGTTTATTTCATGACTTTAGAAATTATTTAATATTAAAAGACTTTGTTATTTAAAGTTCAAAGGTGAATCAAAGTCATAATGAAGGAAAAGTTTTTAATATACACACAGAATTAGTATTTTACCAACATACTGATAAAATAAAGTTATTATTCTATTATTTTTGCCTGAAATTAAAGAAAAGAATTGCTTCAAATAACCTTTTTGCATCGTGCAATCGTGAACTAAAAGTTGAAATGGCAATTTTGCTTTAACCTTTTTTATTGTTTATTTTTCTTTCATAGTTTTTAATCAGTTTATAAGTATTTTATCACATTACCTACAAATTCGTAAAATCAATGAGTGTAACGATAAAAACGATAACATGGTCATCACTTACAAAATCACATTTCTATAACATTAATCAACATTCGATATATAATGACATTAAACGGATTTCCCGCAAGTGATATCCTGGTATGTATAATTGGCAATAACAATTAAGTATGTATGTCTCTTAGTTTATTTCATTCAGAGAATTACATGCAAAAGCACAGTCGTCCAATAAGCGTTGGACAATAATATAACCGCTATTTTATTAACCCTCACCCGTGTTAGTGTCACTTTCGATAAAGGCTCGAAATGTTAAGGTGAAGCGAAACACGCACATATTAACCTTTTTGTTTATGATAATTAATATTTTAGGCTAGAAAAATAAAGATATATCAAATTATGTTAACTAATGTATTGTCGCTCATATTTCTTTGGATATTTTTTGTATCGTTTTAATAACTGATTTATATCTATGTACGTAAAAGAAGGTATTCTTAGTCGCTTATGGAAAACTCTAGATTCGCGAGAAAAACCTACCTAATTTATGGAATACTTTTCCGATATTTGAGATAGAAAGTGTGGTTAGTTAAATTATGTGCAATGAATACGATACATTCTTGTGAAATGCGGAAAACAAATATCACGAACGCGTTCAGTATTTTGATACCTAATCGCTGGAAATATTTTATGGTTTGCCTCTAAGTGACTTACTACCAGTTAGCTATTACTGTACACGACATGTACATTGAACACATATTTTTCATACATTAAATTCTTTTTGATTTAGATATAATCCTTGAATCGTCGTATTTTATTCTATTCAAAAGATGTTCTACTTATATTTATTGATGAGACATCGCCGATGATAACCACCAAATAAAACATTTCTTTTACCTAAGTCATGCCCTTACACGCAAAGTCAAATAATTATACTGATTCACTCAGGTTGGTTTCTTAACAATACCTCTGTTACAAAATTCCTTTAACTAAATATATTATGTACCAAAATTTAATAGGTGTTCTACAGGAGGGTAAAACTTAATATTGTCTAATAATATTAAAAACAATACTTGAGACGATTTTTTGGAAAAACAAGAAATTCAGAAATCGAAGATACATTGGTTAAATGAATAATTTAAAGAGAAACTTTGATAAACGGCTGAAATATTTTAAAACGGAATAAAATTAATTTTTCCCCAAAATTATTAGATCTCATTATTTATAAATAAATTGTATATTGTGAAATCTAATGTTCAATTAATTTCCCTTCAATATCAGATAGCACAATAATGAAAAGTAAAATTACATTACGATATAATAAAGGTTTATCACAAGTTATGTGGCTTTTGGAAGCGTGGCGCAGGTGGGACCCGGGTTTTATTCCTGAATTGGGGTTCTGGTTGGCTGTAAGAGATTGATCTCGTAGCAATACGTCCACCATATGTATTAATTTGATACACTAAAGTAAATAAATAATAAATAAATAAGGTTTTTATTCGTCAAGTTTCAAATAAAATAGCAATTCTATTTTGGTTTTTTTTGTATAAAATAATTAAAATATGTTTTAACTGAGATTACTCTGAATAACCGTTCCTTGTTTTTAAAAAAAAACATTTTCAAGGATTGCTCGCTTTTAGTATCACTCACATAAACTTGACTTTTCTTAAGAAATTTATCTCTAAATACTCCATATAACCTATTAGTTTTGGAATTTGAAACTTTCCAAGTTTGTGATTTTTTTCCATTTTTATATATAAAGTATTAAATGTATTATGCAATTCACCGACATTGGATTGTATTTACTGAAGAAATTGAAAATATTCTTGATCTTATTTTGACAATTCTAAGAAAATGGAACTTTTATGGGATTAGGGAATTTTCGTGTATTTAGTACTGAATTTAGAGGACTTATTTATTATTGTAACTAATTCAACGTCCATCATTTCAATTTTTTCTTTGTATAGCCATGAAATTTTTGTGATCACGTTATTTTTTAATGTAAAATATTATGTTTGCAAGGGTGCTATAAAAATCCGACAAATGTACCTATGTACGAAATATTGTATTACTTCTTTCTATAAAAAATAAATTTTTAAAAAATGGTAAAAAATTCTTCGATATGAAACAATCCTAAACAATATCACGAACATGATCTCGGGTTTGTGCTCGTTAGACGCACGTGTGTGGCGCCGTCGAGCTAAGTATCTGAAACTTCCCAACCAACTTGAGACGGAGATTTGCTTGTTAAGTAATGGGCTCTTTGATTATATTAGCAAGCTAATCAATTTATTAGAATATCATCTACTCCTTGCGGTAGATATAGGATGAAAATAGGTTATGAATGACTAGATACAAAATGATATCATTTTACAAACAAATCTCCGCCTCAAGTTGGTTGGGAAGTTTCAGATAATTAGCTCGGCGGCACCGCACATATGCTTCTAACGAGCACGAAGTCGATATCATTTTTGTGATATTGTTTAGGACCTTTATATTAAAGAGTGTTTCACTTACTTGTCAGAATTTATATTTTATCAAAAAAGATAAATTATAAATATGTCGCACTCACATATATTAGATTATAAGAGAACGCTCAAAAAGCATACAATTTTACAATAAGAAAATCCTCTAAATTCAATACTAAATGCACGTAATTTTCGTAGTTCCATAAAATTACAGTTTATATAAATAATTAAAAATCAGCTTTTAAAACGACACAAATTATATCTCAACAAACACGGTTAACAATTAAATCACATGCATTATTTAATATATCTTTATATTTCTGGTCCCCAAAAATAAGTATCTTAAAAATA
This sequence comes from Druceiella hillmani, assembly GCA_039881145.1. Classification (NCBI taxonomy): domain Eukaryota; kingdom Metazoa; phylum Arthropoda; class Insecta; order Lepidoptera; family Hepialidae; genus Druceiella; species Druceiella hillmani. Next base: position 20,885,681 of record JAYKKI010000025.1, read on the forward strand.
GGGTAATATGTACGTGTTTCACCTCTCTCTAACATTTTGAGACTCTCCCAAAAGTGACAATAAACAGGGAGGAGTGTTAATAAAATACCGGATATGTTATTATCCAACGATTATTCGACAAGTCTGTTTTTAAATGTGCGTCGCTAAGAGAAATCGGTTCAATGTTGTTACATATCGACCATAGATTAATAAAATCGAAATGTGGTTCTAAAAATGATGATCATTTTATCGTATTGATCGATACACTCATTGATTTTATGAATTCGTAGGTTATGTGATAAAATATTTATTAACTGATTAAAAGCAATGGAAGAGATATGTAATATGAGTAAAGTCTAAAATAAAATTATCATTTAAATTTTGTATCACAATAATAAACTAAAAGATTATGTTCACAATTAATTTTCTTTATTTAAGTCAATTATATAATTACTCTATTTCCGTCATTAAATTAAGAAAATATTAGTTTTTTTATGCGTGTATCTAAGTTTTCAAAATAATTCCTGAATTCAGCAAGGAAAAGTTACTGTCACTAAACTTTGAACAAACTATTCAGATCTAATAACCTTCTATCTTTGCCTAACATTAAGTTGTGATAAAATGATGATCAGTTATGTCACAACGCACACACTTACCTTGTAAACGAGGTTCGCGCAGATATCTGGGCCCTCCTCTAAGCTATCTCTTTTAAAAATCTATATCCAGCGCTGCGATACCTTTATCACATAATCAATTCCGAGCAAAACTATTGGTAAGTCGATGGCCCGCATGATCCTCCAAATCTCTTTTCACGGGACGACGTGCGCTCATCCGTTATTCCGGCTATTAGAGTCCTCTCTCAAGGAGTAGTAAGCAACGCAGTTTAAAATATATATTCAATTTAATTTAATTTATTAGATTTATAAGAAGAATGTGCAGAAAAGCGATATAATACATAGAAACACAAACATTAGAAAAATGTAAAAAAGCAAAATTGAGGAAAATCCACACATGGGTACATATTTTCTCACTGAATTGTGGTCGCCTCGGTTCACGTGTCATAATTTAATATATTTTAAAGTGTCCGTATTAATTTACGTTTGAATAATTAATAATGAGTATAAGTATAATGAACGTTGTCCGTATTAATGATTTATATAAAATTTGACACATAAAATTATCGAGCATATAAAATGACCATTGTCATAGATTTGGTACATTGTTCGTTTTAATTCATAGGAATTGCTAAAAATATGACTTTATAAATTATGTTAGGAGAACGTATTTGAAAGAAATAACTAACAATTTGAATATGTTTGATGAAGAAAAAGGTGAATTACGATTATTAACCTGAACAATATTGAGAATATATTTTGAATAAATTTGCACAAATAAAATAAATAATCACATTTCAACATTTGGAACAAAAACTTAGCTACACTTAACTTTATTAGACGATGAAAATTGACACAAAGGTTACAAAATTATCCAGAATTCAGCACAAAAACCGGAACACTTACAGAAAATGATGTATCGTGTAATGGCACACTCAGGAAAGACATTAAGTCTCTCACGCAAAAAGACCCTTAGCCTCCGAACTCTGAAGATATTTACATTTTAAATCATTGTCTAACAATATTGAGGATATCTCATCGGATAAGACTTTGCTCTACCACTACACCATGTGAATATGATATATGAATATGATGCGTTTTGACGAGTACCTTTAACAATCTGCTGTTCTTGAATTCCATATAAAGATAATATTTTTTCGATATTGTTTAAAGAGCGAAGTAATAATAATGAAGTATACTCTCTACTTATTCCTATATCTCTAATTTTAAATTTTGGGCTACATTGTGTCTGAGTCGTATATGGTGTCTAAGATTGGGTCGATAGGATGTTATAATTTTTGAACATCAAACAGAGGGAAGTCATTTATAAACATAATAAAACTGTAGCCGAGGTCAATGCTAGTATAATGTAGATATTTGAATTTTAATTAGTTAGCTATTGGAAAGTAGTTGACTTTATATTCTGACACAACTATGTAGCCGCAGTTATTTTACCTACACCTGATCTGATACCGGAAAAGACACTATTTCCTTAATAAAATATTTAATTAATAAAATAACAATTTTATACATTTAAAGCTATAAAACTGTGTAATTATTTCACGTTTTATAGCTTCAATTATTTATGTACGTTTATATAAGTATATTTCGACCTAACCAATTGGCTAAATTATTAACTTAACTCTAAATTGGGGATAATTAATTTGTCTTTATCAAAATATTTAGATAAGCACTTTTGTATGCATCCTCTCATCCAATTATATTTGTATGATATAATTTAAAGATATATATTCATATAATTATCATAAAAGAAATATTTTAACATATTGCGTAAAAATTCTTATCATTTTTACTTTCATTTATATCACTCAATTTATTTAGTTTACGTAAAACAGTTTTATATAATTACTTACATACTTAGAAGGTTTCGACGGCTCAATATAGGTATTTTAAAATAGCTGTGATTCTAGAAAATAAAAAATAAGTAAACCAGATATTTATCTCTTATGGGTTGTAGATTCATTGAGTACTTATACTACATTGATTGCGCTAACTCTTTTAAACTGACTATGGTTTTGTTAGAAGTTAATATATATATATATATATATATATATATATATATATATATATATATATATATATATATATAATATGTATATAATATATATTACAAATATAAATATGTACATGTATATATATACACACACAAGAAGGTGATTTATTAAAAATTTAATGATACAGTAAGAATTTAGAAAATTAGAAACTTTGCTTTGGAAATATAATTCCTAGCAAATGATTACTGAAATTGTAACCAATTATTCGTCTAAATATTTTATTCACGTTAAAACGGATGAAAATAAAATTTTAAAAATAGCTATATTTACTACATAACTCAGCTATGTTGGTCAAGAAGAAAAATTTATTGCGATATATGATAGCTAGAAATAAAATTAAATAATAGCAATAACCATGCATTTCAAGGAAAATGTATAATTGTAATAATTATACAACCAACATAAATTTTACACTTGAATTCGTATGAAATTAAAAAGAAAATTGTCCGCACACACAACAACGAAACTAAAAAACTGATAATCCAGTTAAATTTAAATTCGATATATTGATTTTAACGTCTCCCCGTTCTCGAAAAATAATTCCAAATGAAAGCATAAGGGTGGAGTAATTTAATTCCATTCCCAGCTTTCTATATCTGTAGAAATGGAGTAGAAAATGAGAATTTACATTCTTCCAAGTTGTTCTCGTAACGAAAAATGCGGTTTATATAGCAAATATAGTTAATAAGTAGAAAAAGAAATATTGGGACTACCTCAAATTTATATGATATTGAAATGTATAAATTGCGAGTGAATTTAACAAGGTTACCGTTTATTATTCACTCCGTTCACTACTTAAGATTTTAATAATAACGATAAAAAAAAATAGAAAAGAAGAACATAGATCTCGATATCATTCTTGTTGATTTATATAAGAATGATTTTACAAAACCAAGAAGAAATTTATTAGGTTCCGTTAACTTTTGAAAAAATTATCTAATTATTTATTATGAAGCGTTATGGATTATGAAACCGAAAAAAAGATGTCTTATGTAAAATGTGGATGTATTCTTAATTTTCCAATAGTAATTTTAAAGCATAGTCTACGGATGGCGTTACGGATGCACAAGATGTGCAAAGGTGAGATAAGAAAACGTTAATTTAAAATTTGCTCGTAAGGTTTAAGGGACACTTTGCGTCATCTGTTATCGACTTGTAGCTGTCGACCTTGTACAACATTTTTACGCGCACCATGTCGTAACTCGAATGGAAATTTCACAGAGTGACATTATTTGAACGGAAATTGAAAAATTGTGTCGCGTCCGGAGTTAAATTACCTCCTTCGCGTTTCTTGTTCAGGAAAAATTGCAATTATAATAGCCCTTTTGGCGCTTTAAAATTAGACACGCACATGTATTAAATACGTTTTCAATTGAATGTTAAATGTTTTTTGTTTCATGTACGTTGTATTTCATTATTAACAATGGTCTACCTTGTATTGTGTTAATTTTTTTAATTTGAATGGGAAATAGTCCTCAACTCTCAGTTTAAATTTCACCATAAATATTTACTGACCTCAGGATAAATTATGCAAATCTAACAATAGTCTCATTGAAAGGCATATAAGACTTTTTGGGTGCTTTAATGATTAAGTTTATTTACACGACTTCATATTTATGTCATCAATAACGAATAAATTTACGTATGAGGAAATTGAATTGAATTTAATAGATAAAAGGGAAAGCTTGGAAAATATTTGTAATTCTACATGAATAAAAATTAATTTGCATTTGAAATAAGTATTAGGGATTAAGAAAAATCTACACATGCAGTAGATATTTTATATATTTATTTTTATTTTATAATTAATTTAACTTTGATTTGATATTAAAATCTTTAGAATTAACTAAAATTGCAAATATTTATAGAAAAGCCATTCATATATAAGAAAGAAAAAATCGAATAACTGACGTATCAATGTTCCATTCTACTTGAGAGCATGAAATTTAGAAAAATGATAAAAAGTAATGTAAGCAACCATGAATTGGTTTATTTTTAAATTCAAGCTCTATGGGATGAAATGGAAATTCAAAAGTTTGAAAACATATTAGACGGATAACTGAAAATGTCATGAACTTACTAAGATAAAACGCCATGGAAGCACTTGAGAATGAACGATTAAACAGTCATTTTATAATTTTTTTAGAAACCAATAACTAAGGAGATGGATTGGCAAATTTTTATGGGATAAAATTATTAAATGGTTGTAATATTTCGGAGGCAGTATTATTCATGTAAAGCAGACCACCACTAAGGAGGGATTATTTAAATCTCAAAACCTAAAGGAATAAAATGGGGTTGAAATTTTATATAGGGAAAAATTATTTGACGGTTAATAAATTAAATTTGTTTAACTTAAACTTTCGTAAAAGTATTCTAAAAAATAAAGAATTATGTACGGAAAGGCAAAATCAAAACGATATCACGTCCTATTTTGCAATCTAGTTGCAGGACGATTCAGGTTGGTATCTAGCATTTGAAAAGACTAAGCTTTTTAATCGTCCTTTATCGTACGAGAGCTTTTTTACAATTTATTGAATTTTTTTAATTATCAAAGGTTGTGCGAAAAAGCTCTACGTTGGCTTACGACACTTAAGAGGCTGCATAATCGCCCATTATAATTCTTTTGTTTTTAGAATAACGTAGGCTTTTTGTCTGTATCAAATAATAAAGCTAAGGAATATATAAAAAGCGATATGGGGCATTGAACGGAAGTGCCTGACAAGCCTTAAAATTAGACAAACGTACTTCAAAAGAGTAAGGTTTGGCACAATCAAATAAGCCACAAGTATTATTAAATGTATACGTGAGGGAAATTAACTATGATATACTAACCTTTGGGAGGTTGGTAACCACCAGTAAGGACTCATTCATGCCATGAATGTTTCTTTTTAAATGCTCCAGACGAATGGTAAGAAATCTACTCCACAAACTAATTCTAGGCCGTAGTACTCGAATAATGTTATCTTTCGCGTCCTCTAGGATGCTGATAGGAAGTAGGATATCTCATATTGCCTTAAATATGTATTTTAAGATGAGAAACATAAACTTATCGAATTATTAAAGAATACTTAAATGATCTTTTGAATAGGAAGTATTACGCTACATATGGAAGATAATTCCACTTAAATAAGACTCTGCCTAACGTAAGAAGTAAAAAAAGTTTAATACGTGATGTGACAATGTTACTGATAGCCGGATTGATACAGGTGCCAGTGAAATTAAGTTGTGTATGAAAAGTATATTTTTACCCACCATTAATACACCAAAATTTAGCAAAAATATTTACATTTTCAGAGCTTTTGCTTGAACTATTGAACGGGGAATATTCAGAAATAGTTAGTAAGGTAGCTGCTCTCAATGAGATGTAAACAGTATTGACTACAGCTTAGAAGCCGATCTCAAAACATTGTTCAAGAACTTTTCGTTCTTATAAAAAAAACTATGGAATATTTGTGTAAAAAACAATAAAAATACCAGTCAGCGATTATATATTATATTTTGCTGAAATAATTTGAATGGTATGATAGCATGTATAATTAATTGAATACAATGACAAACGAAAATATATCAGTGAGGTTTTAATATCCTAAATCCACCGGAATTCTTACAGGAAACTGTTTACACTAAGTGTGGGAGGCTACACTTGCAATATCTCTCAAAAATTTGAAGCAGCTGAAACTTTGAAGTCACACGAAGCGATAAGTCAAAGGTTTATATAGAAATGTAGTCAAGGCAACTGCTTTAACCAGATATACTTAAGAAGAAACCGTTGGGCCGCGTTTTCCATTGACTTTCAAAGAAATACGTGGCCATTTGCATTCACATTTGCTATCAAAACTCTAATTGAAAACTGAAATCTCTTTGGTATCAAGGGTTGCAGTTTTCCATCAAAATGCATAATGGGTGTAAACAAGTTGCTAGGAAATATTTTAAAATTCTTAGGGGTTCATTAGAAGTACAACAATTTCTTTAAGTTATTTTTATTTGGCGTGCTTTTGTGTAAGGTCAGTAAGCAGCTTGTTCTTTTTTGTGCTACCTTGTAATATAATGAAGATTATTATATAGAAAAAAATATCATCAAAGACTTACATCAAATATGTCAATCGACTCAAAACGATATTTACTTATAAGTGCTTATATTTTGTCCAACGTCATTACTATCGATACACATGAACTAAACTAACGTCAACTCATAGTTAATAACACTAAATCTGTATTTATTTATATATAGTTCTTTACTATTTTGTCCATACATATATTTAGTGACTATTAAAGTCTAATATTACAATATAATTAAACATAAAAAAAGAAAATTTATCTTCGTATTACGTACATTATGATACGATACAACGTATTGATATATTTGTTTCTGCAACCCACGCGTAAATTGATAAGTGTTACAGAAACAAATATTTTATAATTATGAGACGATATGTATTTAAATGAGCATGGAATGCTCCGAAGGCACAATCGTCGCAGTTATCACACTCTCTGTTTTTTGCGTAGAATTTTCAGAGCAAAAGAGCCGAAATATCTTTGCGATATATTAAACTGGTCCGGCAGTGTTCATCGCCACGTGACGTGCGCCAGAGACCGACTTCTCTTAGTCCCGGAACATTGCACACCGGTTATCAAGGTAGTTTTAAGTTTGCTGCAAACAAAATTTGGAAAGACCTCCCTCCGCCCCTGAAGACCGCTGGATCCATGACTACTTTTAAAAGGTCAATACGTAAGTGGCTTCTGACCCAGAAAATACAAACGGAGTAAACGGAAAATATTGGCTCTTCAAAATCATTTGATTTAAATTATATTTATTATTAGTATCTTCTTTTCTTTGTGCTATGTGTCCTCTATGGGTAATAATGGATATGTAGTTATATGTCTGGGTATAATACCTGTATTTAAAATAATAAATATTATTATTATATATTGTATATGTGTACTTATATGTATGTGAGTATGTATATACGTATTTCATATATGTATATATTTATGTATGAGTATATATTTGTATATGTATGTATATTAACCGGTGTTAGCTGTAAACCGCCTGTGTCGGTTTTGCTCATAGCATAAGTGCACAAGCCGAGCTATCAAAATTATCAAAATTATTTGCTTTAGTTGGGATCTCTTACATATTAACTACTTTCATCGTAGTTAAATGGTGAAAATATTATTTTTAGCGTTTCGTACCATATAACGAAAAATGGAATCCTCATAAAATCACTTTCATGTCTCTCTCTTATAGCCATTTACCTCTAAAAGCCACTGGCGTAGAAACGCAGCTAAAACAAAAGATATATATATATATATATACAGACATATATATGTACATATATATATATATATATATATATATATATATATATATATATATATATATACCAATGTGTATGTGTATGTGTACTTATGCAAATTTATTTTAACAATGACTTAGCGTCCCAACACAGTCCTTTCCTTTCATCAAAGACTTTTGACTGATTAGTCGAATACTTGAATGTAATATGGTTCCAGATTGCAGCAATGCTACAGTCATGTATAACATGTATAAGTACAGAGTGCAATCTAAAGAACACTGTGCTTGATGAGCTACTCAGAATCATTGTGTATCTTGTCATTAATAATCTATTGTCATTCTATATATAAAGCAAGTAAAAGGTGATATTTTACTAAATTTAGTAGCTTGCTAATATAGCCAATGTATGCTTCATTTTACAAACAAATCTCCGTCTCAGGTTGTATGGGAAGTTTCGGATAATTAGCTCGGCGGCGCCGCACACGTGCGTTTAATTAGCACGAAGCCGAGATCATGTTTGTGATATTGTTTAGGACCGTTTTATACCAAAGAATGTTTAACCAACTTATCAGAATTTATCTTTTATGAAAAAATAACAAAATATGTCACACACGCATACATTGGGTTACTAGAGAACTCTGAAAAAGCATGAAATTTCACAATAAGCAAATTCCCTAAATTCAATACTAATAACACGTAATTTTCATAGTTCCATAAAATCAGCTATTAAAACAACACAAATTATAGCTAAACAAACACGGGTGACAATGAATTAATAAGCATTATTTGATACATCATTATATTTCTGACCTCCAATAATAAATATCTTAAACAAATAGGTTAATATGTGCGTGTTTCACTTCACCTTAATATTTCGAGACTCTCCTCGAAGTGACAGTAACACTGAGGAGGGTTATTAAAATAGCGGATATTACACGCTTATTAGACCAGGCCGTTCTATATGTAATTCTCTAAATGAAGCAAACTAAGAGACAAACATACTTAAGTGTTATTGCCATTTGTACTTGCAGGTATATCGCAAGCGGGAAATCGGCTTAATATTATTACATATCGAACATAGATAAATAAAATGGAAATGTAATTCGATAAACGGTAATCGATTTATCGTATTTATCGACACACTCATTGTCTTTATGAATTTGTAAAATATTGCTGTAAAATATTTATTAACTGATTAAAAGCAATGAAAAAGATAAAATATTTATTAACTGATTAAAAGCAATGAAAAAGATAAAATATTTATTAACTGATTAAAAGCAATGAAAATATAGATTATATAAAAATGAAAATATAGATTATATAAATAGTGATTAAAGTAAAATTGGCATTAAAACTTTTATTTCAGAATAAAAAAGTAAAAGATTGTATTTATAACTAATTTTTTTATTTCAAGCAAGAATAAAATAATCACGTTATTTCCGTCATTAAATTGAGAAAACATTATTTTTTATTTATGTCTGTGTTAATCATTCATGTTTATATCTGTGTCAATCATATTTCCTTTATTAAGATGTTGACTCACATTTGAACTTTAACTGTCAAACTCTTTAAAATAATTCCAGAATTCAGCAAGAAAAAGTTACAATCACTAAACTTTTAAGAAACTGTTCAGATCTAATAACCTTATATCTTCGCCCAATACTCAACTCTGGTAAAATGATAAACATTTCTGTCACAACGCAAACATTCACCTTGTAAAGGGGCCCGCTTGAGACCGGCGCTGACATCAAGAACGCTCTATATTCAGTGCTACAATAACCTTATCACGTAATTTCCAATTTCGCGCAAAACTATTGGCAAGTTGACGTTGTGCATGATCCACTAAATCCCGGTCGCTCATCCGTTACCCTGGCCGTTAGTATCCCCTTTCAAGGAGTAGTAAACAACGCAGTTTAAAGGTAATATTCAAATTAATTTAATTTAGTAGATTTATAACAAGGATGAGCAGGGAACCAAAACATTACTGAGAAAGCAACGTAAGAGAGAATAATAAAGCAAAGTTGAGAAAAATCAAAATATGGCTACATAAGTTTCCACTGTATTGTTTTCACCTTGGTTAATGTGCCATAATTTAATATATTTAAATTGTCGGTATCAATGAATGAATATTTGTTGTAATTTTAGATAATACAATAAGAAATCCATATCCGAAAACTACATAAATTAAAAGATAATTAAAGATTAATGAAGTTTGACATATAAAATATCGAGTATATTAGTTGACCGTTGTCATAAACAGATTTGCTACATTATTCTATTCACCGCATAGGAATTGTTAAAAATATGACTTACGTAAATTATGTCAGGAGAACGTCCTTGAAGAAAAATATATTTGATGAAGAAAATACCGAATTCAAGTTTTCCAAAAACGCTGTGCTTTCCCTAACACATAACAGAAATATATATATTATTTTTAAATTAACCCAAAACAAAGTGATGTGATTGCAATATATTGTTTAGGGGCTAGAGTCTTTCCTGCAGGTTTTGTTTTGACACGTAAATAAAATATTAAAATCCGAAAGACATGTATGTATATATTCTATATGTATATATTATAGAGATTATACAAACATAATAAATAACCATATTTAAATATTAGGGATATAAACTTGGCTAAGCTAAACTTAATTAAGCAATGAAAATTGACACAGAATTTATAATATTATCCACAACTTAGCACAAACATCGAAACACTTACAGAAAATGATGTATCGTGTAAAGGCACACACAAAACACATTAAGGCTTCTCCCATCCCAAGACAGCCTCCGAACTCTTAAGTTATTTACATTTTAAATCATTGTCTAAAAATATAGAGTATATCTAAACAGAAAAGATGCAGGATGTGAATGTTTTTGAATTCCGTATAAAGATAATATTTTTTTCAACATTGTTTAAAAAGCGAAGTAAACAATTATTTCTCTTCTTTAGAATTACATTCTTTTACAAATTTAAATTTTTTCCTGCTAGCTTAGGAATACAGTCGACCAACTTATGACATGTAGTCTTGTCTCTAAATAGATCGAATTCCATACAAATGATTTAAGCCATCTGGCAAAAACAATTTTGTATATTAAAATGTAAGTTTATTATATATGGGAAAGTCATACTAGGAAAAATATTTATGTTATATTAGAAATGCAGACTTGTAAATATTTTCATAGAATTCTCAGAATAAAATGAATACAATAACAATTTTATACAATTAAAGATACAAAATTATTAAATTTTTTCACATTTCATAGCTTCATTAAAAATGTTCGTTTACCTAAGCAAATTTTAATCTAACCAATTGCCAATCCACATTGTATCTTTTTAATATTTTTGATTGTTTCTAGTGAGGTTATTAATTTAGCGCCAAATTAAGGATGATAAGGTTTTCTTTATTTAAAATACTTAGAAACGTAGTTTTGTTTGCATCTTTAAACTATTATAATACATTTGCGTAATGTCCGGACTATAGAAATTTGAATATTTAAATTCATATAATTATCATGAGTTTTATTTTAACATTTGATATAGTGAATACTTATTATTTTTATTTTCATTTATGTACCTTAATTTTTTTTAATCTACGCAAAATAATATGGCTAGATATTCAAGAAATAGGAAGCAACTTTTGCTAGCATGTAGAAAGTAATATGCGTAATATTAATTATATTTTCATACAGTAACTTAATTTTAATATTTTGTTTTGTAATTAGTTCACTGACTATCAAATGTAATTGTTTCACTGACTTCTACAGTCATTGTGATAGCTTAGATAAAAATAATGCAGGGATATATATATATATATATATATACATATATATATATATATATATATATATATATATATATATACACACACATATATATACCGATAAAAGTAGTAAGTGAGAACCATGAGTAATGAAAAATGCATTAATATATTTTTCGTGAAATACTTGATTGCACCATTTTTGTGCGAGACATTTCAAGAATCGAAACCTAATCTGGATGCAATATATAAAAGACTCAAGATGGTTTTATTTTTCTAATAGTAATTTCGAAATTTAATCTACGAATGGTGTTGTGGACGCGCAAGATATGCAAAGGTGAGGTAACGAAATGTTAGGTCAAAATTTTCTTGTAAATTTAAATGTGCACTTTGCGTCATCTGTTGAATTGTTGTAGCAGTAAATTTTTGTTATTGATTAAATAAACATCGAGTTTTGTTTTACGGGAATTGTGCTATTTAAAGTGTTAAAAAATAGCCTATTTGTTAATTAGAACAATCACTCTGTGTTTACCGAGACAATTTTTCAACGGTTTTCACATCATTGATCGGCACATATTTAAACTTTCCTACTGAAAATATTTATAGAATTGCTTTGTGATGACAACGGGTCATTGCAGTTTTTGCCCATTGTCTACAATAATATTTTCATGCAATGTTTTATTTTTAGGCAATAGTAATTTTACATATTTTATGTTTTCATGAAAATCAATACTTGACCACTACAATTCCATTTCAAATATCTCTTAATCTCTCACGTACGTCGCTTTTCATTTTCTGGCATGCACTAGAAAAGGCATTCAAGTGCATATCGCTGACAATTTACTAGTGTCGAAAATAGTTACGTCAACGTAAGAATAAAGAAAATCGCTCGATGTCCGCGTATCTCCCAAGAGGATCCGTTATCGCTTTTTCGCCAGCGGAACTTGCTGGCGTAAGATGCAGGTCTTCGAACTCCCTTCTCTAAGACTTTAGAACGTAACGTTCGCTTTATCGTGTGAGTAAGACTTTTCAAGTTTTCCTTGGTAAATCAGTACGAAAGGTTTGGAAGTTTTTACATAACCTCGCAAGCAATTGATTTTTCTTTTGATGCTATAAACTAGTTTCATTTTTGAAAGTAGTTTCAACCATAATCTGTACAGAGAGTTAAATGTGGAATTCATATTTCTCATTTTGTTTTTTACATGAATGAAATTAGTGATACGTAGGGTTAGTGCAATAAAATAGTCCAAAAAATATATGTATATATATATATATATATATATATATATGTATATGTATATATATATATATATATGTATATATATATATATATATATATATATATATATATATATGTATATATATATATATATATATATATATATATGTATATGTATATGTATATATATATATATATATATATATATATATGTATATATAATAATTCATTATTTCTAGTTGGGATGTGATTAATTTTTTTTGACTCAATGTACCGTAGCATAAATTTGATTAAGGACGATTCTACTACATGAAAGCCTTTATTTTTTTATTTTTTCTCTTAACAATATTTATGTGATAATTTCCGGTAACTGTTTTGTTATTCTCATAAGAATAAAATATTTTCCTTATGTGTGATGGCAAGTAATTTGAAAAAATTATTTTTTAGATTGCTCCCCGATTTATTTTCAGTTTTTGTACAATGATTACAAAACGCAACAGTACAAAGAAAACAAAAATACACATGTGGCAATTTGTAAATAGGTTAAATAAATTTGGAGTTCTCAAATAACAATAATTTATATTTTTAATTCTACATTTTAATCCCTTCTCCTATGAGCAATATGCTCGATTGCAAGTATACGATGATGAATCACCAAAAAAGTGACACGCTGATGATGCTGATGATTGCAGTATTATTAATAACTATTTTCTCCATCAAACAAAAGAGGAAAAACGAACATTAAACTTATTCATAATGAAACTCATAAAGGATGGTTTATCATACATAACACTCTTGGTGGAACCTATATTATAAAAATTGGAATAATCAATGAAAACATTTTAAAGGGATTACAACAAAGGAACCATGGAAACATGCAGATATATGAGCCAGATATATTGTAATAGATTCCAGTAATGATGTTTTTAAAACTGGTAAATAAATTTAAACTTGAATAAAATAAAAAATATATAATCAATAAAATTATAAAAAATTTACAATCAAATCTTGATCACTTGATACCCCATTTTGTGTATATATATTTCTTAGTGCATTACTTTCAAAGTACAACTACTCTCTATATACCAATCAATATCAACATGTTCATTTTTAGCAACATGTTCATTTTCATCACTCTGTATTATATTATCCAACCCATAATAAACTATATAAAAAAAACAAATAATTGTTAATTAATTTTTTTACGTCTTTCGTTAAAATCATGTTTAATTAAATTAAATTGTGATGTTAAATTAGTTGATAAGTCAAGTGCTAAATAAAAAGCTAATAAACAATAAACGTTAGAGTAATAATCTCTCGTAATGAATACCAGTTACGATAAAAATTGTATGATATTATGAAATATAATTATTAATTTCTATAAAGTTTGTCGCAAAATGTTGTATGGAACTTTAACGTGATTTTATAGACTAAAGAAAGACATCTTATATTAATTAAAATTAAATGGATTTTTTGGGTTATCATTGAACGCACAATTATCAATAAAACCTAAAATCCAAAGTTTTGGAAATTGTGCAAGGAAAATATTATCGATTTTCTTACTTTGAATTCCTGACAGTATTGTGAGTACTTTAATTTCTACTCGAATTATTGGATGGAACAGTAGTTGTAGATAATGCCTCTGAATGAACTAAAAGAACAATTTAATTTAAACTTAATTTTCCTTTCACTTATATAACATCTGTTAAATGAGCTTTAGTTATGGATTTATCTATTTTATTCATCAAAATTGGGCGTACCTTCAGATCGTTTTATTTATTTCAAATTTTTACATATTTAAAATTGTTTTTGATTGAATAGATTACCGTGCAGGTAACCGAATATTTCAATCTCAAAATTCTCTTTTCCCAGACATGCTCTGTTCTGAAATCCTTCATTACTCTTGTTAATATGATTGATACATTTTGCTCTATCACTATGCCAAACACTACATAATAGATGAGAATTATTTCTTATTTTGATAAGAAATATTTTGAACACAATTAAATGAAACTACGTGATGTAGCATTATTTCTACTATCTTTAATTCGTTTGCCACGATCTAGCTTTCATTGTACAACGAAACCTGTAGATGGTTTCCGTACAGGTTCCGTACAGTTCCGTACGAAGCTCGAAGTTATTTCACCAATTACCATCGTAATCTTAAATTAGCTAATATAGCTATATCACTTATGCGTAATAAATAACCATCGACAGGTCTGAATCGCAAAACCGTACATTTGCGTTTAATTTCATTTTTAGCTTGAAAATTATTGACATTTTTTTCTTTAGTAATTTTACATTTGTTTTTTCTTATCATAAGCCACGAAACTGAAGGTCGATTAAAATTTCCACTCTATTTGCTTTGAATTTTCAGAAAAAAATTATATTCTATTCAATACGATGATGGTCAGCGTCTTACAAAATTATAGAATACGATTTGACAAATTTTAAGCTCGTATCTGATTTTATGCTTAAATTTAGTAAGTGGCATACTCACTATATAATTGAGTGATGCTTATGATGTAGGCGGGGTAAGATTTTATGGTTTCTTTTTCTGTTAGTTCCAAAGTATGGGAAATCGTCGCCTGCCTATGACTCTGAAATACTTACACCATGGCCTAGTTGAAAAAAAATAAAAACAGGTCATTCTAGAATAAATTCAGGAACCAATAAAATAAAAATGCATTTAGTGATTTTTCAAACCCAAATTGAAAGTAAATTAGTATTTTATTAAAAAGAAGCCAATATTTTTTATAAGAGTTGATCAAATTCCTCATGGTTGTTACAATGTAGCATAGATGCTTTGCCTTTAATTCCACAAATAAAAAAAATATCTATTCTGACCACAAATAAAAAAATATCATCTCTGAAATAACAGGGATAGCCTGGTAATTTGTCCAATTGTAATTAAATTCTTTCTTCAGTTTTTACACTAAAGAGTCTTAAAATTTTCATTGTCCTAACTTAAGGGTTGGATGGATTTCCAAGATTAAAAACTTTTCGTTTAATATGATTTATTCAGCACTACCAAATGAAAATTGTTCATAGTCTATTGGGAATTTTCTTCAGATTTTTAACTTTTTTTTTTAACGCATATAGGCACGTACAGCCTGCTTACGAATACCTACAATCTCTAGTTTGATTCGTAATTATTCATCAACGTTTCCTTTGACAAACAAGAAGGGTTTGTCTGACTTATCTCTCCCTACCTGGATAATAAAGTCATATATTTGTCGTTTTGATGAAGATACAAACAGCAGTTATATAGTGTTCTACCATTGCCATTAACTTTACCTTTTTTGGAAGCGGTATGATGACAAATATTAAAAAAACATTTTTTTAGATTTACAATAGATTTAATATCCCACCTGAAGATGTTGTAATACAATGAAACCTAGGTCGTGGTTAAAGAAATTTAAAGAAAGTAGAAATATTACTACATCACGTAGTTTCATTTAATTGTGAATAGATTTTATATTAATTAGATTCACTGTATCAGTATAAAGAACTAAAGGTAATAAATTTTATTTTTTGATTTGTATAAATATTTATTTACTCAAATGTATTACCCTAATCCAGTGAAGCTTTGCCTTTTTTTCTCTGCTGATGTTCAGTTAAAACTTTTAAAACTTTTTGCGATGGCAACGTAAGGATAAAATATAAAAAAGTATCTAGACTGAGGCCCACTTACGATGAATAAACGAGGACGGTTCCTGACGTCTCATAATCCTCTCCCGTTATCCGTGCGAGAGTTATACTCTCCCTAAACGACATTAAGACTTTCAACTCTGTCAATCGTTTCATATGAATATATATATATAAACCATTTTACTCCATTTAAGTTTTGTATATGTAAAACCGCTTGCAGTTACGGTTGCAAAACTAGTCACACTGTTATGTTTTTACATAGCTATTGTTTTTTTCAAATCCTTTGATGAACTAATAACTGTCATTTGAAGATATATTCAAATATTTAATTTAATTAAAATACGTCGCTTTTTAATTTATAGTAGCATACTATTATTTACATAAATTATAAAAAGCAGCATTTAACTTCAGAACCAATCGTAGGCCTTTGTGCGTTTTACTTACATGTAGTTACGTACACATTGTATTTAGTGATGTTTAATTCTATAAAATATAGTACATGTAACTTATCATTGACTGCACTGCATACATAATATTTAAAGTAATATAAAAAAACTCCCTATATACTTTTCACACGAGTTGTAGAAACTTAACGTTACTACAACTCTTAATAATACCGCCGTAATAGTCAATATAGCGTTATTCATTTTTCCTTGTAGGTATCAACGATGTTTTCACTGAATGTTAACTATTATATGTATCATTGATGTAGAAATTTAATGCAAAATTTAGGTATGCCTTTTCTCAATCCGTACTTTACGACAAAATTAAATATCCATATTTAGTTTTGTGTACATATGTACAATAATTACATTGACGATAGGTATTCGCTATTTATTTCAAATTATGAAAATATAAATAAGTCATAAGTTTTGTATCGATAAATTTTCGTTTATAATTAAGTCGCCTTTTGCTTGTCTAAATATTTTCTATGACTAAAAAATAGAGTGTACTAATATGACTATGAAGGAATTTATTAGAATAGAAATTTTTCCATGTATTGATTAGAGTAGAAATTCTTGTACGGTGTAATAACTTTTATACGGTATAACTTTTTTTTTTCATTCTGATTCGAGTACGACGCCAGTCTCATGATGAAGGTATTTACTGATTATTTTTATCAAAATGAATTCGTTTCATGGAAAGCATAAAGAAATGTGTATATTATAGCCCTCAATAATAGCTTTAATTTTCCAAATTTTCTCCGCTCCAAAATGACATCATGACCACGCATGTACTGTATGTGAAGTCAAGGTATACAAAGATAGTCCATCGAATAATTTGAATTCTCTAATGAGCTATGTATATATTAAGATTACATAAATTCTATGCTAATATATTTAACTCATTACTTATTATATTAGTATATAGTTATTAACTAATAATACTTATTTATTATTATTATTTTGAGAGTAACTTACGATATCCCATTTTATTTCTTTCATTGTTACATAATATATATATATTATATATATATATATATATATATATATATATATATATATATATATATATATTTATATATGATATAAGAGAATGGCGTAGTAATATTTCTATCACAGAAATAATGAACTCAATTTCAACTTTTATGAAAGTGTTTACTGATTATTTTTATCAAAATGAATTCGTTTCACGAAAAGCACAAAGAAATGTGTCTACTAGTAAGTTCAAACGCAAAAATGTGTACTTAATTTATCTAAATACAAATTATTGCTTTCTCACTTTCGTTTCATTATAACCCGAAAGTTTAAAGAAAAATATAGAGATAAAACTTGCTAATAACTGGTGGAACACGCAGCACCAGGTTTTGTACACACTCAAGTACATAGTAGCTTTGAGACTATGAAGTATTCCTATTAAATTATACGATAACATTAATATTATTTTACACCATGTAAATACATTGCCCTGTGAATCTTTCAGATATGATAATCATAGCTTTAATTTTGTAGTAAACTTTTAGAATCTCTGTATTTTATGGTGACTGCAATGGTTTCAGCTATTAAATGAGGGGAGGGGGTGACATAATTTTGTCCACTTGATTAGCTTTATCTTTAATATTATAAAATATTGGTTTTGCAGTCCTTATAATGATATCCGTCAGTTGCTATCAGAAAAAAAAATTATTACTTCATTAGACCTATTCAAAATTTCTTATTCGATATGTTTGAACAATAACTTTTCACATATATACGTTGTAAGTTTGTGTAAATGTGTAATTTCAAGTTTTTATATCAAACGCTTTTTCAGAACAAACGGGGTGAATTATTAATAATTTCTCTAAAACGGTTTTATATAAAATTCCGAAAAAGGTAAAGGAAACCCATGTATTTTTCTCTTTTAATTGATGTATGTTGAAACAAATATTTTTAGTGTAGGTTATAGATAAATATATATATATATATATATATATATATATATATATATATATATATATATATATATGGGTGTGTGTGTTTATACATATATAGCTTAATATGTTCTGTCATTAAGCCAAAATTTCAAACTACTGTTAAATAGAGTTTTCAAGAAAAACAATTACGACTGACAAACAGAAGGACACATGAGTGAGCTTATAAGGGCTCTATTTCTTTTCCTTTTTGACAAAAACTCAAAAAAAGTTTTGTGTAAATGTCAAGTCCCCGTTTTCGGCAAGCGGACAAATGAACAGAAAAACAAATTTCTATTCAAAACTTTTTGATTCAGAACTCCATAAAGCGATTTTTGTCACAAAATATACTATTTAGTATCGGTGAGTCTGTACGATCCTGAATTATCTGTTGTCCTTCTATTTTATTTCTTGGATAGTACTACATGGAAAATAACAGAACATAAAAAAATCTGTGCGGAAGGATGTGAAAGGTAAAACTTGTTTGTGATTCAACTATCTTCAATAAAATTAGTAGCATCTCTATGTGAAATCTTATCGTTATTTTCTTAGCATTTTATTTTATACGTCGCGTTGCAAATTTGCCAAAACGAAATACTAATGGCGATTTTCACGAAAGCCATTCGACGTAAAATTTTAAATTCACCATGGAAATATATTATGTTAGCTCAGTAATAAACGTGAATTATAGAAAGTTCAGTTTTAATTCTGGAGATAAAATTCTGAAATAAAAAACTTTCAAGGTTATCGTGTAAGGTGTCAAAGTATAATGTAATTGAATTGCTTTTATGAATTTGTTTAAACTTGTAAAAATTATTATCTCGTACCATAATCACTAAAAGATCGCTCAAATAAATTTTATTATCATTATCTCAGATATCTCTTAAACTCGAAATTTACCCGAAAACTCGAATTTAATAAATATTTCTCAAAAGCATTTTTTCATAATTTTACCTAAGTTGATACTTACGCAAAGTTCTAAAAAAATATTTTGAAAATATTCACAAACGATATGTTCGATTTCCCTACCTTCAAAACTGTTCGATTCAAAATTATGAAAAACAAGCCTTACTAAATATTTACCTAAAGTTTACCAAAAAAAAAGTATAGCAATGTC
The DNA here is from genome assembly GCA_039881145.1 of Druceiella hillmani. Lineage (NCBI taxonomy): Eukaryota > Metazoa > Arthropoda > Insecta > Lepidoptera > Hepialidae > Druceiella > Druceiella hillmani. The sequence goes on from JAYKKI010000025.1 coordinate 20,905,782, forward strand.
TCTAAATCACATAACATTTCAGTAACTCACAGGACACTCGAGTTAAATATATTAGGCACATATTTACATCGTGAAAATGTATTTATATTGCTAAATAGTTTACAGTGTACGTTTATATGTTTACACGTAACTAATTGTGCCTATTTATGTGCTACCGTATCGTCTTAAATGTATTTATTTGATAAAGTTTACCTCTTTATATGTGCTTTTGTATCACTGTTCTCTTTCAAATATTTATATTTACCTCTGTGTAAATAGTACCATAAAATATAATGCATTTGCTTAAATGTGTAGAAAATACTAGCAATACTATATAGGTCTAACTTCTATCTAAATTTTAAAGTTTTTAGAAATTTAAAATTTCCAGCAGTTTCTAAATACAAAATACAAAAAAATGGTTAAAAATGAATTTAGTGAGTTTAAAAAAAAAGATTCTGTTTGAGTTTTTAAAACAATATGAACAAAATTCTATTTTCAGTCGAAGATATAAAAACACTACTAACACTACTCTACGGTATATTGAACATTCGCGAACGCTGTGATTATCATTTTATGTTGTTATAGAAGTTGTCAGGTCTTTTTAAGCCTTTCTAACCACTTTCCCTCCAAATGAGCGTCTTTCGTCTTCAGTGATAATTTTTCTTTCTTATTGAATTTTTTTTATTTTATATTATAAAGCATCAAATAATATTTTACCATCCGATAGGTACTTATGTTTTATATTTCAATATATAAAGAGCTAAATTTGTATTTGAGGAACAATTTTGTAGGTTCTGATTGTGATATAAACTTATTTAAAAGCTGTTAAAGTTTACACTATACTAAGGAATTTCTTAGAATATTTATGAATAAAATATATGTATAATGCTCAGTAGATTAATGTTGTATCTTGATACACACGTGGCACATTTTATATAAGTCACTTTTTTTGTTTCATAATCCACATCGCTTCATAATTAATAATTAGATAATTGTTTCAAAAGTAATCGGAGTCTAATAAATTTCTTCTTGGTTGTGTAAAAAATATTCTTGTTGATTTATTAATATCGAGAATAAAGTTCTTTCTTGAATCGTTTCTATTTTTTTTCTCGTTATTATTAAACTCTTATTTTATACTTTGGGAATAATAAACGGTAATCTTGTTAAATTCACTCGCATTTTATACATTTCAATATTATAAAAGTTTGCGGTAGTCCTAAAACTTCTTTTTCTACTTATTAACTACATTTGCTATGCAAACCACATTTTCTATTACGAGAATGACTTGGTAAAAAGTAATCTTATTTTCTATTCCATTTCTATGGCCATAGAAAGCTGGGAATGAGATTAAATTAATCCACTTTTGTGCTTTCATTTGGAATTACTTTGTGGAACGGCTAAATATCGATTTATAGAATTTAAATTAAAATGGATTATCAGTTTTTATGTTTCGATGTTGTGTGTGCGGACAATTTTCATTTTAATTTCGTGTAAATTTTTGGTTGTGTGCACGATTAATCAGCTAATTCCACAAACCTCATAATTTCGGCATTCAATTACGTTTTGTCTCTGGTGTGAAAATTTTGTTGTATGATTAATACCAGTTTTCATTTTCAATGAAATTAATGGTTATTGCCTTTATAGAAAATTGATTTCTAGCTATCTTAGATCAGAAGAAATTATTTTTCTAGTTTAACATATATAAGTGAAACTTTAAAAATTGCTATATTTACTATATAAGTAAATATAGCTATTTTTAAAGTTTTACTTTAATCTGTTTTGACGAGTATAAAATACTTGCCTATAAATTATATTTCCAAAGCAAATTTCTACTTCTGGGGGCCCGTAAATTTTAAAAATTTTGCAAATGTTTTGTTATTATAAATAACTACCAAAAAATTTGTATCTTTTAATGCGTTGAGGGACCTGTATGCAAAAAGTATAAAAATGTTTTCAAATAGATTCGAGTAAACTACTCAATTAAATTTTAGTACATCACCTATATATATATATATATATATATATATATATATATATATATATATATATATATATATATAAGTACCCAATGAATCTACAAGCCACAACAGGTAAATATCTGGTTTATTTACTTATTTGTTATTTTCTAGAAACACAGTTATTTTAGAATACATGGGACCGTCGAAAACTTCTAAGTATTTAAGTAATTTTACAGGTGTGTTAATACAAAACGTTATTTTTATTTCTAGTGCACTTATCCAAATTTACCAATTCTTCCACCATTGAAGTTGTAAATTATACATGTAACAGTTTTAAAGTTCTACCTTTTGGGGAAGTATTCACGTTTTGATAATCTATCAGTGAGCGAGTGAGTGTGTGAATAAGCCACACAATTTCCAGTTTTTGATATCAAATATCTCGTATTTAGAATAAGTGACACAAAAATATTTTTCGTATAAAAGATATTAATCTGTGTCAGATTTCCATCATTTGCCATTGCTGAATTATGAGAGTGTAAAAATTGCTACGAAGCATATCGAGTGCGAAAGGAAATATTCATATTAGTTCTTAGAAATTGGTACACTATGATTATTTGATGCTTCTTATTATACATTCGATGATGTATAAATTACAGTAAATTTAAGATGAATCGAGAGTATATTAAATAATTAATTCTACCTTCTATTGTATTTATCGTTAAAAATATTTAAAGGGGTAAATGTGCAATCAAATATGATTTTATTTTTGTCAATACATTCACTTAAAACTATAATATTTTCCGTTTCTTTTCTTATATCGGTTATATCTCAATATAACTTGAGCAGTAATATATTAAAAGTGACCAAGGAACAAAATATTTTTTGTAATATGTGTTCCTATGCAAGTAATATGAATTATTAGCGTTCATAATAAAAGGTTTAAAATAAAACATCGAGCACAAATTGTCACATCTTTGTCATTGTATGTAGTCTCGACCTTGTACAACATTTCTACGCGCACCACATCCTAACTCGTACGGAAATTTCACAGAGTGGCGTTCTTTGAACGGAAATTGAAAAATTTCGTGATATCCGGAGTTAAATTAGCTTCTTAGCGTCTATTGTTCAGGAAAATTATAATTATAATTGCCCTTTTGGCGTTTCAAAATTAGATATGCACATGTACTAAAGAGGTTCTCAAATAAATGTTAAATGCTTTTTGTTATAAGTATATGCATTTCATTACTGACAATGGCGTTGTTAAGTCTGCCTTGTATTGTGTTTATTTTTAATTTCAAAGTAAAATTTTCTTCACCTCTTGATTTAAATTTCACCATAAACATTTACTGAGCTTAGAATAAATTTTAGAAATATTACAATAGTCTCATTGAGAGTCATATGAAAATTTTTGGGTACTTTATATATTTAAGTAATTTACTTTTTTATTTGCACGAATTCATATTTATTTCCCCGATAATTAATCAATTTATATATGCGAAAATTTAAGTTAATTTCATAGAGAAAGTGGGAAAACTTGGAAAAGTTTGTAACTCAACAGGAATAATTATTTATTTTGCATTTAAATAAATATTAGAAATTAAAAAGAATCTACCTATGCAGTAGATATTTTATTTAATTATTTTTATCTTCACAATTAGTTTAAATTTTATCTGATATTAATATTTTTAGGAAATGTATACCAAATATGCAAATATTTATGGAAAAGCCATTCATATATTTGAAAGAAAAACCGAATAACTGACCTATCAATGTTTTACCTCTAGTGTTGTTTTTGAGAGCATGAAATTTCGAAAAAATGCCATGAAAGGGGTTATTTTTTAATTTAAGCCCTATGGAATGAAATGGAAATCCAATTATTTGTGAACATTGAATATGTTTGGCGTTAATTCATTATTCACAATTAAATTAAACTACGTGATATATTACTATTTCCACTCCACTTAAATTCTTTACCATGACCTAGGTTTCATTATATTATAACATCTTCAAAAGGGCAATTAGTTAGATTTGTTACACATTGGTCAGATTAATCTAGGTCGTGGCAAAGAACTTAAATGAAATAGAAATAATACTATATCACGTAACTTCATTTCATTTTAAAGTTTTGTTTTTCTGCCTGTTCACATTATAAATCTAAAATTTTAAACTGTTTTACATATTTACAGGGTCAACAAAATTATGAAAATGTTCTAATGCAATGAAACCTAGGTCGTGGTAAAGAATTTAAACAAATTAAAAATATTACTCCCACCATTTTTGTTGATACTCACGCCATTTGTGTTGATACGATTCGTTAATTTTCAAATTTTCTCCGCTCCAAAATGCCATCATGAACACGTATATACTGTATACGAAGTCAAGTTATACAAAGATAGTCCATGGAATAATTTAAATTTTCTAATGAGCTATGTACATATTAAGATTACATAAATTCTATGCTAATACATTTATGTCATTACTTATTACATTACTGTATAGTTATTAACTAATAATACTTATTTATTATTATCATTTTTATAGTAATTTATGATATCCTATTTTATTTCTTTCCTTGTTACATAATATATATATATATATATATATATATATATATATATATATATATATATTTATATATAATATAAGAGAATGGCGTAGTAATATTTCTACCACAGAAATAATGCCGCAATATTACTTTCTGTAATAACTCTACTCTCAATAAACTAAGTTTTTAACGTGTTTCAATAACCACAATACCGAAGAATTGATTTCTATATTGCGACATTACGACGACGTTGTGTTGTTAAATTTATTTAAAGGAACAATAGGACCATAAGTGAATAGGCAAAATAACCGTATTCCTTAAGAAGATTTTTAAAGTTCAGTATTGTAACTTTACTGTCTAAAGTAACAAAAGAACCATTGTCATGTCGGTAGAATAGGTTATAGCTACGCTGAATTATTCAGTACCCTGATTACTGAATGACGTTGATGGTTTAGTTTATTAACTATAGGTTTAGTTATTGTATCCCTGCACTACTGTTATCTAAATTAACAGAATGATCACGTGAGAATCAGTAAAATAGTTCAATTCAATATTTAATGAGACGTCATGTAGTAGAAATAAATCAATGTATGAAAATATCACTAATAATATACATATAACTTTCTACATACGAGCAACGGTTGCTTCCTATTTCTTAAACATCTAGCCATACTGTTTTGCGTATAATGAACAAATTAAATGATATAAAGGAAAGTTTAAATAATAATAATTATTACGCAAGATGTTATAATATTACTTTTATGATAATTACGTGAATTGAAATCTTCAAATTTCTAACGCCAAGATATTACACAAATATATTATAATAGTTTGAAGATGCATACAAAATGAGTTTCCAAATGTTCTGATAACGATATACTAATTATCCTCAATTTAGAGCTAAATTAATAAGCTCACTAGAAACAATCATAAATATTAAAATGATAACAATGTGGATTGCCAATTGATTAGATCAAGATTTGCTTAGGTAATCGTATATATTAAAAGCTATATAAATGCGAAAAAAATGTAATTCAATTGTATAAAATTATTAATATAATAATTTTATTATAGCAATAGTGTCTTTTCCGGCATCGGATCAGGTATAGGTAAGGTAACTGCGGCTACATTGTTGTATCAGATTGTATAGCTAACTACTGCTCAATACGGAACTATATAAAATCCAATCATCTACAGTCGCTGTTCAGACTATATGGAAAGTGCATGACATACACACATTCAATACATTGTAAATTTTAGTGCCTTCTATAAACGAAAAAAAACCTGTTACGCAGGAGTAGAATTCGCAATACGATAGTTATTTGCGTATTTAAGCAGTTATGAAAATTTAAGTTGCATAATATTGCATTAAAGTATTCACAAATACTGTTGTGGTATCTAAAAAAGGATATTTTCAGTTTTTTTCATAACGATTTTACGGATAATTTTGCAAAAGAATCCCTCGGGAACTTCATAAGGACTATTCTGCATCATAAAGAACTGTTTATCTAAATTTTAGTGAAAACTTGATCAATCGATTTTTATCTGATCCGTACACAACATGATATACGTACGAAAAGTGTTAATTTTTTTTTGACTTATGATAGTGTTAAATTACCTTAAATTTCTTTTCTTTGTTATCTTCAATGGGCAGTACTGACCCCTGCTACAGTCTGATTATTTTTATAAATGACTTCCCTCTGTTTGTTGTTAAAAAATTATAACATTCTATCGATTTAGTCTTAGATATAATATACGACTTAGACATAATATAACCGAAAATTTAAAATTTGTAAAAGGATATAATTCTTAAGAAGGCAAATAATTATTTTCTTCGCCTTTTTAAGATTATTGACAAAAATATTATCTTTATATAGAATTCAAGAACAGCAGATTGTTAAAGGCACTCGTCAAAAAGCATCATATTCATATATCATATTCACATGGTGTAGTGGTAGAGAAAAATCTTATCCGATGAGATATTGTTAGATAATGATTTAAAATATAAATATATTCAGACTTCGGAGGCCAAGGGTCTTGGTTTGGGAGAGGACATAATGTCTTTTCCGAGTGTGCTTTTACACGATGCATCGTTTTCTCTGTTTCAATTTTTATGGTAAGTTGTGGATAATTTTATAACTTCTGTGTCAATTTTAATTGCCTAATTAAATTTAGTCTACCCAAATTTATATTCCTAATGTTGAAATATGGTTATTTATTATGTTTGTGCAATTTCATTTAAAACATGTTTTTAACATTTTTTAAATATTTCAAGATATACATATATATATATATATATATATATATATATATATATATATATATATATATATATATATATGTATATATATAAATATCTATATATATATATATATATATACACACATATATATATATATGTATATATATAAATATCTATATATATATATATATATACACACATATATATATATATGTATATATATATATATATATATATTTCCAAGTAAAATTTTCACAAGGCTGATTTCACACACTCCAGGCTATCACTTTTCGTAAGTCATTTAAGTTACTTTATTTTTTATTACAAGGTGACTTCGAAGCCACTTTTAATCTTTCGTTCACTACCTTTGAGTATTCTCTAAATTTATCTTCTAGAATTCCCCAAATTTTTTTAGCGCTGAATATTAACCTGAGATATATGAAATTAAACGCCCTTGTGTCATTGATTGTACTCGTATATATATTATCGAGTTTTAAGTTTAATCGTATTGTAATAAGTTAAAATTAATTTTCTTCTTCACCATATTTTTGCAAGAGGTAATTTATTTTTAAGGCCCTAGGAGATTTACTAATGACAAATTACCACGTGAAAAACTTTGTTTTTTATAAGAACAGCTTTGAACTTAAACTTGACTGTCACTAAATGGGAAATGTGACTTACTAAAAAGAAATTTAGTTAATATGAAAAATGGTGAAATGAATATTGCCGGTTCTTTTACACCACGTACCTCATAGTGATTTTCATGAAACGAGGGAATGAGTAACTTCTTTCTAATAGTAAGAAATTGTATTTTAACTTATCGTTTCTTTTTTTTAATTAAATGTGTTATTTATTCATATTCTTACTAAAATTAAAGTCTACCACATGACAACTAATAAATGATACGGTCTGGTGAGTTAGGGACATGAAATATATTCAGGAGAGTATTTTTGGTAGTCATTTTTGTTAAACAATTGTTAAAACATTATGAATAAATTTATTATTTGTGAGAAGAAAATATCGGCGGATTTCTGTTACATAGGATTCGTGTCGTTTTCCATGTTCATTATTAAAGACTCACATCATACTCTTAATTGTTGCTATAATTTAAAAGGGAAATGTAAAAACACAATCAGTTGAAATTTAGAAAGACAATAAGACATGCACATATTGCGAGTTAACGCAAACGAATTGAATATTCGATTGTTCCCAAATTAGGTAGCTTTTTGAAAATATCATGAAAATGCTGGTTAATTAATATCAATTAAAAAGAATTAATAAAACCTTGGCCAGTTACTAGCTTCTAATTTAAAATATTATGGTGAAATGTAATGGTGGTAAAATGTTAAATGGATATTGTGGACATGCCTCATCATCTCATTCGCTGTAGAAGAATAAAATCTCGACTCGTTCTGCGGAAGTGAGACTTAATCTGTCGGCCATAGTATTGAGTAGTTGGTAACTAATTAAACAGCTACTTTCAATTTAATGTGAAAAAAGAGTTATTGGATGATTAAAGTGAAATAACAATTAATATTTTATTTATGAGCCGGAATAATACCTAAAAAATTAGCTACCCCATTTGAATTTGATTTTAACATGTATATATATATATATATATATATATATATATATATATATGTATAGAATACATTCTACATAATTTACATTATACATACTCTTTACATTTTTAGCAATTCCTATGCGATGAATAGATAAATGTAGCAAATCTATTTAATACCATGGTTAACTAATATACTCGACAATTTTATGTATAAAACTTCATTAATCTTTAATTACCTTTTAATTTGTGTAGTTTTCGGATCTGCATTTTTTATTGTATTATCTAAAATTCAATCAAATGTTCATTCATTAATACAGACAATTTAAATATATTAAATTATGGCACGTTAACTGAGGTGAAAACAATACAGTGGAAACTTATGTAGCCATATTTTGATTTTCCTCAACTTTGCTTTATTACTTTCTCTTACGTTGCTTTCTCTGTAATGTTTTCGTTTCCTGCACATTCTTGTTATAAATCTAATAAATTAAATTATATTGAATATTACTTTTAAACTGCGTTGTTTACTATTCCGTGAAAGAGGACACTAACGGCCAGGGTAACGGACAAGCGACCGGGATTTAGTGAATCATGCACACCATCGACTTGCCAATAGTTTTGCGCGAAATTGGAAATTACGTGATAAGGTTATTGTAGCGCTGGATATAGAGCACTCTTGATATCTGCGCCGGTCTCCAGTGGGCCTCTTTACAAGGTGAATGTTTGCATTGTGATGTAAATGTTTATCATTTTACCAGAGTTGAGTGATGGGCGGAGATATAAGGTTAGTTACTTTTTCTTGCTGAACTCAGGAATTATTTTAAAGAATCTGCTAGTTAAAGTTCAAATGTGAATCAACTTCTTAATAAAGAAAATATGATTGACACAGACAAAAATATGAACGATGAACACAGATATAAATAAAAAATAATGTTTTCTAAATTTAATGAAGCAAATAACGGTATTATTATATTCTTGCCCGAAATAAAAAAATAAATTATAAATATAATTTTTTAGTTTATTATTGTGAAATAAAAATTTAAATGACAATTTTATTTTAACCTATATTTATATTACTATCCTTTTTATTGCTTTTAATCAGTTAAAAAATATTTTATTATATAACCTACAAAATCATAAAGATGATGAGTGTATCGATAAAGACGATAAAATGATTATCATTTATCGAACCACATTTAAATTTTATTAATCAATGTTCGACATGTAATAACATTAAACCAATTTCCCGCTTGTGATATCTCCGTACGGCCAAATGACAAAAACAATTAAACATGTATGTCTCTTAGTTTAGGTCATTTATAACCTCACATATAAAACAGACTCGTCCGATAAGCGTTGGATAATAACATATCCGCTATTTTAATAACCCTCCTCCATGTTACTGTCACTTCCGGAAGAGACTCGAAATGTTAGGATGAAGTGACACACGCACATATTAACCTATCTGTTTAAGTTACTTATTATTGGAGACCAGAAATATAAAGATGTATCCAATATGGCTTATTAATTCATTGTCACACGTGTTTGTTTAAATATAATGTGTGTTTAATAGCTGATTTTATGGAACTACGAAAATTACGTGTATTTGGAAATGAATATAGAGAATTTCTTACTGTAAAATTTCATGCGTTTTGAGAGTTCTCTAATAATACAATATATGTACGTGTCACATATTTTGTTACCTTTTTTTCATAAAAGATAAATGACAAGCAGATCAAACATTATTTAATATGAGATGATGCTAAACAATATCAAAAACTTTATCTCGGTTTCGTACTCGTTAGACGCATATGTGTGGCGCCGCACATTTGAGAAGGAGTTATTCTTGTAAAATTATGCATACATTTACTTGCTTTATATATAGAATGACAATATATTTTTAACGACAAGATACACAATGATTCTGAGTAGCTCATCAAGCATAGTGTTCTTTAGATCGCACTCTGTACTTATATATGTTAAACATGACTAGCATTACTGCAATCAAAATCCATATTATATTCTAGTGTTTGACAAATCAGTAACTTGTCAGCTAAAATATGGTTTGTCTTCTATGAAAGGAAATGACTGTATTGGGACGCTAAGTCATTGTTAAAATAAATTTGTATACATACACACATACACACACACACGTATATATATATATATATATATATATATATATATATATGTATATATATATACATATATATATATATATATATATATATTTGTTTTAGCTATTGAAATATGTCTGATTTAACATGTTTTAAATGTTAAATCACACAATTGCAAAAATTCAAGTTTCTACGCCGGTGGGTTTTGGAGGTTAATAGCTATAAGTGAGAGACATGAGAGTGACTTTATGATGTTTCCATTTTTCCTTTTGTGTGTCGAAACCCTAAAAATAATATCTTCACCATTGAACTACGATAAAAGTAGTTAATATGTAAGAGATCCCAATTAAAGCAAATAATTTTAATAAGTTAAACTTTCTGCTAAATAATTGTTTACCAATATTAACCAAATTTGGTAAAAATTTGCCACACAAATAGTTCAGTACTTTTTGTAGGAGACTAGTATTTTGCTCGATCTGTAAAACACAAGTGTGCGTTTTAGAATAGAACAAAATTATTTGTCCGAAGATCAAGTATATACGGGGTATTATGAGTTTATTATTGATTTTTCTCACTGTTATTTACTTAAAGGCTTCTTCAAAGCGATAGATCAAGTCTTAGAAGTTAGTTTTTAGAATTAGTGATACTGCATATATTATTTAAGAAACTTAGCTTTATAACCTTATTTTTTATAATGGAAACTCAAAAGCGTAAAGAAATACAGAAGACAATATTAATATTTTAATAATACTTGTTTCTTTCTGGTTAAAAACACACGAAATTACAGACGGGTAAAAATGAAGGAAAGACCGAAGGTGAAGGGGAAGGACATTTAACAGAATAAATTCTTATAACGAATCGTTCTGTCTCCTGTTGGTTTCATTTTCCAAGAATAAAAATAAATAATAAGTTTTTCATTTAATCTAATTATTTAATCAATGTTTTTCCTTTGGGGAATGTCAGCTTTACATCCATCAAATAAGAGTAAAAACTAACGATAAAAAATAATAAATAACAAATATATTCGTTCTCGCAATACTAGGGTAAGATGGAAAGTATTGATATACGGTACGAAAAAATATGTTTAGAAGAAAATATTTACATACGCCTTATATCACTAACAACACTTCATATCAAAGTCTGATAAGCTAAACTCTGCCAAATTGTGCATATTTTTAATCAAATATTTTCCTTTACGGAACGTCAGTTTTACATCCAGCAAATAAGAGTGAAAGCCAACGATAAACAATAAATATATTCGTTCTTGCAATACGTATATTAGGGTAAGAGGGAAAGTATTGATATACGATACGAAAAAATATGTTAAGAAGAAAATATTTACATACGCCTTATATCACTAACAACACTTCATGTCAAAGTCTTATAAGCTAAACTCTGCCAAATTGTGTATATTTTAAGGCTGACTTGACTATAATAGCACTACCACTATAAACTTATAATTATAATAATATAATTTACCCTATATTACGAGCATGTAATGGTTTTTTTCACTGTGATTTGCTTAAAAGCTTCTTGACAGCGATGGAGCAAATTTTAGGAAGTCAGTTTTTAATATGAATTATACTGCAGATATTATTTAACAAATTTAGCTTTTATATAAAGAAATGTAATTTATATAATGAAAAGTCAGAGATGTAAAAAATACAAACGACATTACTAATATTCTAACAATTCTTTGTTTTTTTCTTATTAAAAACACTACAAACGACAATACTAATATTCTAACAATATTCTAACAACTTTGTTTTTTTCTTATTAAAAACACACAAAATTACAAACAGTTAACAATGGAGGAAGGAGCGAAGGTGGAGGGGTAGAAAAATTAACAGAATAAATTCTTGTAACAAATCGTTCTGTCTCTTGTTGGTTTTCCAGTAGGAAAAATAAATAATAAGCTTTGCATCTTATATTGAAAAACACCTACACTATTCTACAAAGCTATATCATCTCATGTGTGACTGTCAAAATATGGCTCGCAAAGGTCAGTGCTGTAACCCAGTACTGATCTTCGAGCAATCTTGGCGCAAAAACGTTCATTGGTTCAACTGTTTATTGACTTACGTCAACTTATTTCTTTTTCTTTATCTGATTTTAAAAACCTTCTGGCATACATTTTTTTAAATGTTTTTATTTACTTAATAGATTGACAAAATACCACCAAAATAGTAAAAAGTTCTCGAACGATAAAGGACGATTAAAAAGCTTAATCTTTTCCAATGCTATATACCAGCCCAAATCGTCTTGCAAGCAGATCGCGAAATAGGACGTGATATCGTTTTGACTTTGCCTTTTCACACTTAATTATTAATTATTTAGAATACTTTTACGAAAGTTTAAGTACAAATTTAAGTTATTAATCATCCATAATTCGATTTCCAGAAAACGATAAAATGCGTGTTTAATCAGTTAGTGACTTCTTAGGTTAATAATTTCATGAGATTTTCAGTTACCCATCTAATACATTTACAACTTCACAATTAAATGAAACTACGTAATGTAGTATTATTTTTCTTTGTTTATATTCTTTATCACGACCTTGGTTTCGTGGCATTACAATATCTTCTTAATTTTGTTGATCTTGTAAATATGTACAACCATGCCAAATTTTAGATTTATAATTCTAAAAAACTGTCAGTAAAACGGTTAGGAAATACAGATGAAAGATAGAAACAAAAAACTTTAATATAACAAAACTTTAAAATTAAATGAAGCTACGTGATGTAGTATTATTTATATTTTATTTAAATTCTTTACAATGACCTAGATTAATCGGACAATCCTGTGTAATAATTTTTTGCTAATTGCCCATTTGAAGATGTAGTAATATAATGAAACCTAGGTCGTGGTAAAGAATTTAAATTGAGTGGAAATAATAATATATAACATAGTTGCATTTAAATGCGAAAAATTAATTTCTACAAAATTAACGCCAAAAATATTCAACGTTCACAAATTATTGAATTTTCATTTCATTACATAGGCCGTGAATTTAAAAATAACCCATTTTATGGTTGCTTAAATTACTTTTAATAATTTTTCCAAAATTTCATGCTCTCAAGAGCATTACTAGAGTTAAAACGTTGATACGTCAGTTATTCGGTTTTTTCTTTCATACATATGAATGGCTTTTCCATAAATATTTGCATATTTGATACCCACTTTTTAAAAATATTGACATCTAATAACATTTAAATTAATTATCATGATAAAAATAATTAAATAAAATATCTACTGCATAGGTAGTTTCTTATTAATGCCTAATACTTATTTTAAATGCAAAATAAATAGTTATTCCTGTAGTATTAAAAACTTTTTCCGAGTTTTTACTTTTTCATCATGATATTAAAATAAATTTTCGCATATATAAATTAATTCGTTATTAGGGAAATAAATATGAAGTCGTATAAATGAACTTAATCTAATAAAGTACCCAAAAAGTCTCATATGCCTTTCAATGAGACAATTGTAATATTTGCCAAATTTATTCTAAGCTCAAAAAAGATTTATGGTGAAATTTAAATCAAGAGGTGGTGAAAATTTTACTTTGGAATTAAAACAGAAATGCCATTATTAATAAGGGAATGCAATGTACTTGTAACAAAAAGCATTTAACATTTATTTGAAAACCTTTTTAATACATGTGCGTGTCTAATTTCACAGCGCCAAAAGGGGTATTATAATTGTAATTTTTCTTGAACAAGAAACGGTAAGGAGATAATTTAACTCCGAACGCGACAAAATTTTCCAATTTCCGTTCAAATAATGTCACTCTGTGAAATTTTCGTTCAAGTTACAACGTGATGCGCGTAGAAATGTTGTATAAGATCGACAGTACACGCAATGACGATGTCGATTTTTTTTTTGTTTTAAATCTTCTGTTATGAAAGTTTATAATTCATATTACTCGTATAGGAACAGATACTACAAAAATTGTTTTGCTCCTTGGTCACTTCGAACATATTAATGCTCAAGTTATATTGAGATATAACTGACATAAGACAACAAAGGGAAAATATTATATTTTTAAATAAATGGATTGACCAAAATAAATTTATAATTGATTTCACATTTATGTTATATATTTATTTCATATATATTTATTTCTTTAAATGTTAAACATATTTAAAAGGTACGGTTTTTCTAATAAATATACATTTATTAGAAAAACCGTACCTTCCAACAGAAACAATTATTTAATATAATCTGTAAATCTGCGATTCATTTTAAATTTACTGTAATTTATACACTTTCGGGTGTTTGATAAGAGGCATCAAATAATCATAGTGTACCAATTTCTAAGATCTAATATGAATATTTCCTTTCACATTCGAAATACTTTGTAGCAATTTTTAAACTCACAAAATTCAGCAATATTAAATGATGGAAATCGGACACAGATTAATATCTTGTTTACGAAAAATATTTTTGTGTCACTTACTTTAAATATGAAGTTTTATTTTCGAGACATTTAATATCAAACATTGGAAATTGTGAAGCTTATTCATACACTCACTCGCACACTGATAGATCATCAAAACGTGTAGGTTACTTCCCAAGGTAGAAGTTTAAAATCTGTTACATGTATAATTTACAATATAAATGGTGGAAGAATTGGTAAATTTGGATGAAGTGCACTAAAAATAAAAATACCGTTTTTGTTAATACACCTGTAAAATTACTTGCACACTTAGAAGTTTCCG
This sequence comes from Druceiella hillmani, assembly GCA_039881145.1. Lineage (NCBI taxonomy): Eukaryota > Metazoa > Arthropoda > Insecta > Lepidoptera > Hepialidae > Druceiella > Druceiella hillmani. Next base: position 20,920,908 of record JAYKKI010000025.1, read on the forward strand.
ATGGTTCCATATATACTATAATAACTGTGTTTCTAGAAAATAACAAATAAGTAAATAAACCAGATATTTACCTGTTATGGGTTGTGATTATACTACATAGGAAACGCTTTTTGAAACATTTGTATACTTTTTGTATATAAGTCCCCCAACGAATTAAAAGATACAAATTTCTTGAAAGTTATACAAATTTTTTATGTATACTAACAAAAAATCTGCAAAATTTTAAAAATTTATAGGCAGCGAGAAGTCGAAGCTTCGCTTTGGAAATATAGTTCCTGGGCAAATTCTTATTGAAATTGATTCCAATTATTTGTGTAAGTATTTTTTACTCGAAAAATTAGATAAAAGAGAAATTTTAAAAATTAATAAATGTACTATATAACTTAGATATGTGGGACAAGAAGAAACATTTCTTCTGATCTAAGATAGCTAGAAATAAATTTTCTATAAAGGTAGTAACCATGCATTTCATAAAAAATTAAAACATGTTTTAATCATACAACTAAAATAATTTTCACACTTGAGATAAAATGGAATTGAATGCAGAAACTACGAGGCCTGTGAAATTAGCTGTTTAATCGTGCTCACAACCAAAAATTCGTATGAAATTAAAATGAAAATTGTCCGCACATACAGGAACGAAACATAAAATCTAATAAACCATTTAAATTTAAATGCAACGCATCGATATTCACATCTCCCCGTTCTACAAAAATATTTCCGAACGAAAGCACAAAAGTGGAAAAATTTAATCCAATTCCCAGCTTTCTATGGCCATAGAAATGGAGTAGAAAATGAGAATTTACTTTCTTCCAAGTCATACTCGTAATGGAAAGTGCGATTTGCATAGCAAATGTAGTTAATAAATACAAAAAGAATATTTGGAACTAATGCAAACTTTTATGATATTCAAATGTATAAAGTGCGAGTGAATTTAAAAAGATTACCGTTTATTTTTCCCGAAGCATAAAATAAGAGTTTAATAATAACGAAAAAAAATAGAAAAGATTGAAGAAAGAACATTGGTCTCTATATTAATAAACCAACAGTAATATTTTTTTTCAAAAACCAAATTTGCAACGCAACGTATGAAGTAAAATGCTAAGAAAATAACGATAAGATTTCACATAGAGATCCTACTAATTTTATTGCAGATAGTTAAATCGCAAAGAAGTTTTAACTTTTACATCCTTCCGCACTGATTTTTTTTTTAATTCTGTTATTTTCGATGTAGTACTGTCCAAGAAATAAAATAGAAAGACAACAGATAATACACTCACTGATATTAAATCGCTTTGTGGAGTTCAGGACTAAAAAGTTTTAAATAGAAATCTATTTTTCTGTTCATTGGTCCGCTTGCCAAAAAGAGGGACTTGACATTTACAAAAATTTTTTTTTAAGTTCTTGTCAAAAGGAAAAAGAAATAGAGCTCTTATAAGCTCAATCATGTGTCCGTCTATGTGTCCTTCTATTCAACAGTCATAATCGTTTTTCTTAAAAACTCTATTTATCAGAATTTTGAAATTTGGCGTAATGACCTAATAACCTGCACTAAAAATATTTGTTTCAATATTTTATGTCGGGCTGTGGGGGAAAGGAAGTAATCAAAAATGGTTTTGTTTAATTTCACGAATCATGTGGAATCTCAATTAATAGAGGAAATTACATAGGTTTCAAATATCTTTTTCGGAATTTTATATAAGACAGTTTTAGAGAAATGATTAAAAACTCACCCCGTTTGTTCTCAAAAAGTATTTGATATAAAAACTTGAAATTATACATTTAGACAAACTTATTCCGTATATATTTAAAAAGTTAATACTCAAACACAAAGAATAAGAAATTTTGAATAGGTCTAATGAAGTAATAATTTTTTTCTGATAGCAGATAACGGATAGCATTATAAGGACTGCAAAGCCACTATTTTATAATATTAAAGATGAAGTTAATCAAGTGGACAAAATTATGTCACCCCATCCCCCTCATTTAATAGCTGAAACTATTGCAGTCACCATTAAAAAACAGAGATTCTAAAAGTTTACTGCAAAATTAAAGCTATTATTATCATATCTGAAAGATATACTGGACAATGTATTGACATGTTGTAAATTAATATTAATATTACCAAATAATTAAATAGGAATACCTTACACTCTAAAAGCTATTGTGCACTTGAGTGTGTACAAAACTTCCGTGGTGCGAGTTCCACTAGTTATTGGCAAGTTTTATCTTTACATTTGTCGTTAAAATTTTGGGTGATAATGATGTGAAAATGGGAAAGCATTAATTTGTATTTAGATAAATTAAGTATACATTTTTGCGTTTGAACTTACTAGTAGACACATTTCTTTGTGCTTTTCATGAAACGAATTCATTTTGATAAAAATAATCAGTAAATATTTTTATCACGAGACTGGCGTCGTACTTGAATCAGAATGAAAAAAAAATGATTCCGTATAAAAGTTATTACACTGATTACAGTACAAACATTTCTATTCCAATGAGTGCATGGAAAATTTTCTATTCCAATAACTTTCTTCATAGTCATATTAGTACACTCTATTTTTTAGTCAAAGAAAATATTTAGACAAGCAAAATATAATATAATTATAAACAAAAATTTATCGATGCAAAACTTATGATTTATTTATGTTTTCGTCATTTGAAATAAATAGCGAATATCTATCGTTAATATATTTATGGTACATATATACATGAAACTAAATATGTATATTTAATTTTGTCGTAAAGTGCGTATTGAGAAAAGACATACCTAAATTTTGCTTTTCATTTCTACATCGATGATACATATAATAGTTAATATTTGAAGGAAAAATAGTTGATACACACAAGAAAAATTTAATAACTCGATATTGGCGATTACGGCCCTGTGTAAGGTTAAGTTTCTACAACTCGTATGAAAAGTATGTAGGTAGTTTTTTTAAATAACTTTAAATATTATCTATCCTAAGATAAGTTACATCTACTATATTTTGTGGAATTAAAAATCACTACATACAATGTATACGTATGTATATGTGTATATATGTAAAACACACACAGGTTTACGATTGGGTCTGAAGTTAAATGCTGCTTTTCATAATGTGTGTAAATAATAATATGCTATTATAAATTAAAAAAAGGCACATATTTTAAGTAAATAAAATATGTGAATATATCTTCAAATGACGGTTATTAGTTCATCAAAGGATATGAAAAAAAAACAATAGCTGTGGAATAACAGTGTGACTAGTTTTGCAACAGTAACTGCAAGCGGTTTTATATATATACAAAACTTAAATGGAATAAAATGGTTTATATAAACATCCTTATATGAAATGTTTGACAGAGTCAAAAAATTCGTCTCTAAATGTCGTTTAGGGACAGCAGAACTCTCGCACGGATAAAGCGAGAGTATTATAAGTCGTCAGGAACCGTCCTCGTTTATTCATCGTAAGTGCATCTCATTCTGGATACTTTTTTATATTTTATCCTTACGTTGCCATCGCAAAAAGTTTTAAAAGTTATAATTGAACATCAGCAGAGAAAAAAAGACAAAGCTTCACTGGATCAGGGTAATTTATTTAAGTAAATAAATGTTTATAAAATTCGAAAAATCAAATTTATTACCTTTAGTTCTTTATTCTGATACAGTGAATCTAATTAATATAAAATCTATTATAAGTCTAAAAACATTTTTTTAAATTTATTTATAAGGGTTGTCAAAGGAAATGTTGATGAATAATTATGAATCAAACTGAAGGTGGTTGTTGAACAACATTTGGTAGTGCTGAATAAAGCACATTAAACAAAAAGTTTTTAATCTTGGAAATTCATTCAACCCTTAAGTTAGGTCAAACAAAATGTTAAGCCCCTTTAGCGCAAAAACTGAAGAAAGAATTTAATTGCAATTGAACAAATTACCAGGCTATCCCTGTTATTTCAGAAATTACATTTTATTTTATTTGTGGTCAGAATAGTGTTCCTGGAATTACAGGCAATGAATCTATACTACATTGTAACAATCATGAGGCATTTGATCAACTCTTATAAAAAAATATTGTCCTCATTTGTATAAAATACCAAATTTAATTTCAATTTTGGTTTGAAAAATCAATAAATGCATTTTGATTTTACTGGTATCTGAATTTACCCTAGGATGACCTTTTTTTCTTTTTCTACTAGGCCATGATGTAAGTATTTCGAAGTCAAAGGCAGGCAACGATTACCCCTACTTTGGAACTAATAGAAAAAGAAACCCAAAAATCTTAACCCGCCCACATCATAAGCATCACTTAATTATGTAGCAAGTATGATACTTGCTAAATTTAAGCATAAAATCAGATACAGTATTCTATAATTTTGTAAAATGCTGACCATCATCGTATTGAAAAGAATATTAAATCAAAGCTGAAATTGGTAGTTTTCTCGGGAATTATCTAGATGTTCAATACCTTTATTTCCTAGTAGTGCTAAAAGTATTGGTAAAGAGGTGATGAGGTCTGACGTGTGATTAATAAGTTATATGGTACATTCAAAATGAATCAGTAAAAAAAGGAATTCATAAAATAACCTTGAAAACCTTTTGCAACTTAGGTTAGAAAGCCGAGAGCAAAATAGAAACTAAGATGAAGAGATCTTTTTATAAAGAAGAAAATTACAAAATATACATTTTTTTAGTATTAAAAGGCTAAAAAAGAAGGTACATTCCTATTTTCCTCTGACTGAATAATGTCAATATCACGTCATCAGATGTGTGAATATATTAAGAATGAATTAGACATATTTGTACTACCATCAACGTTAACAAGTTTTGAAAGTAATCACTAGGTATTATATAGACTTATTTCATCATTAACTGATGATGGACCGATTGAATTTCTCTTTCCGGAACTGGTGAGGATTATGTTGATTTATTACATACAATAATTCGTGTAAAAGCTAAAATTAAAAGAAATGGTTTCTTTAAACTTTAAATAACATATAGCATAGCACCTGTTAATAATTGAATTTATTTTTGTTTAATAAGTTAGATATTTATTTAAACCTAAATATAATATCACCTCTAAACAAGACATGGATATTGAATTTATTTCAAAACTTTTAAAAATTGAGTATAGTTGGCGTTAATTTTGTATAATATATATATTCTTCAATTTTTTTATCACGACCTAGGTTTCGTTGTACAATGAAACCTAGGTCGTGGTAAAGAAATAAATGAAAGTAGAACTAATACTACATCACGTAGTTTCATTTAATTGTGTTCAAAATATTTCCTATCAAAATAAGAAATAATTCTCATCTATTAAGTAGTGTTTGTCAAAGTGATACAGCAAAATGTATCAATCATATTAACAAGAATAAGGAAGGATTTCAAAACGGAGCATGTTTGGGAAAAGAGAATTTTGAGATTGAAATATTCGGTTATTTTCACGGTAATCTATTCAATCAAGAAAAATAATTATTAGTGTAAAAATTTGAAATAAATAAAACGATCTAAAGTTACGTCCAATTTGATGAAGAAAATAGATAAATCCATAACTAAAGCTCATATAAAAGATGTCATATCAATGATAGGAACATCAAGTTTAAATCCAAGTGTTCTTTTGGTTCATTCAGAGGCATTATCTACTGTTCAATATCCAATAATTCGAGTAGAAATTAAAGTATTCACAATACCATCAGGAATTCAAAATAAGACAATCAATAATATTTTCCTTGCACAATTTCCAAAACTTTGGATTTAAGGTTTTATTGATAATTGTGCGTTCAATGATAACCCAAAAAATCCATTTAATTTTAATTAATACAAGGTGTCTTTTTTTAGTCTATTTAATGACAACCAAGTTCCATACAAAATATTGAAAGCAAACTTTGAGGAAATTAATAATTATTTTTCATATTATCATAAATTTTTCCTAAATTGTTATTCATTTCCAAAATGAAGGTTACATTACCAGCTGGTGATACGAAGGTAATATAATATTACTCTAACGGCTATTGTTTATTAGGTTCTTATCTAATACTTGATTATTCAGCAAATTTAACATGACAATTAATCATGATAAATTAAGAACAGAAATAGGTTTTAATGAAAGTCCTAAAAAATAATTCACAGTTAATTGTTTTTTTATAGTTTATTTTGAGTTTGATAATATAATAGACTGATAAAAATGAACATGTTGATATAAATTATATTTGTTTACATATAGAGAATAGTTGTATTTTGCAAGTAATGTACCTAGGAAAATACACAAAATGGGGTATAAAGTAATCAAGATTAGATTGTAAATTTTTATAATAATTTTCCTGACGACATATTTTTATTTTAATCAAGTTTAAATTCGTTGACTGGTTTTAAAAATATCATTACTGGAATATTTTACAATATATCTCTTTTATTTGATTATAATTATATTAATAATACTGTAATCATCAGTATCATGAGCGTGTAACTTTTTTTTTGATTCATCATCGTATGCTTGCAGTCGATAATATTGTTCATAGTAGAAGGAATTAAATTGAGAATCATCATTTTTACGGTCAGGATACTACAGAATGAAATATAAAATTAATGTTATTTGAGTACTAAAAATCTACATAACCTATTTGCAAATTCCCACATGTGTATTTTTTTTTCTTTGTACTGTTGTGTTTTGTTGTCATTATACAAAAACTGAAAATAAACGATTAATTAATAACGAGAAATTAATTTTTTTTAAGATTATTTACCATAATATATAAGGAAATTAAAAAAAGAAAGGCTTTCATACAATAGAATCATCCGTGATCAAATTTATGCTCCAGTATATTGAACCAGAAAAAATTAATCACATCCAAACTAGACATAATGAATTATATATATATATATATATATACATATACATATACATATATATATATATATATATATATATATATATATATATATCACTATTTTCATTTATTAGATGAACTAGCGATACCGGGTTTCTAAGTGCACATCTAATGTAATTGCTTTCTCACGTAAAAAATATGCTGAGAAATATGAAATCAACATTTAACTCTCTTTACAAGTTATCGTTGAAACTACTTTCCAAAATGAAACTATTTCATAGTATCGAAAGAAAAATCAATTGCCGGCGAGTTTATATGAAAACTTCCAAACCTTTCGTACCGATTTACCAAAGAAAACTTGAAAAGTCTTACTCCCACGATAAAGCGAACGTTACATTCTAAAGTCTTCGAGAAGGGAGTTCGAAGACATGCATCTTACGCCAGCAAGTTCCGCTGGCGAAATAGCGATAACGGATCCTCTTGGGAGATACGCGGACATCGAGTGATTTTCTTTTTTCTTACGTTGACGTAACTATTTTCGTCACTAGTAAATTGTCTGCGATATGCACTTCAATTTCTTTTCTAGTGAGTACGTACGTAAGTACCAACATACGAGTACAGTTGTGAGATATTTAAAACGGAATTGTAGTGGTTAAGTATTGATTTTCATGAAAACATAAAATATTTAAAATTACTATTGCCTAAAAATAAAATATTGCATGAAAATCTGGACAATGTAGACTATGGGAATAAACTGCAATGAGCCGTTGTCATCAGAAAGCGTTTCTATAAATATTTTCAGTGGGAAAGTTTAACTCGCCATTAGTGACGTATATGTCAGACAGACCGGGTGATTCGCAAGATTCGAATAATTTTTTCACCCGCCATCCATTCAGGTTGCTATTTCGAGTAGCTGCCTTATCTTAAACTTCCTTATCTTTACCTTATCTTAGCCTTCGGCGCGGACGCACGTTCCCGAGTTTTGGCACTAACCCGGTCAGTGGGACTGGCGTCACCAAACATGTAAGTAACATATTCACAATTAATTTAGCACAGATTTTTAAAAACCTTAGAATAACATCAAAAGTTATTACTACAGTTGCTGTTATCTTTATTATGTTATTTTATTGTATTTGATTAATTTGATTTTTGTATAATTTTATGAATATTCATAAAAAAAATTCACAGGTTTCATTATCAAATATGAATACCTTGTCTCAGAATGTCTTACGAAACAAAAAACGACGTTTTGAGGCTCTTTTACAAGAAGTTTTAAGATCTGATGAGGAAAGCCCATAAAAATCATCGGATAGCAAAACTGAAAGCGACGTTGAAACAGAAAATCTAGCATCAGATCGAAATACGGACAGCGAAGAGGATTTGAGTCACCGAGAATTTTCAGGTAACAACTCTTCATTTTACTCGAGAAAGGATAAATGTATAAAATGGAGTAAGGAACCCCATCGTCAATCAGTCCGTACTAGAAGTCACAATATTATAACTCAGTTACCGGGACCAATACGGGCTATGCAAAATGTAAAGGACTCTCTCATTATTTGGCAACACTTCTTTGACGATAGTATAATTGATATAATTATCAAGTACACCAACCAGTATATTGACACCATAAAACATAAATGTAACATAGAAACATATGCCAGATCGACTAATCTAAAGGAAATAAAATTTTTTATGGGATTCTTATTGTTATCCGGAGTGAAGAAATCCAATAATATCAATGTTGAAGAGTTATTTCGAACAGATGGTGGTTCGGTAGAGATATTTCGATTATCTATGTCTGCCCAGAGGTTTAAATTTCTGCACCGAGTTTTGAGATTTAACGACGGTACAACAAGACATCAGAAAAAAGCACGTGACAAGCTTTGTCATATTAGAGAAATATTTGAGAAGTTTGTCCAGAATTGCAAGGATAATTACACATTATCTGCATTTGTGACTGTTGATGAAAAATTAGAAGCTTTTCGTGGCAGATATTCATTTAGACAATATATCCCCAATAAACCAAACCCTTATGGTATAAAGATTCAAGCTCTCTGTGATGCTAAAATGTTTTACATATTCAACATGGATATTTATACCGGTAAACAGATAAATGAAGGTCCATACAATGTAGATAATTCCGGCCTAGGTGTTGTTCAAAGATTATGCGAGCCAATATAATGGTATAATGGTATATAACTGGTCGTAACGTGACGACTGATAATCGGTACACAAGTACACCCTTAGCTGAATCATTGCTCCAGAAAGATCTTACAACGATTGGAACAATCAGGAAAAACAAAAAGGAAATGCATCCGGAATTCAATGTTTTACGTGGCCGAGGTGTCAAGTCTAATATGTTTGACTTTGGCAGCAATATGGTTTTGGTTTCACATGTACCTATGTTCACATGTTTACATGTTCCTATGCACAATGATGCTCAAGTTGATACAGAAACTCAAAAACCTGAAATAAATTTGAATTATAATGACACCAAGGGTGGAGTTGACGTAGTAGACCGTTTATGTGAAAATTACAATTGTGCCAGAGCAATAAGAATATGGCCTATGGTTTTATTTTACGCTATGCTCAATGTCAGCACAATTAACAGTCAGGTGATACATACAGCTAATAATCAAAACTCAAAACTGCAACGCCGTCATTTTATTGAGAATTTAGCCATGAACTTTATCTGAGAGAAAGGCGTACACAATTGAACTATTATACATATATATTTTATAGATTATATATATACATATATATATATATATATATATACATACATACATATGTATATATATATATATATATATATATATATATATATATATATGTATATATATACACGGTGCTAAATAACGATGCCAATAGTTCTTGCGATGGATATGATGCTAGGACTAAGTTATGTATTTGAAGAAACATTTCTACCTATTTCTAATAACTGTACAGTCAATAAAATTAATTTTTACATATTTCAATAACCAGAGTACTGAAGAATTATTTTCTATACTGCAAGTTAAATACTATAAAGTATGCTTGTTTATTTTATAATGATGGTAATTTTATGTAAACGAACAATAGGATTATAGGTGATTAGGCAAAATAATCGTATTTCTTAAGATGGTTTTTAAAATTATTGTAACGTTACTGTTTAAAGTAACAAATGAAACATTGTCAAATCGGTAGAATAGTTTACATCTAGGCAGAATCTTTGAGTAACCTGAAAACTGGATGACTGAAAATTTAGTTTATCAACAATAGGTTTATTTATTATACCCCTTCATTATTTTTATCTAAACTATCAGAATGACTGTAGGAAAGTTAGTAAAACAGATTTATTAACAAAATATACAGTGAGAAATCACGTATTACAATTATGTTACTGTATGAAAATATATTAAATATTACGCTTATTACTTTCTACATGCGAGCAAGGTTGCTTCCTATTTCTTGAACATCTAGCCATATTATTTTGCGTAGATTAAAAAAAATTAAGTGACATAAATGGAATTTAAAACAATAAGTATTCACTACATCAAATGTTAAAATAAACTCGTATGATAATTACATGAATTTAAATATTAATATTTCTATAGTCCGGACATTACGCAAATATATTATAATAGTTTGAAGATGCAAACAATAGTGCGTTTCTAAATATTTTGAAAAAGACAAACTTAGTATTCTTAAATTTGATGCTAAATTAATGATCTCATTAGAAACAATTGGTTAGATTACGATTTTCTTAGGTAAACGTACATATTTAAATGAAGGTATAAAATGTGAAAAAAATTTAATAATTTTAAACCTTTAATTGTATAAAATTGTTATTGTATTAATTTTATTCTTGAAATAATTTCTTCTCCGGCATTGGATCAGGTAGGGTAGCTTTGGCTACATAGTTGTGTCAGAACATAAAGCTAACTACTTCTCAATACGGAACTATATAAAATCCAATTATCTACAGTCGCTGTTAAAACTGGAAGGAAAGGGCATAACATACACACATCCAAAGTATTCTAAATTTTAGTGCCAGTAGTCAAATAAACGAAAAGAAACCTGTTAAGTACGAGTAAAACAATACCAGAGTTTTTTTCGTATTTAGACAGTTATGAAAATTTAAATCTACATAATATTCTATGAAAATATTTGCAACTGTGCATTTCTAATAACATAAATTTATTTCTTAGTGTGACTTTCCCATACATATTAACTTACATTTTGGAATGCTGCGATCTATTTACAGACAGGACTACGTGTCATAAGTTGGTCGACTTTATTCCTAAGCTACTAGGACTTAAGCTGCGATAATTTTGCTTTTAATTTAATTATATACCATTTTTTAATTTAATTATGTACCATTGTGTATCATTTTTAGATATTAAAAAATAGGGCTTAACCTAGAGAGTAGGGACAGGTATGAACTTCTAACAAAAACGACCATTCGTAAATGGACATAATCAATACAGAAAAAAGTTTGCATCTTGGGAAAACTCCAAAGATTGTTTTGAAAGATTTTATTTTATAATTTTGATGACCTTATAAATATTTAAAACTGTTCCACATGTTACCTTTACAATCCTAAAAGACTGCGAGTAACACGGCTGGAAAATACAGATGGAAAGACAGATAGACAAATTAATGTGTAGATTGCTAGTTTGGTTAAGATATCCAAAAAAGCAAATTTTCAGTATTATTCATAACGATACCTACTCAGTACGAAACGTGTTGCGTAGTGGATAATTTTGCAAAAAATCCCTCGGGAACTCCATGGCAGATGGACTTAAAATGTATTATCCTACTATCGGACTATACGGACTATCCCGCATCATAAAGAACCTTTACCCCAAATTTTAGTGAAAACTTTTTCAATGGATTTTTATGTGATGCGTACATAATATAATATACATACGAGAAGTGTTAATTTTGTTTTTGATTTACGATAGTGTCAAATAACCCTAATTTTTTTTCCTTTTTACCTTCAATGGACAGCACTGACTTCTGCTACAATTTTATAATTTTTATGAATGACTTCCGTCTGTTTGGTGTTCAAAAATTATAACATTCTGTCGGTTTAGTCTTAGACACAATGTACGACTTAGATACAATATAACTAAAACTTTAAAAATTGTAAAAGAATATAATTCTCGAGAAGAGAATTAATTATTTACTTCGTTCTTTAAGTATTATTGATAAAAATATTATCTTTATCTAGAATTCAAAAACAGCAGATTATTAAAGGCACTCCTCAAAACGCATATATCATATTCACATCGTGTAGTAGTGGAGCAAAGTCTTGTCCGATGACATATCCTCTATACTGTTAGATAATGATTTAAAATATAAATATCTTAAGAGTTCGGAGGTTAAGGATCTTGAGGCGGGAGAGGACTTAGTGTCTCTTCTAAGTGTGCCTTTACACGATAGATCATTTTCCGTAAGTGTTTCGATTTTTGTGCTAAATTATGCATAATTTTATAACGTCTGTGTCAATTTTCATTGCCTAATTAAGTTTAATCTATCCAAATTTATATTTCTAATGTTGATATGGTTATTTATTATATTTGTGAAATTTTATTCAAAACATATTTTTAACATTTTAGTAGTTAATAGTCGTTATTTTTTCGGAATTATAAATACAATATTTTAAGATATATATTTAAATCCAAGTAAACTTTTCAGAAGGCTGATTATACACACTCTAGTCTACGCCTTTTTACAAGTCATTTAAATTACTTTATTTTGTATTACAAGGTGACTTCGAACCCACTTTTATCCTTTCGTCCACTACCTTTGAATTCTCCCTAAATATATCATCTAGGATTCCCTAAATTCTTTTAGCGCTAAACAATAAAATAATACCTCAAGTATATGAAATCAAATGTTCTTGTGTGATTGATTGTACTCGCATATATATGAAATTGAAATTTATTTCCTTCTTTAACATATTTTTGTAATCGGTGATTTATTTTTAAGGCACTAGGAGATTTATTAATGGCAAATTATCACAAAAAAAAGAAAAGCAATTGCCAATTTTTTTAACACCCCTAACCTTAAACTTGACTAAATGGGAAATGTGACATACTAAAAGTGAATTTATTTAATATGAAAAATAGTGAAATGGATATTGCCGGTTTCTATTACACCACGTACCACATAGTGCTTTTCACGAGATGACGGAATGAATAACTTCTTTTTAATAGTAAGAAATTTCATCTTAATTTATCGTTTCTTTTTTTTTAAATTAAATATATTATTTATTTATATTCTTACTAAACTTAAAGTTGACCACATGACAACTAAGAAATGATACAGTCTAGTGAGTTGGGGACATGAAATATATTCAGGAGAGTATTTTTGGTACTCATTCTTGTTAAACAATTGTTAAAAAATTAGGAAAAAGTGTATTATTTGTGAGAAGAAAATATTAGCGGAATTATCTTACATAGAATTCATCTCGGTTTCAAAGTTCATAAATAAAGACTCATATAGTACTCTTAATTGTCGCTTTAGTTTAAAAGGGAAATGTAAAAACACATTCAGTTGAAATGTGGAAAGACACCAAGAGATGCGTATATTGCGGGATGACGCAAGTGAATTTAATATTCGACTGTTCCCAAATTTGGTAATTTTTTGAAAATACATGGAAATACAGGTTAACTAAACGTCAATAAAAAAATATTAAAACCTAGGCCAGTTATGAGCTTTTAATTTAAAATATGGTGAAAAGAGATTACGGGAGAAAGTATGGTGAAATGAAATGGCGGTAAAATTTTAAAGGGATATTGTGAACATGTCTTATCATCTCATTTGCTATAGACGAATAAAATCTCGACTCGTTCTGCAGAAGTGAGGCTTAAACCTGTTGGCCATAGTATTGAGATAATAAGTAGTTGGTAATTAATTAAATAGGTATTATCAATTCAATGTGAAAAAAGAGTTATAGGATGATTAAAATGAAGTAACAATTAATATTTTATTTATGAGCAGGAATAACACCTATAAAATTAGCTAACCCGGTAATAGCGTAATTTAACTTTAAAAATTAAAGGTAAGTTGCATTTACTTTAAATTTTATTTTAATATGTGTAAATATGTTTTGATATTTGGTTAAGAGCTGGAACAACACTTGCGAAAACGATAAAGCTATTAGCGATATGTTTTAATAATGTCACTTTAATTAGGATTTGATTATGAAATATATACATACATGTCTTGCGGATTTTAAAATTTTATTTAAGTGTCAAAACAATACCTGCAGGAAAGACTTTAGTCACTAAGACATATATTGCAATCATATCACTTTACTTTGGGTTAAATTTATAAATTATATATATATATATATATATATATATATATATATATATATATATATATATATGTATATATATATATATCTGTTATGTATTAGGGAAAGCACTGCCTATTTTGAAAACTTTATTTCGCTATTCTCTTCATCAAACGTATTTTTTTTCAAGGACGTTCTAACATAATTTGTATAATTTAATTACTAACATAATTTACAAAGACATATTTTTAGCAATTTCGATACGGTGAATAGAATAATGAAGCAAATCTATTTATGATAATGGTCAATTAATATACTTGATAATTTTATGTGTCAGACTTCATTAATCTTTAATTATCTTTCAATTTGTGTAGTTTTCGGTTCTGGATTTTTTATTGTATTTTCTAAAATTAAATCAAATATTCATTCGCTAATACAGACAATTTAAATATATTAAATTATGGCACGTTAACTGAGGAGATAACAATTCAGTGCGAACTTATGTTGATTTACCTTCCCATATTTTGATTTTCCTGAAGATTGCTTTATCACTCTCTCTTACGTTGCTTTCTTTGCAATGCTTTGGTTTCCTGCACATTCTTCTTATAAATCTAATAAAATAAATTGAATTGAATTTTACTTTTCAACTATGTTGTTTATTATTCCGTGAAAGAGGACAAAACGGCCAGGGTAACAGACGAGCGACCGGGATTTGGTGGATCATGCACACCATCGACTTGCCAATAGTTTTGCGCGAAATTGGAAATTATGTGATAAGGTTATATATAGAGCTATAGATAACGCTGGATATAGAGCGCTCTTGATGTCAGCCCCGGTCTCAAGCGGGCATCGTTTACAAGGTGAATGTTTGCATTGTGGCGTAAATGGTTATCATTTTGACAGAGTTGAGTGTTGGGCGAAGATATAAGGTTATCAAATTTGAACAGTTTCTAAAAAGTTTAGTGATCATAACTTTTTCTTGCTGAATCCACGAATTATTTTAAAGATTTTGGTAGTTAAAGTTCAAATTTGAATCAACATCTTAATAAAAAAAATATGATTGACGTAGATATAAACATGAATGAGTAACACAAACGTAAATAAAAAAACAATGTTTTCTCAATTTAATGACGGATATAACGTAATTATTTTATTCTTGCCTGAATTAAAAAAATCAATTATGAATATATTCTTTTACTTTGTTATTGTGAAATAATATTTTAAATAACAATTTCACTTTAACCACTATTTATATTCTCTACCTCTTTCATTGCTTTTAATCAGTTAACAAATAATTTATCACAAAAACTACAAATTCACGAAGATAATGAGTGTATCGATAAATACGATAAAATTATTATCGTTTATCGAACCACCTTTTGATTTTATTTATCAATATTGGACATGTAATAACATTAAGCCAATTTCCCGCATGTGATATCCCTGTATGTACAAACGACGATAACGATTAAGCATTTATCTCTCTTAGTTTACTTAATTTAGATAATTACATATAAAACAGCCTCGTCCAATAAGCGTTGGATATCCGCTATTTTAATAACCCACCTACGTGTTACTGTCACTTCCAGGAGAGTCTTGAAATGTTAGGGTGAAGTGAAACACGCACGCATTAACCTATTTGCTTAAGGTATTTATTATTGGAGATCAGAAATATAAAGATGTATCAAATAATGCTTATTAATTCATTGTTTGTTTAGATATAATTAATAGCTGGATGGAACTATGAAAATTACGAGTATTTATTACTGAATTTAGAGAATTTTCTTATTGTGAAATTTCATGTTTTTTGAGAGTTTTCTAATTATACAATATTTGAGTGTGGCATATTTTGTTACCTTTTTTCATAAACGATAAACTCTGACAAGTAGGTCAAATATTCTTTGATATGAAACAATGCTAAATAATACCACAAACACGATCTCGGCTTCGTGCTCGTTAGATACGTGACACGTGTGCTAATTATTCGAAACTTCCCAAGCAACTTGGGACGGAGATTTTCTTGTAAAATGATGCATATATTGGTTATATTAGCAAGCTACTAAATTTATTAAAATAGCATCTTTTACTTGCCTTAGATATAAAAGGACAATAGATTATGAATCACGAGATACACAATCATTCTGAGTAGCTCATCAAGTATAGTGTTTTTTAGGTCGCACTCTGTACTTGTATATTATACATGACCGTAGCATTACTGCCATCAAGAATCATGCAATATTCAGTTGTTCGACTAATCAGTCATAAGTCAGCCAAAATATGATTTGTCTTCGATGAAAGGAAATTACTGTGTTGGGACGATTAGACCTTGGTAAAAGAAATTTGTATACACACACACACACACACACACACATATATATATATATATATATATATATATATATATTTGTTTTTAGCTATTGAAATATGTGTGATTTAACATGTTTTATTTACTTTGCGAAAATCCATGTTTCTACGTCAGTGGCTTTTGGAAGTAAATGGCTATAACAAAGAGACATGAGAGTGACTTTCCGAGGAATCCGTTTTTCCTTTTGTGGTACGAAACGCTAAAATAACATCTTCACCATTTAACTACGATGAAAGTAGTTAATATGTAAGAGATCCCAACTAAAGCCAATAATTTTAATAAATTAAACATTCTGCTAAATAATTGCTTGGCAATATTAACTAAAGTTGGTAAAAATTTGCCACACAAATAGTTTAGTGCTTTCAGTAGGTAACTAGTATTTTGCTCGATCTGTAAAACACTTGTGTTTTAGAATAGAACAAAATTATATGTCCGAAGATCAAGTTGAAAATTAAACTTTGTGCTTTAATAAGGTGTATTACGAGTTTATCATTGATTTTTCTCACTGTAACTTTCTTAAAGGATTCTTCAAAGCGTAAGATCAAGTCTTAAGAAGTTAGTAGAATGAGTGATACTGCGTATATTATTTAAGAAACTTAGCTTTATAGCATTATTTTCATATAATGGAAACTCAAAGGCATAATGAAATACAAAAGACAACACTAATATTTTATCATTACTTGTTTCTTTCTTGTTAGAACCACACAAAATTACAAACGGGTAACAATGAAGGAAAGATCATAGGAGGAGAGGAAAGATAGTTAATAGAATAAATTCTTATAACAAATCGTTCTGTCTCCTATTCGTTTCATTTTCCAAGAGGAAATATAAATATTCAGTTTTGCATTTAATCGAATTTTTTAATAAAATATTTTCGTTTAGGGAATGTCAGTTTTACATCCAGCAAATAAGAGTGAAAGCCAACGATAAAAAATAATAACAAACAATATGTTCGCTCTCGCAATATGAATATTAGCGTAAGAGGGAAAGTATTGATATAAGATACGAAAAAATATGTTACGAAGAAAATATTTACATACGCCTTATATCACTAACCACACTTCTTATCAAAGTCCTATAATCTAAACTTAGCCAAATTGTGTATATTTTGTAAGAGTGACTTGACTATAATAGCACTACCATTATAGAATTATAAAAATAATAATAATGGTATCATTTACTTGTAGATATAAAATAATTGACATGTACAAAAATTTTCTTAGGGCTAATGACAAAATTAAAGTTAAAAATTAAGTTAGACGCCTTAACCTTAAATTTTTTAATATTTTATTGAAAACAAAGTTACTACCTCGGCTTGTGTAGTTATACCATAAGCAAAACCGACACGGGCGGTTTACAGCTAGCACCTGTTAATATACATACATATACAAATATATATTCATACATACACACACATACACATACATACACATAAATATACACACTATATAATGATATTAATGATTATTTTCAATACAGGTAATATATCCAGACATATAACTACATATACATTATTACCCATAGAGGAAACATAGCACAAAGAAAAGAAGTTACTAATAATAAATATAATTTAAACCAAACGATTTCGAAGAGCCGATATTTTCCGTTTATTCCGTTTGTATTTGCTGGGTCATAAGCCACTGACGGATTGACCTTTTAAAAGTAGTCATGGATCCAGCGGTCTTCAGGGGCGGAGGGAGGACATTCCAAATTTTGTTTGCAGCAAACTTAAAACTACCCCGATAACCGGTTGTGCGATGTTCCGGGACTAAAAGAAGTCGGTCTCTGGCACGCGTCATGTGGCGATGAGCACTGCCGGATCAGTTTAATATATCGCAAAGATGTTTCGCCTCTTTTGCTGTGAAAAGTCTACGCAGAAAACAGAAAATAGATTTTACTTTAATGTTTAATTATATTTTATTATTATACTTTTATATTGACTAAGTGACAAAGACAAAATAGTAAATAACTATATATAAATAAATACAGTTTTATTGTTATTAACCATGAGTTTATGTTAGTTTAGTTTACGTATATCGATAGTAATTACGTTGGAAAAAATATAAGCCCTTATAAGTAAATATCTTTTTGAGTCGATTGACATATTTGATGTAAGTTTTTCATGATATTTGTTTCTAAATAATAATGTTCTTCATGTTACAAGGCAGCATAAAAAAGAACAAACTGCTTAGTAAGCTTACACAAAAGTACGCCAAATAAAAATAACTAAAAGAACCTCTACGAATTTTAGAATATTTCCTAGCAACTTGTTTACACCCATTATGCATTATGACGGAAAACTGCAATCCTTGATACCAAAAAGATTTTAATTGGAGTTTTGATAGTAAATGTGAATGCTACGTATTTCTTTGCAAGTCAAAGGAAAACGCGGCCCAACGTTTTATTTTTAAGCATATCTAGTTAAAGCAATTGCCTTCACTACATTTCTATATAGAACTTTGTTTTGTAGCTTAGTGTGATTACAAAATTTCGGCTGCTTCAAATTTTTGAGACATATCACAAGTGTATCATCCCACACTTAGTGTAAACAGTTTCCTCTAAGAATTTCCGTGGATTTAGGATATTAAAACCTCAATGATATATTTTCGTTTCTCATTGTATTAATTGAATTATACATGCTATCATACTTTTCAAATTATATCGGTGACTGATATTTTTATTGTGTTTTACACAACTATTAGATAATTTTTTTTTATATGAACGAAAAATTCTTCAACAATGTTTTGAGATCGGCTTCTAAACTGTAGTCAATACCATTTACATCTCATTGAGATTAGCTATCTTTCTATCTGTTTCTGAATATTCCCCGTTCGAGCAAAATTTCTGAAAATGTAAATATTTTTGTTAAATTTTAGTACATTAATGGTGGGTATAAATAATCTGTTCACGTACAACGTAATTTCACTGGTACCTGTGTCAATCCCACTATAAGTGACATTGTCACATCACACATAAGCTTTTTATACTTCTTATGTTAGGTTGAGTTTTATTTAAGTGGAATTATCTTCCATATGTAGCGTCATATTTCCTTATCAAGGGATCACTTAAGTATTCTTTATTAATTCGCCAAGTTTACCATGTTTCGAAATATTGCACGCACAAATTTCTATGTTTTTCATCTTAAAATACATATTTAAGGCAATATGACGTATCCGACATCCTATCAGCATCCTAGAGGACGCGAAAACTAAAATGATAAGAGTGCTTCTTGCTTTGGCCTAGAACAAGTTTGAAAAGTTGGTTTTACCATTCTTCTGGAGCATCTGAAAAGAAACTTCCATTGTCTTAACAGAGATGAATGAGTTCTTACTGGTAGTTACCAACCTCCCAAAGGTTAGTATATCATAGTTAATTTCTCTCACGTATACGTTTCCTTAAACTTGTGGCTTATTTGGTTGTGACAAACCTTACTCTTTTGAAGCACGTTCATCTAATTTTAAGGCTTGCCCCTCAAGTTCCGATAGGCACTTTCGTTCAATGTCTCATATCGCTTTAAATATATTCCTTAATTTTATGATTTGATATAAACAAAAGCCTACATTGTACTAAAAAGCTGAAGCATACTAATGGGCGATGATGAAAATACAGCCTCTTAAGTGTCGTAAGCCAACGTTGATCTTTTTCGCGCAACCTTGGCACAAAACCATTTGTTGATTCAATTGTTTTTTGACTTACTTAAACTTATTTCTTTATCTGTATCTGATGTTGAAAACCTCATGGCATCCTCCTTTTTTTTATATATTTAATTGATTTGATTAATAACAAAATACTAATAAAATGTAAAAAGCCTTCGTACGTTAAAAGATGATTAAAATTATTACTCTTTTCCAATGCTAGATACCAATATGAATCGTCTTGCAGCCAGATTGCAAATTGGACGTGATATCATTTTGATTTTGCCTTTCCGTACATAATTATTTATTTTTTAGAATACTTTTACGAAAGTTTACGTTAAACAAATTTAATATATTAAATATCAAATAATTGTTCCCCGTACAACAATTCAACCCCATTTTATTCCTTTAGATATTGAGATTTAAATAATCCCTCTTTAGTGGTAGTCTGCTTTACATGAATAATACTGCCTGCAAAATGTTACTACTAATTAATAATTTTACCCCATAAAAATTTGGCAATCCATCTCCTTAGTTATTGGTTTCCAAAAAATTATAAAATGAGTGTATAATCGTTCATTCTTAAGTGCCTCCGTGACGTTTTAGCTTAATAAGTTCATGACATTTTTAGTTATCCGTCTAATAGTTCATGACATTTTCAGTTATCCGTTTACAAACTTTTCAATTTTCATTTCATCCCATGAAGCTTGAATTTAAAAATAATCCCATTCATGGTTGCTCTCAAGTACTGTGGTGCATTGATACGTCAGTTATTCGGTTTTTTCTTTCTAATATATGAATGGATTTTCTATAAATATTTGAATTTTTGGTTAATTCTAAAGATTTTAACATCAAATCAAAGTTAAATTAATTACAAGATTAAAATAAATAAATAAAATATCTACTGCATGTGTAGATTCTTCTTAATCCCTAATACTTATTTTAAATACAAAATAAACAGGTATTCCTGTAGAGTTACAAATATTTTCCAACTTTTCCCTTTTTACTTTTAAATGAAATGAAATTTCCTCACATGTAAATTTATTCCTTATTGGGGACATAAATATGAAGTAGTGTAAATAAAATTAATTATTAAAGCACACAAAATGTCTCATATGCCTTCCAGTGCGACAATTGTTATATTTGTACTATTTATCCTAAGGTCAGTAAATATTTACAGTAAAATTTAAAGTGAGAGGTGACTAATATTTTACTTTCGAATTAAAAAATTAATACAATACAAGGCAGACCATTGTTAATAATGAAACTAAAAACATTTAACCTTAATTTGAAAACCACTCCATTACATGTGCGTGTCTAATTTTACAGCACCAAAAGAGCTACATAATTGTCATTTTTCCTGTACAAGAAACGCTAAGGAGGTAATTTAACTCCGGACGCGACACAATTTTTCAATTTCCGTTCAAATAACGTCACTTCGTAAAATTTCCGTTCGAGTTACGACGTGGTGCGCGTAAAAATGTTGTACAAGGTTGACAGCATACACAATGACGAAGATGTGATATTTTGTTTGTGCTCGATATTTTATTTTAAATCTTTTATTATGAAAGTTATAAATTTATATTACTCGTATAGGAACTGATATTATAAAACTGTTTTGTTCCTTAGTCACTTCGAACATATTAATACTCAAGTTATATTGAGATATAACTGACATAAGAAAATAAAGGGAAAATATAATTTTTTATAAGTAAATGGATTGAAAAAACAAATCTTAATTGATTTCATATTTATTTAATATAAGTACATCATTTAATCTCTGTCCTTCCCAGTTCCAAGTCGGAATGAAAAAGAAAGAGGGTTGGTTGGGCGGTAAATCATAGAACGTCAATATAGAGCATGGAGCAAAATTTTAATAACTTGAGTAATAGCGATCTTAGCTAGAGTGAGCTGTTATGTTCTTAAGCCACTAAATTTCCTCTGAAATGTGGAACTGGAAGAACATGAAATCACGCCAAGAGAAAAATTTTCTAAGAAACTGGTTTTTTGGAAAGGCGACAAAATGACAGTAATTTTTTGTAAATATTTGATTTTTAGGGTTCGTTATATTAAAAGAAAAGCTGAACACTTACAAGTTTACTCAAGTGTTTGTCAGTCTGTTTATCACAATAATTTATCTCATAAACCTTGTGACGTACAAACTTAAAATGTAGTAAAATCTGTTTATCCGCATATATCTTAATAAGCAATTTCCGTTCGTTTGGAAATTTTAGGAAATGGGAAGTCTAATTCAGCACTTGAAATATTTTTTTTTAATCAGATACTCAGTGTTGTATGTGAAATTGAAACATATGTATTCGTAAAAAACACCGCCTATAAATATTCGGTATATAAAAAAACACCGACTATAAATATTCGGTCTATAAAAGTTTTGAAAATATATTTTTCATAATTTTACGTAACGTGCAAAAATATGTACGACTCCTTATTACTGAGACGACTCAATTTATAAAAATAGATGACTATGCATATGTTATGGGAAAACTTAAGCCATTTTTTTAAATCCTATCAATTTTGGAAATTGTAATAAATTTTTACTTCTTTAAAGATATGGTAGCCAGTAGTATTTAGGTAAATGATTTTTTTTCAAGAATACATTTTATAATTTCGTTAAGTTAAAATTATAACCTTGAATGATTTTAATTTCCTCAAATCTAAAATTATAACCCGGTTATACTTTTGTTAGTGTAATTCACATATGGCCTCATGTTAGTGAAAGCTGTGTCTTAGCTCAACTTGATTAAAAAATCGTAGTGTATTTATTAAATATTTTGAAAAATTCATGTTCGTAAAATTTTAAATAATTGCTTGGAAAGCGAAGGTAATTTAATTAGGATCTAATGGCATAAAATACTTTCATGGGTTGTAATTAAAATAAAAATTACTTAAATACTCAACTAAGTAATTACTTTAGATAATAAAACTATAGAGAGAATACAGCAGAGGTCTGAATAAACGTCAATTATTATCGGAACAAGAATTAACGTGTACATTATTGCAGATAAAACTCGGATATTTAGAGTTAATTATTTATCTCCTTTAATGTATCTAATTGATACATATGGCGGACTTATTGCTACGAGAGCAATCTGTTACAGCTAACCATAACACCAGTCCAGCCCCGTTCGACGAACGGCCGGGAATCAAACTCGGGTCCCTGCGGTACGCCGCATCGTCAAAGCCGTATGCCTTATGATCAACCCAACACACCACGGCGACGACAGAATTCTCTGTAGTTTTCCGGTGCCAGATTCACGGACTTGTCTAATCATGGTTACCCTGAATTAATGTATTGGAAAACTACTTGTGTTTCTAATTCGTAAACAGTGTTCTTATTTTATGAACATTTCTTTATTGTTTATTCTCCCAAATTACGGAATTCATTGGATCCTAGCAAAAGAAATGCACCGTCCATATACACTTTCAAAAATCGGCTAAACATTATCGTTATATTCATAATTTTCCTTTCTTTCACGTCTTTTTTCTTCCGACTTGTTAAATTTAGGCCGTTCTATAATAATTGTTATTTTTGTTTAATTATGCATCTTTTTCTTTAAAAAAATCTTTTTTTTTTAAAATACTATTTTTTTTTCAAAATTATGTACTGAAAGAGATCTTTCGTATAGAAATAAGTCCGCCATGCGGATAAGTTTGGTTTTGAAGACTAAATAAACAAATAATTAAAATAAATATATTTTTTAATAATTTCTTGTAACTCTTTCACATTACGATTATATAGCAATTTCGGAGACAGATAGGAAAAAATATTTTCATGGGCATTTGCAACAAAATCTTTAAAAATTTCTTTTCAAAAATTCTGAAAAGAAATATATTGGAATCCTTAAATGTGGTTCTTAAAATTCATAAATCACATGTCGATTAAAAATTATTGTGTGAATAGTTTCGCGAGATAATTTTCGAGACATATGTGAAATAATATGTTTTATTATTTGCCAATTTTCAGTTTATTATTCATCATTTATGCACAAAACTAAAACGTGTAGAAAAATTTACGGTATAATAGAAAATCAATCATAATTACATCATTTTATATTGATACATTAATATTTGATTCTTTATTCAATACTATCGCAAACCTCTACCACAATATAAAACTTACATGTTACTGTGCAATATTAGATAAATTATATAAAAATTTACAAAATGTTTGAATATTTTCTTTATTAAACTTAGTTTTTTCAAAGGATTAATATTGTTTGTCTTTGAAAAGCAAACATTTATAAGGATAAAGGAAATGCGGTTCAAATGAAAAAAAAGATTGAGTATGTGAAATAAAGATTATAATAAGGGTATCATGTTAACACTTGAAGTTCGAAAATTTTATTATTCGCTTAATTCGTATTATCTAATGAAAATGTAAGAGATTCACTTATTTACTTAAAAGTCATTGTTTTAATATAAAACTAGTTTTTGAAAGTGTTTTAAAAGATGTTTGTCTTCAAGTGTATGATCAGAGGCATAAAATACACTCGAAATACTTCGTAGCAATTTTGATACTCCCATAATTTAGCTATAGTAAATGATGGAAATCTGATACAGATTAATAACTTTTACCCGAAAAATATTTTCGTGTAGCTTATTCTAAACTCGAAGTTTTTTATTTCCGAAAATTTTAATTCAAAAATTGGAAATTTCGTAGCTTATTCATAGACACGATAGACAATCAGAACTATACATTCTGATTGTCTATTACTTCCATAAAAGGTAAAATTTTGAAATCTGTAACATATGTAGTCTACAATATGTATGAGGAAAAATTCGTGAATATAAAATTCGTGCATCAAAATTTAAATAACGTTTTGTGTTGCTGAAATTCGTGCATTAAAATATAAATAGCACACCTGTAAAATTACTTATACACTTAGAAGATTTTGACCGCTCTATATTTGTATTCTAAAACAGCTGTGATTATAGAAGATAATAAAATAAGTAAATAATCCAGATATTTATCTAGTTGTAGATTTATTGAGTACTTATTCCACATGGATTGATACTAACTCCTTTAAACTTACACTGGTTTTGTTTGATATTAATATATATATATATATATATATATATATATATATATATATACACACACACACACATATATATACATGTATATATATATGTATATATATATATATATATATATATATGTATATATATATATATATATATATATTGGTGATTTACTCAAAATTTATTGATGTAGTTTACGCGAAACTTTTATTAAATATTTGTATACTTTTCAGAACGTTATTGACACTAAAAATGTGCAAAATATTACAGACAGCAACGAGTTAGAAATTCTGCTTTATAAATATGATTCCGAGCAAACTTTTACTGCTATCGATTGCAATTATTATAAAATATCTACATATTTTATTCTTACTGAACCATATGAAAATAATAAGTTGAAAAATTGCTATATTTGCTATAAAATTTAGTTATGTTGGACAAGAAGAAAATTTTCTTGCTAACATAAGGTAGCTAGGAATCAAATTTCAATTCAATATGCAATAACCGTGCATATCAAGGGAAATATAATCTTGTATTAGCCATACAACTGACATAATTTTTACACGTGAGACAAAATGGAATTGAATGTAGGAATTATGTGGTTTGTTAAATTAGTAGTTAAATTTGGCGCACGTCCAAAAAGTCATACGAAATTAAAATGAAAATTGTCCACACACACAACAACGAAACATAAAAACTGATAATCCATTTAAATTTAAATTCGATGCACCGATGTTATCGTCTCCCCGTTCTACAAGAGTAATTCTAACTGTAAGCACTGAGGTGGATTTATTTAATCCCATTCACAACTCTCTATGGCCGCGGACATGGAGTGGAAAATAGGAATTTACTTTCTTTCGAGTTGATCTCGTAATGGAAAATGCGGTTTGCATAGAAAATGTAGTTAATGAGTAAAAAATAAATTTTGAGACTGCTTCAAACTTTTATAATATTAAATATATAAAATTCAAGTGAATTTAATAAGGTAACCGTTTATTTTTCCTAAAGTATAAATTGAGATTTTAATGAAAACGAGAAGAAAAAGTAATAATAGAAGGGATGGAATAAAGAACAGTTTTCTTGATATTAATAAAATAAAAGTTAGGTGTAGGTTTTAGAAAATCGAGAAGATTTTGTTACATTACATTTACTTTTGAAAAAAATGACTAATTGTTATTATAAAAAGGATGTGGTTTATGAAACAAGAGAAAGCTGTCTTATATAAAATGTGTCAAGCGTGCGTCAAGACAAAAATCAATGAATTGAGTATAATAAATATATTTTTTAATAAACATTCTAAAACTTTCATGATATACCGCAACTTTAACAGCTTTTAAACAAGTTCATAGTGGAGTCGAGCCTGCGAATTATTTTCATAGACACAAATTTAGTTTTTTTATATTGAAATATGAAACGTAAAGTATTATTTTATACTTTAAATTCTTAAGTAAAATAACTTTCAACATGAAAAAAATTGTTTATTAACGGAGGATGAGGCTAAAAATTTATATTTGGAAGAAAAGAAGACAAGTTATAAAAGCTCAAAAAAACCTTAAAATAGCCTCCACCACAACAAACAATATATAAACAAAGCATTGGCGAATGTTTGAGTTACCTTAGATATATTTTTATAAAACGATTTTTATATTTTCGACTGAGAATAGAATTTGGTTTATATCGATTTAAAAATTCAAACAAAATCTCTTTTTTTTTAAATTATACTTACTAAATTCATTTTTTAAACATTTTTGTATTTTGTATTCAGAAACTGCTGAAAACTTTAAAATGGCTATTAGATAGGAGTGGGTTTTGTATTATAAGAGTTTCCTTCATATTTAGGCATAAACATTATATATCATAGCACTATTTACACTGAGATAAATTTAAATATTCGAAAGTGAACATTGATACATAAGTACATATAAATAGGTAAATTTAAGCAAATAAATACTGAATATATTTGGCGTTAATTTTGTAGAAATTCATTATTCACAATTAAATGAAACTATATGATGTAGTATTAAAGAAAGTACAAATATATACGTTGAAGAGGATACTGTAACACGAAAATAGGTATAATTAGGTACGTGTAAATAAATAAAGGGACACCGTAAACTATTTAGCAATATAAACACTTTTTTGCTATGTAAATATATGCTTCATATGTTATAATTGTTAATTTTTAATATGTTATGAGATTTACAGACATTGTTATATTTATTTTGGTAAATTTAGGTAAATATTCAGTAATGCTTGTTTTTCATATTTTTGAAATAGGTTTAGAAATCAGTTTCGGAAATAGGGAAATCGAACATATTATTTGTGAATAGTTTCAAACTTTTTTTTCAGAATTTTACGTAAAATATATGTAAAATTGTGAATACTTTTGAGAAACGCTTATTAAATTCGAGTTTTCGGATAAATCTCGAGTTTAAGCGATATCTAAGAAAATGAACAACAAAATTTTTTGAGCGTTCCTTTTGGTAATTAAGGCGAGAGACAACCATTTTTATGCGGTTTTCCCCAAAAAAAGTTTAAACAAATTGATAAAAGTAATACTTTACTCATAGTAATTAATTCGAGCTTTAATAAAATGGCTGAAATGTGCATAAATTTTCCCTTCAATATATTCCTCAGTAATCATTTTACTACAGTCTATTTTTTAGTGATAGAAAATATTTACAGAAGTAAAACAGGATCTAATTACAGACGAAAATTTATCAATGAAAAACTTATCAATTATTTGTATTTCCTAAATTTCCCACGCTCTCTCTCTCTCTTTCCGAAACTCTCCTACGGATAAGGCACGAAATTCATGAGACCTCAAGAACCATCCCCGTTTATTCATCGTAAGTGCGTCTCAGTATGGATACTTTTTTATATTTTGTTCTTATGTTGCCATCGCAAAAAAATTTAAAACTTATGACTGATCGTCCAAAGAGAAAAAAAAGGGAAAAGCTACACTGAATTGGGATAGTTTACTTTGGCAATTTAATATTGATACAATTCAAAAAATTAAATTTGTTATCTTTAGTACTTTATTCCGATACAGGAAATTTAATTAATATAATAGACATTTATATCTATTATAAGTTTAAAAACCCTTTTTTTAATTTATTTATTTCTTCATACCATTACCTAAATAGTTAATGGCAATGATAGAACACTATATAACTACAATTTGTATTTTCATCAAAACGACAAAAATATGACTGATATCTAAGTGGGGAGAGATAAGTCAGGAAAGAATGGTATTTTCAAAGGAAACGTTAATGAATATGCACGAATCAAACTGGAGGTTGCATGCATTTGTAAGTTGCACGTGCTTATATACGTTTTCAATAGGTTATAAATCTGAAGAAAATGTCCAAATGACTATGAAGCATTTTAATTTCATAGTGCTGAATAAAGCAGATTAAATAAGTTTCTTAACTTAGAAACCCATTCAACTCTTAAGTTAGGTCACTGAAAATTGTAAACCACTTTAGTGCAAAAAGTGAAGAAAGAATTTAATTTCAATAGGGCAAATTGTATGCTATCATTGTTATTTCAGGGACAATATTATTATTTTTTGGTCAGAATAGTGTTTCTAGAATTAAAGGCAAAGAATGTAAGCTACATTGTAACAATCATGAGGAATTGGAATCAACTCTTATAAAAAGATGTTGTCCTTTTAATATAAAATACCAAATTTACTTTAAATTTATGTTCAAAAAATCACTAAATGTATTTTGATTTTACTGTTGTCTGAATTTACACCAGAATGATATTTTTTATCTTTTTCTTCAACTAGGCCATGATGTATGTATTTTAAAGTTATAATCAAGCGAAGATTTCCATTACTTTAGAACTAACAGAAAAAGAAATCCAAAAATCTAACCACGACCATATTATAAGAATGACGCAATTATGAAGCGAGTATTCTAATTGTTAAATTTGAGCTTCCATTCAGATACAAGCTTAAGAATTGTCAAACCGTATTCTATAATTTTGCTAAACTCTGACAAACATTGTACTGAAACGAACATTATTTTGTGCTGAAAATACATAGCACCCAAATAGTGGAAATTTTAATCCCCCTTTAGTTTCGTGGCTTATGATAAGAAAAAACCAACGTAAAATTACTAAAGAAAAAATGTCAATAATTTTAAAATCAATAATTAAATTAAGCACAACCGGACGGTTTTACGATTCATACCTATCGACGGTTAAGTACCTCGTTTAAAGTAAAATTACTTTGTTTGTCATGAAAAAATCACTAATATAGGCTTTCAAGCGCAGTTAATTTTTAATAATACCTGACGTAAGCGAGAAAACTTTGTACTAATACTTACTATAGTAAAAATCTCAAACAGTGAAATCTAGAATCATTATTATAATTTTCTGCAACTTTTACGTAGATTTCCGAAAACACCGTATCTTTACTTTGTAAAGGTATAGTACCAAAAATTATGAAAATATGATGGAGATACAAAGGGTCTTTAATCGATATCTCCTGTTGCAAAGGAATTTAAAATTTAATTTGTTTATTTCTCTATTTGGACAAGAGTACTTACAATTGTTTGTAATGTTAGCCTTTGAAATATACGTGGGTTAATATGTTTTATCACTAAGCCAAATTTCAAGTTCCTACTTTAACTTTGAATCACAAATGCAGCAGTACCTGTTAATAATTGAATATATTTTTGTTTAATAAGTTGGATATTTATTTAAACCAATATTTAACATAACCTCCAAACAACACATAAGGATATAGAATTTATTTGAAAACATTTCTTATCAAAGTAAGAAAGAATTTTCATCTATTATGTAGTATTTGGTATAGAATATTCGGACATCTACACGGTAATATATATAATCAAGAAAAATCTTATTTAATGATATAGAAATTTGAAATAAATAAAACGATCTAAAGGTACGCTCAATTTTAAGAAGCATGTAGGCAATTTCATTACTGAAGCTCATATAACAGATTCTATAATAATGATACGAAGATCATGATTAAATCCAAGTGCTATTTTAGCTTATTCAGATGCATTATCTACAACTACTGTTAAATATCCAACAATTCGAGTAGAAATTAAAGTACTCACAATACTATCAGGAATTCAAAGTGAGACAATCGATATTCTTTTTGCACAATTTTCAAAACATTTCATTTTAGGTTTTGTTGATAATTGTGCGTTCTTTGATAATCTAAATAAAATACCTTTAATTTGAATAAGGTGTATTTGTTTAGTATATATAATGATGGTCAAGTTCCATATAAAAACTTTGTAGAAATCGATAATTATACTTTATAATGTCTTACCATTTTTTCCGGAACTGGTATTCATTTCCGTGATTAAGGAAGAAGAGAATAATGTCATTAGATCATGAGTGATAATTACTATAACCATTATTGTTTATTAGTTTATCCAATCCAAGTTTTTTTTTGCTTAATCCAAGTTAAAATATTTTTGCTAGTTTTAAAAATACAGTTACTGGAATCTCTTACGATATATCTAGCTCCTATATCTGCATGTTTCTACTGCTCTTTTTTTGCCAATCTTTTAAAATTTTCGATTGATTTTTTCAATTTGTGTAATGTAGGCTCCACCAATAGTATTAAGTATAATAAATAATCCTTTATGTGCTTCATTCTGAATGAGCTTACTGTTGGTTTTTCTTCTTTTGTTTAATGGAGAAAATAGTTACTAATAAGATTTTAATCATCAGCGTTATCAGCGTATCACTTTTTTTCGTTGACTCATCATGATAGACTTGCAATTGAGTATCGTGTGCGTAGTAGAAGGAAATAAATTGATAATCATAATTTTTAAGGTTGGGATACTGTAGGATGAAATATGACATTAATGTGACTTAAGATCAAAAAATATATTTAACCTATTTACAAATTGTCACATGTGTATTTTTGTTTTCTTTGTGTTACGTATAATTATATTTTCAGTTGTTTATTATTTTGTTGTACCAAGAATATTATGAGAGGAAATATATATAAAAGAATATTTTGGAAAAACATTTTGTTCCAAAATTTTTAGTCGATTTCCTCCAAATTTTCTACACTAATCTCTACTAAAAGATATTAAGATGGTAGTTATCACCATCTCGTCCATAAACCCCGCAAAACCAAGCCGTACTGAATCTTTAGCTAGTAACTCTAGAAATTCAGCCTTGCTCGAAATTACTAAGCAGAGGTAAATGGATTTTTAATGCCATGTGGCTATAAAACTTAAGATATAAAGCTTTGAGTAAGATACATAGCTTTTGACTTTAATCTTGCAGCTTGGTCCAATGTGTTAAGAGATAATTCCACCCTTAGAAAGTAGAAAAGTTAGTTACAATTTTTGCTCAAGGATAGCTTTATCAAAGATAAAATACTGAAGGAATGACATGTGTTGTGGTAATCTTTTTTATTCTTGTTTTTTAATTGTAAATTTAATGTTTTTTCCAATTTTTTTTTATTCCAAGAAGTAAATATAAAATACATAACGTTTATCTAGAAATATGAAAATTTCATAAAATAACTTAAGATAACAATCATTCTGTGAAGGGAACTTTAAAGACAGACAAAGAAAGGATTTCACATCTACACTTTCACACTTCAGAAGCGTGTGATAAATTGGTACCTCACAACTTAAATAAATATATAAAGTTTTATAAAATATTAATTATTTAATATGAGGTTTTTTTACAGTTAAATATCAAAATTCAACGGAAAACAATCAAATTTAAATATAATTTATATCTCATATTTTAACATTTAATACATAACTGGAAATTCATATTTACCAACACAAGTAAGGAAATTATTTTGTTTCTTACGAGAATAACAAACAGTTATCGTAAGTCATCATATATATATATATATATATATATATATATATATATATATATATATATATATATATATATATTGTTAAGAAAAAAAGGAAAAAAGAAAGACTCTCATACAGTAGAATCATCCTTAATCAAAATAATGCTCCAGTACATTGAACCAGAAAAATAACAAAAATTAATCACTTACAACTATAGAAGTAATGCGTTAACTATCACGTATCACAAATTTTATTTATTACATGAAATAGCGTAATTTGTTTTCTAAGTGCAAATCTAATGTAACTGATTTCTCACATAAAAAACGTGCCGAGGAATATGAAATCAACGCTTAACTCGTATATAGATTCGAATTGAATCTACTTTCCAAAATGAAGAACAGTGAGAAAAATTCTTGCTATTATCGTAAGCTTTGAAAATACAATATTATTAGAATTAAAACCAAACTTAAAAATAGTATTGAATTAATAAATTTGTTGCATCTATAATTTTGTATATGTGTCACCGTAGTAAAATAATTTGACAAAAACATTTTAAGGACTGTAAATAATCTTTAAAAGCTTCAAATTTTTGATTATAAAAGATACGTTTTCATATATTTGTTCATAACTCGATAATCGATCAGCAATTGATGACCTTTTTGTTATTTGTCAACAAACGTAAATATACTCTTTAAATGTAATCAAAAATTCAGCAACTATTAAAAATATTAAACATAATTATTTCCCTGTCATATATGCGTTTTCATGCTTCTTTTGTATAGCAGTAAAAGAAAAATCAATTGCCAGCGAGATTACTTGAAAACTTATAAGCCTTCCGTACAGATTTACCAACGTAAACTTAAAAAATCGATAACACGATAAAGCGAACATTACATTCTAAAGTCTCAGAGAAAGAGATTCAGAGACTTGTATCTTACGCCAGCCAATCGTGCTGGCGAGAAAACGATAACTGATTCTCTTGGGGCATTTGCAGATATTGAGTGTAGTTTTTTTTATTCTCAACGTGATGTAACTACTTTCGATACTAGTAAATTGTTTGTATATGTATTTGAACGTCTTTTCTAGTGCATGCAATAAAATGAAAAGCGATATATTTGAGGAGCGATATACGGTAAAATGAAATCAAATATTCATTCATTATTATACACACTTTAAAATATATAAATTATGGCACGTTAACTGGGGTGACAACAATGTGATGAGAACTTTGCTTTTTTTCCTCTTTCCAATGTTGCTTTCTGTGTAATTTGTTGCTTTTCTGCACATTCTTCTTATAAATCTAATAAATTATATTAAATTGAATGTATATTTTAAACTGCGTTGTTTACTATTCTTTGAGTACTTAAACCGAGATTTAGAGGATCATGCACGCCATCGAATTGTCAGTAGTTTGGCGCGAAATTAAAAATTATGTGATCAGGGTATCGCAGGGCTGGATAAAGATTTTTAAAAGAGATAGGTAATGGGAGGACCCGGAGCGCTCTTGATATCTGCGCCGGTCTCTAGCGAGCCTCCTTTAAGAGTTGAACATGTGTGTCGTGACGTAAGCTAGTTATCGTTTTAATAGAGTTGAGTATTTGGCGGATATAAAGGGTTTTTTGTTCTGGGTAGTTTTTTAAAAGTTTAGTAATCGTAATGTGTCTTTACTGGTCAGGAATGATTTAGAAAAAAATATTAATTAAAGTCCAAAGAAGAATCAACTTCGAAATAAAGAGAAAGTTGTTAATATTTATGAATACTAACATAAAGAAAGAATTGATATTTTCAGTGATGAAAATAGAACGATTATATTATTTCCTGAAAGAAAGGAAATAATTCTTGAAAATAATCTTTTTGCTTATTATCATGAAACAAAAATTGAAATGACTATTTTACTTTAACCACTATTTATATTAACTATCCTACATTGCCATTAATCAATTAATAAATATTTTATCATACAATCTACAAATTCATAAAGTTAAGTGGAAATATAAATACGATAACATGGTCATCACTTATTGAACCGCATTTCTATTTTGTTAATCAATGTTCCATATGTAATAATATTAAACCGATTTCCCGCAAGTAATATTCCTGTATGTACAAATAACAATAACAATTATGTATGTATGTCTCTTAGTTTGCTTCATTTAGAGAATTACATATAAAAGCAGATCCGTCCAATAAGCGTAGGATAATAATAGATCCGCTTTTTTATTAATTCTCCTCCACGTTAGTGTCACTGTTGGAGGAGGCTCGAAATGTAAAGCTGAAGTGAAACACGTGTGCATGTAAACCTATTTGTGTACAAAGGTAATACTGGAGACCAGAAAAATTAATATCCATCAAATAACACATATTAATTCAT
Source organism: Druceiella hillmani (assembly GCA_039881145.1). NCBI lineage: Eukaryota > Metazoa > Arthropoda > Insecta > Lepidoptera > Hepialidae > Druceiella > Druceiella hillmani. The sequence continues at coordinate 20,955,244 of JAYKKI010000025.1, forward strand.
TGTAAGCCATGCTCATTTAGGTATAATTTGTGTCGTTTTAAGATCTGAGTCTTGTTTATGTGTGTAGTGATGAATGTACGAATATATCTTTAGTCACTTATTGAACTCTAAAGATTAGCGTAAAAAGGGTTTATATTTTTTAAATTTTTTTTTGGGTAATTAAAACTGAAAATATTGTAGAGTAAATCAAATGCAATTTAGACATCTTATTTTTGAAAAATTATATATATATAATATGTTATATCGCTTGCTTTTACGTAACTTTTATTTTCAGTTGGCAGACTGCAGACAAGGAACACCATGAGCATGTATTTCTCAAACATAAATTTCTTTTTGTTTTTGAATCGTCTTCTTTTCTTCCATTTGAAATATTTCTGTATACGTGATTATATTTATTTGATCAGATATCGATGATAATGTCTGCCTAATAAAAGATTTAATTTTTTAAGTAAAAAATTCCTTTACATTTTAAATAATTTATGTATTCTAAATTCATACGATTAACTCCTTGTTTTTATGAATAACTCTTTAAAAAAATAACTTTATTTAAATAAATTAGTATCCAAACTTTAATAGATTTCTAAACCATATTAAAATCTAATATGATGTAATAAAATGATAAGTAACACTGGAGTTGAATTTTCATAATTTTTACTTTATATTCCTAATTTTCATTACGACTTTGCAATAATATGCATAATAATTCTTGATAAGTAAATCGAGAAATCCGGAAACCGAATATATATTGCTTGAAATACCGACAGAAAATTAAAAGAAGAAGTTTGATGAAAACTGATAAAACTGATTAAATATATTGAAAAATTTTAACAAAAGAATATTAGATTTCGTAATTTATAAAAAAATATATTATCTCATAAAAAAATATAATATGAGATAGCGCAATAATAAATCACAAAATTTTATTACAATATAACACAGTTCCAAATCACGTTTCAAATGCTATTTTATTTCAATTTTAGGCTTTTTTATGAAATGGTTAAAATAAGTATTAATTAAGATTACCTTTAATAATTGTCCCTCGTTTTTTAAAGAATTTTTTTCAACCATTCCTGGCATTTACTATTACTCATACCAAGTTCGCCGAATTCATCCATAAATATTCTGTGTAATCAAGAATACTCTTGTTCACATTTTGGCCATTCCATGAAAAAAGGCATTTTTATTGAACCACAAAAATTGCGTGGTTTTGGTACTAAATTCAGAGGATTCTTTTATTGTTGGTGTGATAATATAACCATTCCATGCTCACTGTTAGAGACAAAGATAACTTCATCAATTATTCAAGTTCTGTCATATGAATTTTTGCGTGTTCCCGTGAAATTTATTTCATGCAATTTTTTATTCAATATACAAATTTTATTTCATAATAATCCGATAAATGAATGTGCGAAATATTATATTTCCTCTTCTTCAAATTATTAAAAGAAGGGTAAAATTTCTTTGATATGAAACAATCCTAAACAGTATCATGAACGTGACCTCGGTTTTGTGCTCGTTAGATCCACGTGTACGGCACCGTTGAGCTAATTATCTGAAACTTCCCAACCAACTTGAGCGGAGATTTGCTTGTAAAATTATGGGTACATCGGCAATATTAGCAAGCTACTAAATTTAATAAAATGTCATCTATTCCTTGCGGTGGATTAGATACAGAACGATTCGCAGTAACTCTTTAAGCATAGGGTTCTTGTGTGTGTATACACAAACACACACGTATATTTATGTATGTATATATATATATATATATATATATATATATATGTGTGTATATATATATATATATATATATATATATATATATATATATATGTATATATATATATATATATATATATATATATATATATATATATATATATATGTATTCATTTCACCATTTTGAGTAATTTTAAAATGTATACAACTGATGGTGCTTGAGAGATTATATTTGAATCAATAATTTGCAAATTAAATCACTCAGAATATAAAAGCGATTGTAAAAATAGGTTTATAACAATCTCAATGTAATCACACTATATTTTTTTTTCCGAAACGTGCTAATATAATTTATGACCTAATTATAATGAAAAGATCTTTTAACCTAACAACAATATGAAATGTTTCATAATTATCAGTCTTAAAGATACCAAATTTGTTAATTGCAGGAAATATCTGTTATAAAACGTGTAATTTAAAATATTATTCAACGTTATTAAGAATATGTCCTTTAAGATAACTTAATTTATTACTTATTTTTTTGTTAATTGATATATTAGACCAGTTTCTTTTTTTGGTTATTGTTATGACAAAAGATTATATTTTCAAATGGAATTTAATTAAAACAATTTTTTTTAAATATGTCTATATCCCCAAATAAGATATTATAGTCAACAAAATAATATCTAAATACATAAGTTATATTTACAGATTCCTTTAAGCATTTAAAATAAAAGCGATAGAAGAGCAATATGCTGTATTTCCTACATTATACAGCAACATTGTCATAGATCGGAGAAAGAAACGATCACTGGAAGGGTTCGTTCACAAACTACAAAAGTTAGGTGGTAATTATAAGAGAAATTTTAGACAGTTTAGTAGAAGTATATAAAATAACAAATTTTAGAAATTTCTATTTCGTCATAATGCGATTACCGTAGATTAAATAGTATGTAGTAGTTATGATTTTTAGAAAATAAATTATAAATCAATATATCACGAGGTTGCTAATGCTATTAGATATTAACTAAATTTCTCTGATGCAGAAAATAAAATAACATTTTTAGTCGATCAACCAAGTGTCTTATGTTAACTAACCATTTTAAAATTTTCCATCGCAGTATGCAGTATTGCTAAATAAGTATACATGTAATCAAAAAAATGACATAAACAGAAAAGAATCCAAAATAAATTTTGTTTTTTAAGTAGATCTAAAAGAAAAAGACACTTAATCTATAAATGTTACATATTCAATAAAGATAGTTCATGTCTTTTTATATGTAGCCAAAATGTTTCCAATAATTTATATAGCACCTTGACATTTTCTATAAACATATACAAACATGAATTTATCATCCCATCACATGTTAAAATGGAGATGAAATTCTTCTTCAAATGCAACATGATGAGCAGCTCATTTCTAAATATCAACCCGATATTTGGTTATCAACTAGACAATAAAGAAGTGACAAAGTGAAAATGAACAATAGATAGTTCAAAAAATTTAAAATATTCACAACGGTTAAATGGAAGAAATTTATGGTATCAATGTTCGGCCGAAAGATAAAAAAAAATATTTGACCTATGGGAAGAAATAACATAAAATAATATAATAACATATAATAATATAGAATAAAACAACTAAACTTGACAAATGAAAAATTTGTTTTGAGACGAATTCCATAACTATTATATTTACTAAATTATATTAAAGGGAACCGAAGTTGAAAGTGGTCAACTTATTACTACAAAAGTAAAGTCTTGGAATGATAAATGTTGGAATCTAGATTTGATATATGACGGTTTGACTTGATAATGGAGCATATTACGTAATAACATAAAAGATCGACTTTGCGTCTGTCACGAATCTTTAATGATTTAATTCATGACCGATGCACAGATTTTTAAGGCCAAAAATATATTGAATACCGGTTTTGAGGTCGTTCCAATTTATTCATTACTTGTACATTTAGACGTATAAGCATTTTACATGCATTCGTTTGACTTCAAATTGCATGCGTCTACATTATACTTATGAAAGTATTTCACAAAACAGTCACTATAACCAGCTCATCGTCCACACGAATAAATACATTTACTTTCTTTAGAGATCTGGTGTCCTGTGAGATCTTTTTCTTTTTTTCGCTTTTCTCGTTTTCTGTTTAGTTCACTTCGGTAAAAGTATTCAAGTAAGATCTACTTTTTACAACCAGTTTTCCATGAAAAGAAGCTTCCACTCCATATAATATCTAATCAGTTATCCTTGGTCTATATTTTTGTTTTAAGTATTGTATTCATATAGCTTTAAATCATCTCGCTATTTCATTATTACGATAATTTTTTTCTAAAATGGAAAAACCTCTTTTTCAAAAACCATTTAAATTAATAGATTTTAGTACATCCAAAATAGGTATATTGTGATCTTCTATTTAAATGTAACAGGTCTTATTGTAATCTATATACTAAAAATATTAATTTCAATATAAATCTGGTTATCCACCAAAATGAATATTAAATGGTCAATATTATATACAACTCACTCAGGACAACTATCATACAAGCCGTTTTTAGATAGTCCCCGTTCACTAGTTCGAATGTAAAATTTTAGCCAAATGTTTTAATACAAAAATTATCTGGGGCAAAAATTATCTTTTCACACATATTGTAATTTCATTTATACCCGACCATGAGAAACATTGTCACACAATCCATTATGTTTTGTGTTAGAAAGAGCCCTATTTAAAGTTTCATTGTCCCACATGTATATGTTACAACACCTCCATATCAAATTATCATTTTAGTAGTCCTTAACACTTCGGCAGGATTATCCTGTTTCGTAATACTACATATACAAGTTTCTATATTTTTTATCATAATGTGCATCTTTAAGAAAAAACGAGTAGCCTATCTTACTGTCAGTTCCATTGCAGCCTAGAAGCCGCGATAGCAAGATGATATTATGAGTGCTCCAGACTTGGCTTAGAGCAAGTTTGTAAAGTAGATTTTACCATTCGTCTGGAGCATCTAAATTGAAGCATCATTGCCTTTACTGAGATGAACGATTCTTCATTGTTACTCACCAAACACCCTAAGGTTAGCACACCATGGTTAGATTCCCACATGTATTCTCGGTTTCCATAAACCCGCGGCCTGCTTTATAGTACCAAACCGTGCTTTATTAGAGCTAGTGCTAAGTAAAATCCATCTTTTGCTAAGGCTAGTTCCTCATTTTGAGATAGGCATTTCCGTTAATTATTCTAAACTGCCTTTTATATGAATCTTAATATGATGATTCGTCACTTAACAAAACGCCTATAATATTGTATTATATACAGCCTTTAAATTGCGGCTGACAAAGCGCGACGTCTTAAAGTGATGCAAGGCAGCATTGATTTTCTTCGCACAATCTTGCTCTTCGTCAACTTTTGCCTTTTCCTTTATCTGGTTCAAAAAACACTCCGATAAGTATTTTTAAATGTTTTTATTAACTTAATGCATTTGATAATTGACAAAATACTAAAAACACTGTAAAAGCTCTCGTGTGATAAACAAATCTAAATATCAGCCTACAAGTAGATTGCTACAAAATTTCATCCCCTGTTTTACGTCTTTAGGCTATGAGATTTAAATAATCCCTCCGTAGTGGTAGCTTATATTAGATAAATGATACTGCCTTCAAAAGATGACTACCATTTATTAATTTTATTCCGTTACAAATGTTCTCCATTTATCTTCTTAGCGATTGGTCTCCAAAAATGTAAAATATGTCATTAATTATACATTTTTAAAGTAATTTCATGACATTTTAAGTTAATAAAATCGTCTAATATGTTTACAAATTAGGGAACTCTCGTTCTATCCTTCAGGGTTTGAGTTAAAAGAAACAAAATATTACAAAACGGAGGAAGGAGGAATCTCCAAATTTTATGTTTTTAAGGACAAAGGTGGAGAAAGAGCGTTGATAGGTTAGCTATTTAGTTTTTTCTTTAATTTATATGGATGGCTTTTGTATTAACATTTGCGTTTTTGGTATTCATTTAATAAAATTATTATCATCAATTCAAATGTAAATTAATTATATAGAAAAAATAAATGAATGCAAATCTACTGCATATTTAAATTCTTTTAAGTCCCTAATAATTAAGAAAAATGCACAATAAACAGTTATTACTGTACCGTAACTAATATTTTCTAATTATTTCTTCTTCACACAACGCAAGGCTGACCTACCAATACCATTGTTAATAATGAAATGCAATGCACATATAATAAAAAGCGCTTAATATTTATTTGAAAAGTTCTTTAGTATATGTGAGTACCTAATTTTAAAGCGCCAAAAGGCCTATTATATTTCGGTAATTTTTCCTGAACAAGAAACGCTTAGGAGGTAATTTAACTCCGGACGCGACAAAATTATTCAATTTCCGTTCAAGTAATGTAATTTTGTGAAATTTCCTTTCGAGTTGCGACATGGTGCGCGCAGAAATGTCGCGCAAGATCGGCAGTACGTAGATGACGAAGATGTGATAATTTGTTTGTACTCGATATCTTTTTTGAACTTGTTACTATGAAAGTTAATAATTTGCATACGCCTATTTTGTTCTTTAATTTGTATACTCGTGTTTTTTTCTTTAGTTGCCTCAGATATATTAATACTCAAGTTACGTTGAGATATAACTGACATAAGAAAACAAAGGGAAAATATTATATTTCAAGTCAAGGGATTCAGAAAAAGAAAATCATAATTGATTTGATATTTATTTATTTATTGAATGTAGATATATTATTCAATCTCCACCCTTCCCAGTTCCAAGTCAGAATGAGAAAAAAGAGGGTTAGTTGGGTGATAACCCATAAAATGTCAACGTCGAGCATGGAACGAGGGTTGACTAATTTGGGTTATAGTGATCTTGGCCAGAGTGAGCTATTATGGTTTTAAGTGATTACATCCCCTTTGAAATATTGCACTGGCAGAACATAGAAACGGGCCAAAAGAAAATTTTATAAGACACACGTTTTGTAGAACGATATTGAACTACATGAGGTGATGTGAAAAAGACCGAGCCCTGTTTTTGTAAATATCTCATTTTCAGGGTTCATTATTTTAAAGAAAAAGCCGAAACTTTTATAAGCTTACTAGAGTGTTTGTCTGTCTGTCTATCAAAGTCGTTTTTCTCATTGAAATGTTGACGTAAGAACTTTTAATGTAATAAGCATATTAACCTGCACATATCTGACAAGCTAGCACTCAGAATTTTACTGCTCACAATCTACACTTCAAATTAACATTTACAGAGTTAAAAAGGAGATCTATGTGTACTTAAATATTTGAAAGGGTCTAAAGATATAGGAAACCTTCGTACGCTGGAGAGGTTTTTAATGTACGTTTAGTGAATTTGGTACTCTTTTAAGCAAATGATTTTTTTTTAAATTAATATATTTAAAAAAATGGCAATTGTGTTAAACCTTAAATTGTAACCATGTTACACTTTTGTTAGTGTAATTCTCGCATTGCATCACTTTGGTGAAAGTAGTGTTTTGCTTAATTCCAGATCACTCGTTCAAAAAGTTGTAGTATATTTATTAAATATTTGAAGCAATCGGTATTCGTGAAATTTTGAATAATTACTTGGAACGCGGAAGTAAGGTAATTAGGAATTAATGACACAAAATACTTTCTCAAGTTTTAAAACTGCTTAAATACTCAATTAAATAATTATTTTAAACAAGTGAAGAAAGCACAATGGAGGACCCAAAAAACGAAAGTCATTATCGGTGCGGGAATGAAATGGTCTACAGCAAAGTAATGGGCCCAGAGATCTGCTCATTTTCATTGCAGAGCTTACTCCTATGGTTTAGTCTTTCTTACCGTTTGTACCTTATATTTAAGTCAATATGTTTATGATCGAGTTAAATATTTTAAATAAAGCTGCGGTGAAAAGTGTAGTGTATTTCGTGCGGTGTACTTCGTTTTGAAATATATAATGAATGCGTTTTACGTGATGCGTTATGCAATAATAGTGAATGCGTTATACGTTGTGCCAAGATAAGATTAAATATACAAAAGTCAATAACCAAGACTTATTTATACAGATACGGGTTGTTACATGCGATCTATGAGTTATAAAAAAATATTAACGACTGAATTTCATTCTGTAATTATAGATATTACCTATGAATTATCCAAGAAAAATTTTACCTGGAAATGGACAGTGGCGGCAAACTTGAAATGTTAGGGAAGGAAAGGATAGGAAATTAAAGATTGTTTATGTTGATTTAGAATATCACTATAATAGCGCATTAAATACTGAACCGATCTCCTAATTATTTAATCACAAAACAAAAGAAAATGTGTTTTAAAATTATAACCATATAGTGAAATGTTCTATGATTTAAATCGAGTAGTAAAATGTCAATCATGATTTAAGGAAAAAAATCGTTTACTTATCCAAATCACCGACAGAACTACCTATATATCTTCATGTGGCTCTGATATCCTAAAAATATTTTTGATACTCGTTGAGTGATTGTATATCTTTCCTAAGTGAGAATTATGGTATGTAAATTTGACTGTAATACGATCTATTATAGCACAAAATATGGTGGGAAACAATTAATAATTTAAATACGTAGTAAATGATAAATAAGCACGCCAACCAATAAGTAAAAGAATCAATGAGTTTTTTCTCATTTATAAAATTAGTTTAAATTTCACATGTATATAACTAAATGCTACATATTAATATTTTGTAAAATTTCTATCTATTTATTTAACAGAAAAAAAATAGGAAAGGCTGTACGCTCTTGAGAAAATTGAAATATATCCTGATTCAGCTGTTGTTATGATCTTATAAATTAATAGGTTATTCGAAAAAAAACTAATCTACTCAGTTTGAGTATCCAAGATGGAGTTTTCATCATACGTAAATGAGAATAATAAAAAATTAAGACCCTCATTTTACTCTCATTTTTCACCATTAAACATTTTTCATATTTTGTCACCTCCGTCATTTTTCATTTCCTTATTTTATTCGTATAATACGAAAAGTAATTTGCGGTAGGCGCTATTAGAATTTTATTCACAATACACCACTCTTAATTTTTCTTCAGAAACCAATCTATGTTACTTGATAGTTAGCTGTATTATTTTTATCATCTATATTATGAGTTTATATTAAAATTAGTTTTATTATTATATTTGTTACCACTAATTCTTAAACAAAAACACGGGTTAATTTTTTATGTTTCTCTCAGCATACCCCGTATAGGTAAAAATAATACGAAACAAAAAATTGTCTTTTCAACCGACTTCAAAAAAGTACAAGATTCTCAATTCGTTGGAATCTTTTTTTTAAGAATGTTCAGCCATAATTCTTTACCGAGTAGACCAGTTCCGATAAAAAACAATCATTTTATTTGAAAAAGGGTACATTACGAGAAGTCCCATATAAATATGATGATAATTTGATGATGAAGTCCGGATATGAACGATGGAACTCTTTACCGAATGGCAGTAAATCGAATAAGCTACGGAAAGTTGTTACTTTGCCAAATAACTACATCGATTACTAGCTCAGGATCTGATAATAAGTTCTGAAGATGAACAATGATTAACGGATGTTGTTAAATTAACCGTGGTTAAAGATATTTGTTACTAATAGTTTTTGCTTTGCAACATAATTACTACGTAGACCAGGTTAGATGATGAGTTTTGGAGATGTAAAATGAAACTCCTTTACAAATGGTACTAAATTGAAAAGAATGCAGGATATTTGCTATTGATTATTGTTGCTTTGAAATATAGCCATGTCAGAGTCTGGTGATGCATTCTGACGATGAACAATGGAACTCCTTATCTGATTTTAGTCAAATGTTATTCAAGATATTTACTACTGGTAGTTTTCAATTTACATATTACGAGAAGTCCCATATAAATGCTGATGATGAGTTCTGTAGATAAATAATGCAACTCCTTAACAAATGGTAGTAAATTAATCCTGATGGAATATATTTGCTACTGGTCAGTTGTTGTTTGAGTTATTATACGGATATGGAGGACGGAACTCCTCAAATGGTAGTTATTACTTTGCAAAACCTGTTATTGGACTTTGGATATGGAGAGCAAAACTCCTCAATGGCTTACAAGTAACCAAAGGCGACTACTACTATCGCTTTGTTTCTATGTGTTGTTCATAACCAATTTTAGACAAAACAGAGATTGTCCATATACCAGCTTTTCCCCGTGACTTTTAATAATTCTACAATATCCGTAGAAAGGGAATAATTTAATTTTAGTTATAGTCTTATGATTAATAATATTAATCACTGAAAATTTTAAAATAAAATATCTTAAAAAAACCGACTTCAAAAAAGAAGGTAATAACAAGTAAAAAATAATTAACTGAAAACAAGGTACCTAGGGTAAAAGTAATTAACTGATAACAAGGTACCTAGGTAAAAAGTAATTAACTGATAACAAGGTACTTATTCGCAAAAAATAACTAAGTTACTAGTATTTGAAGTTAGTGCTAGCTCTATCGGCCAGCTTAAACAAGTTAATAATTATTTAATTTAATTCATGATTTCAATTTAAAATTTTCAGGTACTCACAATAAGAAATAGATTCATAAAGGGCGTATTTATAATATAAAATTTTATATTTGTTTTAGTTGATTTGTGGTGCTGACATCGACTTCAAAAATAACTAACTTAGTTATTTTTTGCGCATAAATAGGTACCTGTGTCTAGTTTTTAGTGCCTACTTTTTTTGAAGTCAGTTTTTTTTTAATATATTTTATTTGTTAAAAGAAATGGGTGTTTTCACTATATGCGTAACAATGTAAATTTTACAAGGCAGATAATATTGGTTTCGTAATGATAAAGAGGCAAACGAAACCAAATTACCTCATTAGAATTCATTACGAAGTAAAAAGTAGGATAGAGAAATTAATTTTGTAGGAAAAATAAGATAAGATATATTTTTATAAATGAAAAGAAAAAGAGGTAAATGTCAAATAAGATTATAAAAATTAAAAACAAGTGGAATAATCATTACCACTCACTTAAAGAAAGTTTAAAGAAACAAATGGAAAATATAAAAAAACTAAAGGTGAAGTGACACAAATTTTTCAGCAAACTAGTTTTAAATAAACTTATTTTTGAATTCTAACACTTTAGTTAAATAGATCTGAAAATGAAAGTTGAAATCGCATTTCCAGCTTTCCGTACATGCTTAGATATATATAAAAATTGAAGGGTATGTAGTGTTTCTATTAAAATATTTGTGAAAATTATCTTGTTTGTTTTATTTATTACCCTTACGTATCTGAAAAGTATATAAGGCAAAATATGCCTAGTGCACCTTTCAGATACATAAGAGATTCATAGATTTGTCGGAAACTCTGATATTTAGAATCATCTCTGTACTTTTTCGTCCCAGATTCACGGACTCATCTATACATGGTTGCCCTGAATTTATGTTCTGAAAATCTACTTGTTTCTCATTCCTATGCAGCGTTCCTATCTTACAAACCTTTCTTTTTTGTTAATTTTCCAAAATTACGGATTCATTGAAGCTTTTGCAACAGAAATCCACCGTTCATATACACATTAAAAAATCTGCTAAAAATTATACTTTTCTTTTAGTTTTCCTTTCTTTTAATTCTGTTTTCCTTCATGTTTTTCCTTTCTGTTTTCCTTCTGTTTTTCATCATTTTTATTTTTTTTCCGGCGTGTTAAATTTAGGCATTTTTTAATAATCGTTATTTGCGTTTAATTATGTTTGTAAATATACATAAATTTTGTCTTTTAACTTTATTGAAATAATTGATTGTATCTTTGAGTTGTTAACTTGAAGAGATCGTTCGTGTAGCCGCCGTAAGTGCATATTTGGTTTTGAAGACTAAATAAGTAAATAAATAAATAAAAAGAATTAAATTTATATTAATTTCTTGTAAATTTTTTACGTTATGATTTTTAATCTAGCACTTAAGGCGATAGGTAGGATGAAATATTTTTAAAGACAATTGCATCAAAATCCCTGGAAATATCTTACATAAAAAATATTTGTGTAATTCTTATATTGTGTTCTTTAAATTTAATACCCCATATAAATTTAATAATCCATATTTCTCTTAAATTTTGTTAAGTGAATATTTTTTTCGAGATTTACTTGAATTTACATGCTTTGTCATTCGCAAATTTCCAGTATATTATTCGTACAATTACATACAAAAGCAAAACATAAAAATTAGTTGCAAAAGAAATTAATTATAATTAGATCATTTAAATGAATAGCATAATCTCTGATTCATTACTATAACAAACTTACTTTATGTTACAATGCAATAATAAATAAATTAGACCGAAATTTACAAAATTTTGTAGAACACTTTCTTTATTAAACCTAGCTTCCTAAAATGACCAAAATTGTTTATCTTTGTAAAAGAAACATTTGTAAAAATAAATGAAGTTCAAAATGCGGTTCAAATGAAAAGAAAAGCGATCGTGATTATAAAATAATGCATGTGGTATGGTTATCATAAGAAAAACTTTAATATGAAAATTTTATCAATCGCCTAATTCGATTGGTGAGTATAAAAAGCGCACGTTTCTTCTCTAAAACAGTAATAAAAAAAATGAAATATAGTTTAGAAATCTATATGTTTATTTAGACCCTAGAAGAAAAGTACATTGTTTTTTAAACACGATTATTTTTGAAAAATAGTTTTAAAGATATTTAAGAAGTAAAGTTTTACTACATTACCAATTTTATTACATTACCATTAGAAATAATTTTTTCTATTTTTTTCTATAGCCTATATATATTTGCAAATATGATAACAGGCATTAAATAATCATAGTTTACCAAATTCCAAGATATAATACGGGATATTTAATTTTGCACTCTGAATAATTTGCAGCAATTTTGATATTTCCATAACTCAGCTATAGTAATTGATGGAAATCCCACGTAGATATTAATCTTTGATGAGAAAAGTATTTTTGCGCAACTAATTTTAAATTGAAGGTTTTTATGTAAAGTGGCCTTTGAGATATTTGACATCAAAAATTGGAAATTTCGTAGTTTTTTCACAAACTCATTCACTCACTGATGTCCATCAGTGAGAGAATGAGTTTGTGTACATGGTACAACAGGACGTACATGTCACTTTCACTAAAGCTAGAACCTTTATATATGTAGTATTTACAATAAAAATGGAGGATGAATTCGTAAGTTTAGAAATCGTAACCTATCAAATTTCTTACATACTCAGAAGGAAATATAATTCTCAGTAAAATTATTACTGCAAAAGATATCAATTATTTTTGTAAATATTTTATTATTGCTATTGCAGATGAGAATAAAAATTTTATAAATATTATATTTGCTACATAATTTGGCCATATTTGACAGAAAGAAAATTTTCTTCCAAACTAAGATAGCTAAGAATTTGAAACCATGTATTTCAAGGAGAATGGAAAATCATATTAATCATACAACTAACTTAAATTTGACAGATGAAACAAGGTGAAATTTAATGGAGTAATTGTGAGGTTTGTGAAATTAGTAGTTATTATTTTTATGACGTTTTTAAAGGCGTGTAAGAAGATATTTTGGGAGTATTCACGTTTAGAAATTCATGCGAAATTAAAGTAAAAATTGTCTCTAGCGAAAATAACGAAAATGAAAAATTCTGAATCAATTTAAATTTATATTTAAATACTTTGCATCGATGCTTAACGTCTCCCCATTCTACGAAAATAATTCCAACTGTAAGCTCTAAGTTAGTTTTATTTAATACCGTTCCCAGGTCTCTATGGCCGCGAATATGGATTGAAAAATAGGAATTAACTTTCTTTCGAATCGTTTTCGTAATGGATAATGCGGTTTGTATAGCAAATGTGGTTAATAAGTAGAAGAAGTTTTGGAACAGCTTCAATCTTTTGTAATATTGAAATGTATAAAATGCGAGTGAATTTAATAGGTTACCGTTTATTTCTCCGAATCTATAGAACAAGATTTTAAAAATAACGAAAAGAAAAAGAAGTAGAAACATGGAAAAGGGAACAGTGGTTTCGTTATTAATAAGAAAAAAATAATAGGAATATTTCTTGAAAAACCAAGAAGAAATTTATTAGTTTCGGTTTACTTCTGAAAAAAATATCTACCTAGTTATTATGGAGCGATGTGGATTATGAAACAAGAAAAGCTGCTTTTGCGTGAAATTTGCCACGTGTGCATTAAGACCAAAATTAATCCATTGAGCATGTCAAATATGTTTTACTCATAAACATGCTAAAAAAATCCATGGTACAGTTCAGCTTTAACAGCTTAAGTTCATGTTACAGTCAGAATCTGCGAATTAGTTCCACAAACAGAAACTTAGCTCTTTATATATCAAAATATAAATCACCGAAGGCTGAGGCGAAAGATGCCCATTTGGAGGAAAAGAAACCGGGCCAGAAAAGCTTAAAAAGACCTGACAATATCCTCTACCACAGAATAAAATGATAATCACGGCATAATATATACATATATATATATATATACATATATATGTATACATATATATATATATATATACATATATGTATACATATATATACATATATATATATATATATATATATATATATACATATTATAATTTCAACTGAGAGTTGAATTTTGATTATATCTTTTTAAAAAGTGTAACAAAATCTTTTTTTCTATTTAAACATCATTTTAATAAATAAATTTTTCAACAATTTTTTATATGACGTATTTGGAACATGTTGAAAACTTTAAAACACCTATTAGTTAGGAGTCCGACTTATAGTTTTTGGACCAAACGAGAGTTTACTTCACATTTAAGCACTTAAATCATATTTTAGGGCGGTATTTACACTGAGGCAAATATAAACATTTTAAAGAGAAAAGTGATATTTAATCACATATAAATAGGTAAACTTAAATACATACATTTAAAGGCATACGGTTACACTTAAATAGGTTCACTTTGGTGCGTATATATTAAGGTATACCATAAACTATTTACAAATATAAAAACTTTTTCAGGATATAAATATATTTTCCACAAATATAAGTATCGTGAATTTCTACAAAAATATAAAATTAAAAACACTGCTATAATTTTTTTGGCCAGCTGTATATAAATATTTGGTAACTTTTTTTTATGTAAAATTGTGAAAAAACAACTTTGAAATAAGTTTATCATATTCGAGTTTCGGGCAAATTTGTAATCGTGTTAGGAGATAATAATTTTTAAGCGATTTCCCCAAAAAGAGTTGAAACAAATTGATAAAATAATACTTCATTTATGCTATTTAATTCATGCTTCAATAAGTTTTTGTTTAACATTCAACATGATACAAGAATCTAGAAAGAACTTTTTTATTTCAGACCCACCCCCTTCTCCTCCATTTAAACCTGCCAATCAAAATTGGACTTTTAATAATTCACGTATATTACTGAGCTGCCATATTATAACTTGGTGCTGAATTTAAAATTTTTAAGTCGAATGCTTTCGAAAAAAAAAAATGAAAATCGCCATTAGTGTTCTGTTTTGGCAATTTTGCCACAGAAAGCATGAGGTAAGAAAATAATGAAAACTTCACACATAAATCATATTGATTTCATTGCAAAAATGGCACAAACGACTTTAAAGTAATCCAGTAGTATATCCTGTAAAGATTTTTATATAATTTACTATTTTCAAGATAGCACTTTCCAAGAAGTAAAAAAGAAGGACAATGGATGATTTAAGATCGTACAGACTTACTGATATTAATTAGTACATATTGTGATAAAAGTTTTTTTCAGATTTCAGAACCAAAATGTTTAAAATATAATTCTCTTTTTAAGGGAACACGATCAGTCTTTTCATCTGTTTGCCCGACTGCCAAAGGATAATTCCTGAACGAAGTAAAATAGGGGCTTGACATTTACACACGACTATTTTTCAGTTCTTTTCAAAAGGAAACAGAATTACGTAATATGGCTTCGATATTTTGAAAGCATTGTTATTCAGTTAGATTGTCGTTTTTCCTAATATAAACAGTTAAACATTTTATTTATTATGCTACATGACATTTCAACAATACTAAATCAATAATCGTCGACCTTGCTCAATTATAATCTCCTAAATTTGGTTATTGTTAAAATTTTAAACGAAATTATTTTTCTGTTTTTGTGGTTATCTTATTAAAAATATTCTATTTAAAAAATGCACTTTCTATGAAGAAACGATTGTCAATTGCAATAGATGGAATATTTAATTGTATATATATATATATATATATATATATATATATATATATATATATATATATGTATAGATGAAATGTGTAGATATATATGAATAGATGGAATATTTAATTGTATAATACAATTGTTTGTTAAAGGTGCCTTATAATAACATTATTAAGATATCAAATATATTTTTCCACAATTTTTTTATAAATATCTTTGGTAATTATTTTGAATGGTGGATGAACTGGTAATTCTTGCATATCTTCAAAGTTTCAAACGCAATACATAATCAGAAGCTTTAACTTTAGTTAGTATATAGATCAAGAGTTTCAGCTATGCTTTCTCCTATATAATACCTAAAAATTGATATCTTTCACGTATGTCAAACATTTCAAGTGGCTACTCAATCAGTACCAAAACTATTGATTTGAATATAGCAGGAAAATGTGTTAAGTTTTCACCTTTTCACTCAAGTTTATGTTTTTCTTACAATATGCATGGAAAGGAATAAACAGTGAGGATATTTTCTTTGGCTTATTTAGTTTCATTTCAAATTTAATATTCTATAAAATTTCTAACAGTTTAGATGAAGTTATACGTAAGTAGTTCTAATATTCTGTGAATAATTTAGCTTGCACGGTTTTATCCAGCAATTTCCTTAATAAATTAAACTTAATGGGAAAACAATACTTCTTAAGAAATCTTTTCAAAACTTGTTATGACAATAACTTAAAACATAGCCTAAAATATATTCCTTAACTTGGCAGTACCGCAGTGAATGAATATATGCAGAGAGAATTACAATGATTGAAATAAAGAAGGTAAGTATTGGCTTGTAATATATCCAAGACGTGTAGTTATTGAGTTAAACAGTCAATAACAAGAAAGTTCTTCGCTTTCAAAATACATACGTTTTTAAATATCAAGCCAGAGAGAAAATGATACGGGCTTATCTTTAAAGAAAAGTAATAACTGCTCATTTTTAAACAATCAGAGATATATCACCGTTTAAGCGAATATGACTAGGAAACATTATCCTTTGCATAATCAGAAATACATAGTCGATTATATCATAATGGTGCTGTTTCAACTTAACGTAATATTGCCGGTTACCACAGATTAACACTGAAACTGTTGTTAAAAATATCACTGTCAACAAGTATAACTAAGAAACTTTTAAATAATTAAAGATAAAATCATCAGTAAAGTCAAAAATTTACTGTTTCACCTTAATGTGCTAACAGAGGTTCGTATAGATACACCGTTACATTGATGATGAAAATATCATTGTTAACTAGTATAAGTAAGAAACGTTATCTTTTAAACAATCAGACATACATCATTGGTTATATTAAAAACATAATGTTTCACCTTAACGTGATAACATATGTTTACGTAGATATACATTGACACTAATGCTGAAAATATGGTTGTTAACGAGTATGACGATGAATCATTATTTTTTGCACAATCAGAGATGTATAAAAATTAATGGTTATTCGTCATTGTCTAAATTATTACGAGTTCCCAATGAATAATTCAATGAATAACTCCATTTATATCCCACCATGTATTCAATAGTATCTTTTGTCCAATATTGAATTTTTTTATAGGTACACATTTTTACACAGGCATTTACGTTAAAAATTAACATAATCCATCCACTTTTCATCTACTGTAACCAGATACTTTAATCTCTCATTGGTACCATGTGATCTCAATGGCTCCTAGCACACATTGGCTCTCCTCCGAAGTTGAAAGGGTGTTATATCATGTAGTAGCCAAACAAAATATTTCCACTTCTTTATAAAGACATGAAGATGTTTTTCCATTACAGTATAAAAGCATGAAAATAGCTTTACCAAACAACGCGAACCTAATCTGGGATCTGACTCAACTTTGCCAACTTGATATTTTAATTTCATTTTCTATATATTTTCCGTCACAAGAAATGTTTTTTATTTTCTTATAATTTATATTATGAAATTTTTAATTTTCTCTAAAAAATTTGTCTAAGAATAGCACAGGAAAGTAAGATGAAATGTTTATTCTCCATTAATATTTTCTATCTAATATTGAGAATGAAATGAAAGCTATCAGCATAATAATTTTTAATCGCTTTTAGTGTTTGGATCAAATTTATTTTGTCATTCTTTTTATTTAATTTTCAAAGTTTTCTGCGAATTCATATATCATTATTTTTATAAATATAACATTTTTTTATTACATGCAAAGAAATATGCTCAAATTCAATTAAAAAAAACGGCTCTATCGACGTAAATAAAGTAATTTCAATTAAATAATGTTAAGCTGGAGTCTTCTTTACCGGACCAGATGGAGTGCAGAAGTACCATAGGTTCCCCATTGGTAAAATCGTCTCCAATTATACATATGAGCTAATTGCTATCAAGCGTGCATTGGAGATTTTCCTTCTTCAAGCTATACAAAGTTCCAACGGTATCATCATCTTCTCTGATTCGAGTTCCGCGATACAAGCCCTCAGGAGAGGTAGCTGCAAAATCAGCCACGATATCATAAAGCTCATCGACCAAATCATTTACCCCCGTAAATCATGTACACTTCAGTACATGTGGATATTCCGGGCAATGAGAAGGCCGATGAACTTGCAAAAGAATCCCGTAATTCCCTCCAGACATCTAACTCCTTAACCCTCAGAGAGCCGAAGCAATGGCCAGCCGAAGATTTATCATTAATCAATCCAAGAATTCCATCCTAGAACTAAACTTATATAGACCCATATCAACCACGCTAACCAGACTTAGAACCAATCACTTAAAAGGAATGAAGATCTATCCAGATGGATATCGCAGCTACAGCAACTCAGGCCCTCACTGTCCAGACATCTACTTATCTCCCCATCATATCTTCAACTGCCCAGCAATCCAGGCCAAGCTTTCAGCATCTGCACAGAAGATCCACAGCACCTTCTGTACTGGAAAAGCTGCTGAGGTTGCTGACGCCATCTTCGACACCTTCGGTGTCATATGAACTCTGTACACATGGACACGCCATCATCAAAGTAATTTCAGATTATTGGTTGTGAAAAATGTTGAAGTCTCAAATAAATACAATAAATATAGTTCGAATGTTTCACTTAATAATACATATTAAGTGAAACATTCGAATTATATTATTCGATGAAATATTCTATATATCTTCCGACCATTACCACTTACAACAAATAAACTTAAGTTTCTCCCTTAAATTATTATGATTAAGTTTGAACACCTTTCCTAAGTTACTATCATTTTTTTAAATTATTGGCCACATTTTTAACAATCAAAAGTATATAAGCAAATTCTCCATTTGAAAAATTTGTTGACCCAATTTTAATTTAATTACAATTTGAATCTAAATATCTAAAAATATTTAGCAAAACACAAAATTTAAATGATTAGAGACTTAGCACCAGTTAAAGTATAAACTCAGTTATTATACATGGTTATATATTATATTATTTACATATGGCAAAAAACAAATCAATTAATAAGATGTGATTCACTTAATCGGGGCAGTATAACGTAATATATAATATTCACTGTGTCTATATAGCTGTGTATATACGATATGATCATAAAATTATCAATCTGATGTAATATTTTATTAAATATTGTAGACACCCAAAAATTCAGGAATTAAGTTAATAAATTTGTTTAATTAGGTAACTAGTTATGCCCGTGACTTTATTCGCCCAAAATTTGAAGCAACAAAAGCTATTATTTTTTTAGGTTTTTTTTCACTCAAAACTCTAGGAGCGTAAAAGACGTTGGCAACCAAAACAATTCCGCCGGTTCTAATATTAGTGTACAAAAGAACGAAAGCAAAAAATTAAAGATTGATATACCTTTTTTGTAAACCGATTGTAATGAAACCAATCCTAAACATTATCTGATTTGGATGCGGTTTTCAGTGATTTATTTAGACATCACTGAAAACCGCATACAAATCGGTTTGGTCGTTGCGTAGATTAGGGTGCACGATGAAGGTACACGCAGACAGACAAACAGACGAAAATGCTAAAAAGGTATTTTAAACGTAATAACATGCCTTTAGTAGGTAGGACTTAGGTAGATTTAGTTAAACATATTCAATGTACAGACTCAGTTTTTTATGGTTTGATTGTAAATAAAGACAATTGCATATTCTCTGACGTGAAATTATAATTTATTTTAAACGGAAGTGTTGTTTGCAGATATTTCTTTTAATTAAAAGCAAAAAAGCCAGAGAGGATGTAGATATTTACGAAAACATTACTTCTAATTCCGTAAATATCCAAATAGTTTAACGTGTGGAATTCAATCAACATTTTTACAGGATCACTATCTCAAGCATTTTTCAAGATATACAACATATTTAGTCCTGATATTATTCAAAATTAAAATCTTTTGCAGATTCGTCATATTTGTGAAATAGTCACATATATTAATATGAATATATATGGAATATGTCTTATTTATAAGTACAAGCTTCTGCTTAATATCAAAAGTTTATATTTAACCAAACGGTTTTACTCAGAGAAGTATAAGTAATCTTAGTGTATTTTATAACATTAAATATTTAAATTACTCTTAAATTTTCGGGCAATACTCAAAATATTACATAAATTTTTATAAACGAAATTTCCGTTCGCTTTAAATACGACATGACTTACTTATTTGAACCGAAGCCTAATTTTAACAGAAATGTTGTGTAGTAACATAAGTTAGAGGAAAATTTAACAAATTTATTTTATCTACATTTTCCTTTTGCTATATTCCTATTTAATTAGATGTTTGTGTTGTACAGGAGTATTGACATATGCAATCTAAATTATAACTAGAGTAGTTTTATTACGAAATAACATATCTGAAACATATTTATCCGGTAATTTTTTAATACATACCAGATACTCTGACATATATTTACGGATAACATTGAATTTAATAGAAAAATGCAGTTTATCATTAGAAAAAAGTTTTTTTTTTAATAAAAGAATTATTTAAAAAGAATGCATTCAACAAAAAAAAATTACAGCATATGATAATTTTCAAAAGAAAATCTATGTGTAAACTGCTTATCCTTGTGAAAATATTATCTAACTTCATGTTTTAAATGTAATTTAAATTTGTGGTTCCAATAAACAATTAAGTTTAATAAAATTACAGCAAGTAGCCTATTGCAATAATGCAATTTGTAGATGAAAATTTTACTAAATACATGTTTTGTGAAGTAAAAAGTCGAACAAGTACAGGTGGAATTCATTTTTTGAGGGTTCTGCATGGTTATGTTATCGTAACCGAAAGTTTCGTATCGTTATGTTATCGTAAAGCTTAATAGGTATATATTTTATAACTATAAAAGTAATTGGAAATCATAGAAAAAAAATTAATTTGTCTGATAATAATACCACATAGAATTAAAAATGAATGGTTTTCGGATTTTTCCTATTTGTACTATGAGACCTTCCTATATACTAAATTTCAAAATTATAACGTCATTAGGAAATGTCCTTCTTAATCTTCATGATTAAGTCAATATGAAAGTACGTGATATTTGAAAGACCATGTGTTTTTATTTCATTCGGTTTGAGGCATGAATTTATGATCATAGACTACGGAATCGTGAACTTTAATATTTCAGATTAATTTAAAATTGTTATCTTTGGCTATTCCTGAGTAAAAAAGTTTCATCAGATAACGAGATGAACGACCAAATGCTTCCATAAAGTTTCCATTTTTTTATTCTGTTATACAGAACTTAAAAAATGAGCAGTTACTAAAACTAATAACAATGTTCCCTTATGTATAATTCTTTTATATTGCATTAGTTTTAGACTTCTCACCTTGCCAACAGGTCCAATTCAAATAAATTTTCTGCACGAAAAATAGGACTAGTAAAAATCAAATCATTCTTTTGATTGAATAAATAGCATTCAGATCAATAGCAACTAGGTGTAAATTAACCGTCACTATGAGAGGAAACTAACGTGAGGAAAACTGGCAAGTTTCAATATACTCCTAACGTTATTGGATTTAACAAACTTACTGTCTGAATATTAGAAGATAAGAAAAAAAAGTACGTAATTAAATTTTCAAACAAATATTATTAATAACCAGGCAAGATTTTAGACCCTTATATCGAAAACAAGAACTCCAATGAAGGAGTAAAATCATTGATGACTTTATTTATTTCCTTCGATATCTTATATGGATCATATCTGGTGAACTTATTTCCAAGTAAAAAATCTCATCCAGTAAACCGAAATAACAATATATTCACAATGTTACAAGACACGTAGATAAAAAATATGATGAAACAAAATATAATAAATAATTTTGAGAAATATATAAAATATTTTTTTTTTATTAAGGGGAGATTTGGAGTAAGACAGAAGGGATTGGAAAAAAAAGAGATGGCTTAAGGGAAAGGGATATAAAGGGAAATGAAATGTATAGTCAGGTTAGAAAGTTACGACCATTTCAAGTGATTTTGAATACTTGAACGGACCGTGAAATCTGGCATTGAAATTAAATCTACGATTTGGGATAAACAGTGAACGAATGCTCATAGAAAAACATGCTATGTTTGGATATAAGCAGCTTGAAAAGATTCTTGGAAAATAAAGATTTATTTAACATAAGGGAAATAAAATAAAAATATCCTTTGCTTTTAAGAACACATTAGTACTTAGGATTCAGGATTTAAGATTGTATATTGATCGATCAGAAACAAAAATTGATATACCAGTTTTTGCCCAATACTTCATTCTTTACAATAAATTTCAATTGCTTAATTATTCGACTAAAATACACTTTGATTATTCACTAAACCAAACTTTTTGGCGACTACACTTCCAATATTATTCTAAAGTTTTTGAATTTTTAATATTATATATGGCCACTTTTTGTTGCTATGTCGTAATGAGGCAAGGGAATTATGTCCGTCCGTTTAAAATTTCTTCATTTCCTTTCACCCGTTCATCAACTACAGTCTTATATTTTCAACAGTTTTGAAAAATTAAATTTTTGAAACAAATATTATATCGTAATTAACAAATGGAAAAATATTATCCTTTTTTTGATGCATTTTCCCATAGGTGTAAATTAGACATGGATTAAAGATGCTGGTCAAAAAACTAACAGACAAACTTCTGTAAAAAAACCAGTGAAATTGATTTGTTAACAAAAAATGATTAATGCCAATATAATTTTTTAGTTTTTGCAACTAGGAATTTGAAAACTAAAGAGCGCATCAGTAATGTGATAGTAGAATTCGCATCGCAATTAAATATTCCAATAATTCAGTTAATTGAAATTGGATGTTTCTACCAAATTATTTCCTAATATTAATATAATTTTTTACTATACAATTTTATTGCCTATTACTTAAATATATATATATATATATATATATATATATATATATATATACACACACACACACGCATATATTTTCAGTTCTTTGACATGTAAATATATGTCAAAGACCTGAAAATATCTTGAATTTCTAGAAAACTCTTCTTGTTTTACTCATAACTTTTTATTATTATTTTACATTTAGCTATTTTTACCACGATTTGCTTAACTACAAGGTACGAGTAATATTAAACCAATTTATTTTTAAATCCATGGCGAGAATGTCACTTCTACGTAATGACAAATTTGACGATCCATGAAGTTTTTTTATTTAATTAAAAAATGAAAAAATCAGATTGGTGCTATATTGAAAGCGATATTTATAATAATACCCAACATATCGATAAAAAATATTTTCGGCGTTTCTTTACATGTAAATTTGAACATTAAAATCACTTTGAGTCATTTTTAATACCGTTTCTAGTTTCGAGCCCAAGAACACATTCGAGTAGTATTTTGAAATTTAAGTCCATATGCTATTTCCAAATGAATTACAAAGGATTTTTGATATTTCAGAATTGTAACAGAATACTAACGATAAGAGAAGATATATTACGGTAATAATATTTTTTGGATTCCATGCCACAAAAGGACTAAAAGTGAACCTTTAAAAATCACTTGATTGTCCAATCCTTAGTCAATCTATTCGAAAAGTTTTAATCAGAAAACGCTCGACGTAAAAAATCCGCAAAAATTTCAATTGATAACACTAATAAATATTTCTACAGAAACTTTAGAGGAAGCAAATAGAGTAATAAGATTTTTTAACCAACTTCAAGGAATCAAAGGTTCATAGTTTTCAATTCGACTTGTATTTTTTATATTATCACATACTTCGGGTATTTATAAACCAATCGTAATGATGCTTTTTTTCATTTATAACTTTATACTTTCAGCATGGTTCTATAAAAACTTGATTACAATCTTACATTGGAAACTGAAGGTATTTCATAGAATTCTTCCACATTGAACAGCACAAGTTTCGGGATCAAGCTTGGACGATTAATAACAATCTAATAATAACACATAACCAAGTGTGATATTAATCTACATTTTAGAAAAATAAGGGTAAAATAATGAAGCAGAAAAGTAGTGACCGGAACTCTTCACTGATTAGAAGTAAAATCATCGAATTTGAACTCGTTTCATTTCTCTTGATATAAGCAAAATAATAATGAAACATGTAGATTTTTAAATAAACATCTAAGCAAAAAGGCATGAAACAAAAAAGATTTAGTGGATATTTAGGTATCTATCTAAATAAAATACAAATGCAAACAAGTGCATGAAGTGACTAAACAATTATGGGAAAGTAGGTTGATGAGTAAGTATATAAGAAAGACATTTAGCAACTAGACTATTAGTCGACAAATAATTGCTACGTACATACAAGTGTAAGAACATGAAGTAAAAAGTTTTCACTAGGCAGATAAATAGTATGTACGGCTGTACACAGGCTTTAAGCACTAACTATGGTGAAGCAAAAAGAGGGAATTTTATTTATTTATCCACATGTGGGTATACACCTGCATGCATGTATATAGAAATATATGAATATAAAAATATTTAAGCACATCGATCACGGCAAATTCAAAAAGTTAAATATTATTCACACTGCTTTCATATTAAATATTATTGATTCTGGTTAACAGAGTATATTGAAAATATATAAAAAAATTTAGAAAATGGAGGAGAATTCAAATAAGAACCGACAAAGAAGCGCTTTGAAAAGTATAAAAATAAAAAAATATAGGAATTGTAATTGCAACTTTCGTACCATACACGATAATGTATCATATATTATCGTTTCAGATTGTAAATATATTGGCAAAATATTGGCATATATTTACACTCTGAAACGATAATGTATGATACATTATCGTGTATGGTACGGAAGTTGCAATTACAATTCCTATTAATTGTTTGGCAAATAATTGTTGGCACCACTCTAGAAGAGTTGGTGCCAACTCTTTGAATGTTAATAACAAACGAATAAATGTCCCCACCTTGATACCATAAATGTAAGCGTGAGCGCGCGCTGTGTGTGCTCGCGTGTTAGCGCCCGAGCGTTTTTGTGTGTGAAAAAATTTAAATTTGGCCTAGTGAAATAGAAAGTGTGTGCGTATCCCTATTGCGAAAATGAATTATTTTCGAAATTGATAATTAAAACATAAATTTTATATTTTATATTTACAATGCAACAAAGGAAATAATATTTTTTTAAATGTCATTTATCGTTTTGGGGTATTTATTGAAAAAAAAAAATTAATAGGTTTCCAAAACTACTATCTCAAATTTTTCAGATACATTTTAAGAGATTTTTCTCGAAAAGTGCATATGAATATCTTCATACCTCCTCTCTTAAAATTATGAAAAAACCGGATTCCTTAAAAAAAGTGAACCTCAAGTCTACATAAAAAATACAGCAATGTTTCTAATTCTCATACCTTGTTGAGAAATTCACAATTTACTTAGTGAAATACATTCCAGGCGAATATAAATTTTAATATTTTTAAATAGTTTAATAGGAATAACCTGTATCTTTAAATGCTTATATTAACCAAAGTAATT
Source organism: Druceiella hillmani (assembly GCA_039881145.1). NCBI lineage: Eukaryota > Metazoa > Arthropoda > Insecta > Lepidoptera > Hepialidae > Druceiella > Druceiella hillmani. The sequence continues at coordinate 20,981,200 of JAYKKI010000025.1, forward strand.
ACGAAGCATTAATCTACTCGTATTTAACTAGATTTTAAGTCAACTTTAAATTAGAAAAATATTCTAGGTCTCTCAATATTTATTTCTTTATGAATGAAGTAATGAAATTATTAAACTTTTAAATCAAGAATCTTCACTTTTAAATGGCGAATCTATTTTTTTGGCCCTCGATGTGATATTTTATATTTAAAAAAAAATCATATGCTGCAAACTTTAGATACCTATTTTTAAGTACTTCATTTCTGTCAAATACAGAAATATTGAAATGTTATTCCTCGCAGTAAAATGTCTCAAAGGACGATAAAAACTTATTTTCCGCTTCACGTCCGGGGCTTCGGAGTCCTGGGACCAAAATTAAATTGTTTCGCCTCATTGCGTACTGTTGAAGTTATTTTCACCAAATCATTGAATCGACTCCTTGCTTAATGTGAAACTGAATGTTTTACCCTTCTCTCAGTTTCGTGTAGAAGAATTCATGGTCTACAACTCGGTATTATAGAGAGAAGAATATTGAAGTAAATAATGAAAATTGTTGACCCAAACGGAAAAAAGGTTCCTTGAATTCATTTGTTTCTAATTGAAATGAATATACGGCAAACCGAATCTAAAATAACAATAGTTTTAATCAAGTAAGTTTTGGGATTAATACTTGGAATTTATTTTTAAGGCAATATATTGTTTCGTCGTATTTCGCTCTGTCGGTATGCTGTGTTTCTTAATAAGGGACCAATCATGTATTGGGTTTCTGAATATTCATTGGATTAAAATACTTAAAAATACGAACAAACTTAATTAAATACGAACCTAGATTTTTAAGAATTACTAATTTTATGTACGTTTCACTAACTTCAATAACTATTGCATTGTCCTTTTTTGAAAGCAGTTTTCAATATTTTTACAGTTTATTTTTATATCAGCCAAAGGTTTTATTTTTCTGTGTTATCTATGAAGCGATATCTGTATATTTACATATTCAAATCTAAAGCGTACATCGTTATGGTTGATATGTATTTTTTGGTTGTTTTGATAGCTTTGATGGATTTAGTTGTTATACGTTATAATTTCAAAATGAGACTAAATGTTCTCATTTTGGAATAAGCCAAAATAAGCTTTCAATTATTTTAGGAATAAATTTCGGGAGCAGCCAGATAACCTAGACAATTGTTTATTGTAGGGAAGGCAGAAGGCAAAAGACTCATGGGCGACCTCCTAGTTGCTGGTTTAATCAGTATACTATCATCACATGGTTCCCTGTTGCTGCTCGTCTTTGAAGAGCCTAAAAGAGGGTAGCTTGGGGGTAATAATGAACATGCAACGAAGTAGAAAATATTGTTATATTTAATGATGTGTATAATGACATAAACAGATATAGGTATCCCTTTTTTTTTTGGTACATATATAAAAAGTTGTAGAATATCATGCTTGTATTTCCATGGAGCATCCTGTTTACCTAATGGCACAAGATATTTTCTTTCTTATGATTATTTTTCGTAGTATTTTTCAAATTATAATTTTTTTTAAATCTTTTTTTTAGTATGGTACTTTACTTAGTGTTTTAAATTCACTATGTTTTTTAATTTACGTAAATTTCGAACTTAAAATTTATTTTATAAATCAAATTAAAAGAAATCAACTTTTTTTAACAGTTTATGATATAAAAAACGAACTTCAAAAAAGCTAAACTTAATTAATATTCAATGTTTATAATAAAACTAAGCTTCTGGTACGCAATTTTAAACTCCGTCCATACTAAAGTGTATATTTAAACGAAGTAAAATTTAAAACGTAACAGTTTACTTAACATTTCTCTTTGACTTCAAATACTTAATTTTGCAGATGAAGCTTTTAAAGTTACCTACCCGTCTTCAAATTCAAATCAGTTAGATAGGTAGCTGACTTACTAAAATGTACACTTATTTTGTTCGAAATTCTCAACTCTGCAAAATTTACGTTTAAATATTTGAAATTCGTAATACTTTCATAGATAATTTAGTGCTCGATGTCTGAACTGATCAAAGGTCTTATGAATATTGAAAAAAGAGAAAAAAATTTGCTCCAGTTTTTTGCGGGTCTTGCTTCAATAGTCTTCTCGTTTGATATAATTAGGGTGTATCAGCGGATAAACTTTGTATGATATATTACCAAGTTTAGGTTATAATACTATTTTTAAGTGAAGTTTCAATGATCTACAACTTTGGGGATTGTGTAAGTTTATAATGAATATGTGATTCGTTTAACATATTTTGTATAAATTTGAGATCAGAGAATAGTCACATTTCAATTATAAACAAAAAATTTGTTTACCAAAAAGGTAGGAAATGAATTCATTTTTGAAATACGCTACGTTATGTAACAAATTTGATAAGAATTTATTTGTAAGTCTGAATATTCACTTATATATTTAATATTTCCCTATTATCTTATTACTACTGTAACATTATTTTGTAAGTCTGATTCCTAAAATGAATACCTTTAATCTGTATGTAAAGTTATAAATATAGTTAAATTAACATATTTAAATATGACAAAAATGTTATACTAATCCATTGAATATTTCGCAGTAAAAATTGATACAAACTTATCTATATCTGACCCTTCCTATTTCCAATACGGTACAATCTTCTAATACAATTTCCTTATACATAATATCGTTAATTTTAAGCTGCTTTTAATGAAATAAAATTGTTAATACAAGTAAAATTCTGATTAAGCAAAAATTATGCAATTACCTCGCTACCGAATTACGCAGTGAACCAATTTTAACTGAGAATTATCAATATTATGTAATGTTATTCTGGCTCAGGGTTTCAAGCAAATGCTACGTCTGTTACTTTATCGCTTCAGCACGCTGATGCGAACATTCGATATGTATTTACTTCCGATAATATATCAGAATTTGTGGAAGGAGTTTCTCGAAGCGGAGGCCTTATTATAAACCTACTAGAAAAGAAAAATTCTCTATTTTACCTCAGGCCATAAATAATGCTTTTACCAAAGTCCATTTACGATCAAAGTTAGAGCAGAGGAAAAATAAAGAAAAGCCAACCTTCTATATACCTCCCTGTCTTTACACAGAAAATTTAACTTCGGCACAAACTACAGCGGTTCGTAGAGTTAATCATACTGATAGAAATATTTTATGTAGGGGATGAAATATCTTTTTTCCTCTCGATATAGTGAGACGTTATAATGGTTCCTTTGTTCCGCAGGATTTATTTTATTCTCACATTTAATCATAAAAAACTAAACCAACAAAAACATGACTAAGAAATACATAAGGAGAATAAATTATATAAATTTTTTTTTATTTATGAAACTATTTAACAATTCATTTTCTTGAAGACAAAGTATATTTTTAAAAATATTTTTAGCGTTTCTATTTTACAATATAAATTAGTACCGTTTAGACGTTATTAATAGCTACTTAATAAATTAGAGTTATTTAATAACATACCATCATCGAACCTTGACTCTTTAGAAAGTAAGACTACTTTTCTAAATTTAAGCCTAGATAAAGAATACTGTTCAACGCAACCTGCTGTATATTTTATAATTTTAAAATATTTTAAATACTGATAGAGCACTTTCTTTTCTCCGTATTTATTGACTCTTGTAAGTTCTCTGTGTTATAATCTTCTCTTTATTGCAGAAACCATGCAAAATAGTTTTTGCTATCGACTTTTACCCAGTACTGTACTGACACTTACAACGACGAAGAAGTCATCCATTGCAAGATATTGATAATTAGAACTCATCGTGTATCTATATTTTAAAGTGATTTTTAAGGAAATATCATTTTTCTCGTTTAAAGACTTTTTACTTTATCATTTTTATTATCCATCCACTTTACATAATATTTATTTATGTTTTAAATAATATTTGAATCCGACTACGATGATAATTAAATATTAAATACTTTATCATTAGTATTGACACTGTCTGCAATGTTGAGTTAAAATTATGACCACTAGTTTTTGTAGAAAATTAATGCGAAACAGGTCGATAATTTAGTGCTTGTTTTTAATATGAAATATTTTTTAAAAATATATATTACATTGATGTTCTGACTACTGCAATAATATTATTGTATTAGAACACTGACGATTAGTAACGTCACCGATTGAACATAATTTCATTTAAAAAATAATTGTACGTCAATATAGATTTAAAATAATGTACAGTATTTTTACTTTTACAGATCAAACCTGACAAAGGAAATAAATAAACTTGTTTCTGTTTATATGAATAGAAACAAGTATACACACACACATACATATATATATATATATATATATACATATATATATATGTATATATATATATATATATATATATATATATATATATATATATACATATAATATTTACATTACCATGTTTCAACATGAGTAATTTTAAAATACACACAAATACACCTAACTTTAAATAAAACACAATCAATTTGTTTAGTAATATTTTTAATAGAAACACTTAATTGAAATTTACATGTTTTATAAATTATTAGGTTAATATTACTATCACAGCCCTGTTATCATAATAATAACGACCAGTAAAGTTACAGATAAAAAAGGATCTCGTTTTGAAAAAAATTGTACATAAATACAGATACAAAATAAAAATATGTTTTTTGCTTTAGGAGGCACATTTGATTAGGGAAATAAATCGATATATTTTGTTTGTATATTGGTCACTAACCACTGAATGTTATTTCCATTGCAAAATAGACACACGCTTGTCTTTCAAATAATTCAACCTAAATATTTTTAAAATATATGCAATAATTATAAACAATACAAAAAGTTTTGGTAGTAATATTTTTTATCGAAACATTTAATTAAAACTTATAATTTTTATCCGAGGTATAAAGGTATAAACGGATTGTCAAAATATAAGCATATTAGCTATTATTGTGAATTATCAAATTACTATAATATCTAAAGTCAATAAGAACTCCTAATAATTGTTTTGCTATTGTATCTATAAATGTTTGAAATATTAATTAGCACTTCTCTAAAGTACCGTTTTGTAAGTATAATTATGTGTGTCGTTATATTGCCTACTTACAGAATCTGTACACCTACTTAAAGTGAGCGTTAATCATCCATTTCTTCTCTGATACTTCAATCTCAAATCTTTGATTGTATTTTTATAACCAATCATTAACTCCATTCAACACTAGTAAATTAATTTTGCGTCACGAATCCGTTTTTACTAAACAAGTGATTAGTATTTATTTAAGTGATTATATTATTATTAACAAAATTTTTTTAAATACGATTAATTTAATTCAATGATCTTTTTTTTGGAGTCAATAAAATTTTCATAATTCCGCCTCAAATATCTATCACAATATTTGACTAATATTTTACGAAAATGTTAGAAATACTAATTTAACAATTAATTATTCTCCTATTTCAATTTATCTGTGTTCGCTCATATAATAACGAAACTGAATATTTTCACTTTTCCAAAGCATGTAATAGTTTTTCTTTTGCAGTATAAGACCACGAAAATAGCTAGGTCAAATGAAGCCAACTCAACTTAAATTCTGTTTCGATACGAATTTTTCACAAATTTTTGAAGTTGTACTTCTTTAGACACGTTATGAAGAAAATGATGAAATTGAAATTTTATGGCGCGCGCAAGATGCAACAAAAATCGACAGGGTGAAGTTGCTCACTGAACATGTGTGTAGTCAAATACTATATTCATAATAGTTATTGAGATATTTATAAATACACAACACGTGTTTCATATTCATACAAATTTTTATTATATCTGGTTTTAAATAATATTTAACATTATTTAATTTCTGCAAATATTATATAATAGTATACAATATTTGCGGAAAATTTAAATTTATAATTTATATTTATCGCCTTAATAAATAAGAAATTATTTATTGTGAATATTCGTGATGAAAATAGTGGTTATACACTTTCTAAAATATATAATATTTTAAGTGTGTTTTTCTAAATAAGATTAATTTTCAGTGTGTATTTATTTGCATTAGAAATTATAAATTATTTAAAATGTAATTGTTTTCAATTTAAATTTCACCAACCGTATTTTTAACTACACTCCAGTCCTTTTATTTATTTATTTCCATTAATTATTTGTGTGCTAAATAAAGTTTTTCTTGTATTTAGCCAAAGAAGAATGACTTATAATGTGCGTATATAAGTATTAGCACAATTTTTTCCAAGATATTTTAAAAAAATTGGAAAAATTGGCTTGCACGATATTAATTTTCGCATAAAACTTCCCGAAAAAAGGTCCTAATAGATTTTTTTACTTTCTTCACATTAAATATTTTTTAAGTGCTGTTTCATAAAAATATCCAGTACTAAAGATTCAATCTTTAACTTAACGTATAAACCATTCATACAGAAAGACACAATTTAATATTATTTTCAATTAAATCGGTTATCATCTTGATATATGTACAAACAATCCAAAAATATTATTTTTGCAAAATTCGACTTTATTAAAAATAATGGCAACTGAACCGAACCAATTAAATAGTATATCTATGCACAATATTCCTCAAGAAGCAAATTTTCTTTTTTTTTTAATAAAAACCTAAATTTTCTTTGGAATGTAAGTATATAATAATTTCATTATATGCCTGTTTTTATCCGGCATTATATATAAATATGTGATACGTAATACGTAATATGTAATATGTAATTATAATATGTAATACGTAATATGTAATATATAATAAATATTATGTAATATATAATATGTGATACATAATACGTAATATATGTATGTATGCGGGCGTTACTATATAGTCAACCCGTATATATACAAAGAGAAGTTCGACAGGGCACAATACACAAGGCAATGTCGCACGCAGTCGGTAGACTCTAAATGAACCGTGATAAGCTAAAAGTTAGAACGTCGGAAACCGATAACACAGACCTAATAAATTTTCACTATGGATAAGAATGGATAAAAAGATGCAGACCGCAGAAATGGACAAAACGCATAAGACTAGAATGGGTAACCTTTTTAAAACTTGATTTCAGTATGAATATCAAGAACGACTTAAAATCACACCCCTTCAATCAATGTGTATAACCTGTCTTCAATCATGAAACAAAAATCGAAAAACAACAACAAACGCCACTTTGCAAATGCTTAGTGTTATTCAAAGTCCTATATGAAGGAAGCTGGCAGTGGGCTGGTCAAGTCGCTCACAAATTGGATTCCAGGCTCAAATTTCTCTTGAAGTTTCTGTTGAAAGTGGAGACCCTGAGAGTATAAGAGACAAGTTGCGCGGTCGCAAATGCGATGGAAACTTGACGTAAAGAAATTGGCGAGCGCAAACTAAATCCAGATATCCCAAAATAGAAAAGAGCAGCGCGGATTAGATGCGACCTACACCAAAATGGCTAAGGATGACTCGTGAAGACAATGACGAATCTTTACTTTTATAATTTTGTAAGAATTATAAAACTATTGTGATAATATTATTCGATTACGATAATATTTATTTAGATCAAACTGACTCTGTTCATAATCATTATATTTAACCATATTTGCAGAATGAAAAAGTATTTTCAGCTTAATTTTAATGGCATAAATTTTCGTTCGAAAACTCTTTTTTGGCCTTAGTTGCAGTTATTTTATTTCGTTATAATTTTTTTATAACACTAAGTAAACAAATCTTTAATTAATATCATTTCATATATTTATTGAAGCTTCATATTCCTACATATTTATATTTCTTAACGCAACACACACACACACACACACACACACACACACACACACACTCATATATGTATATATATATATATGCCAATGAAAAGTCAACTTTTAGATACTACTTTTAGATAAGATTTCAATGAAAATAGTACACCTAAAATTGTTCTGCAAGTGAAATCCAAGAAAAATCATTTTATGTTCACATTTCACAATTACATTATACTAGATTTCATTTTGCTGAGTGACCAAATTCCAAGAAACGATTCCTTAATCGTAAACAGTATTTAAAGTATGTAATGAGAAAAGAAACGTAATCTTTTTATCATTTTATGATTAAATTATTGTTTCTTAATCGCCCGTTGAACCTGTTTCACTCATAAAAATGTAATCTAGTATAAACTTTTACGAATAAACACACTTTTATATGAATATTTCAAAAAAGTACTTATATTTTCTTCTTTATACTCTATTAGATAGCAACTAATAATCAGAACTGTAGTTGTGTTGACCCAGGATCTTTCTACAGAGATTCAAAAAAAATTATATTGTTTCATTGTAATAATTATGGAAATATTGCATCGTATCACTAATAAAAAATCTAAAAGCCTATATAAAAACTTTGCTTTCAGTGAATCTGAAACTATGAGGAGTTTATTCCAATAATGGATAATAAATCTATCAGTCTTAACCATTTCCCATTTATGGACGACACGTTATTATGTCTAAGTAGGTTGTGTTATATTTAACCTTCCTTTTTTATAGATAACACTTATGGAACTAGAAAAGCATCCATGTGACATTTTAATTTGTCAAGTTGTAGCTGGGGTTACCTTTTTTTTTTGGGTATTGCATTAACCAAAATGGTATACTATGAATTTTATTTAAATCAGAGTACTTCTTTTTTCGCAACGCATAACAACATAGAAAGATAGTTATTTTTCAGCAGAAAACTGATTTAGTATTGTATTTAATTGATCTGTAAATTTTTCTTTTCTCTTATTATACATTATTGATGCAATATAAACAAAGTTTTTGTTTTCTTCTGTTACAAGAGAAGAATTTAATAATAAAAGCGTTTTTACAAACAACTCAAAAATAATAATCAATTGTCCCTTCAGTCACTTTTAGGACCTCATTTTTAATAATATTGACCCCTAACTAATAAGAGAAATTTCTTATAATTTTATGTTCTGTGTTGTTTACCTAACTTTCAAAATATTTACCAAATATTCGAAACGTCGATCATGCTTCAAAAGTTTATGTAAGTAACACTTTTCATAGTAGATAACATATAAAAAAAATTTATCTGATCTAATAGAAAATAATTTTGGTCACAAACCTCATAGCTATATAAATAAATATATTGGATTTCCTTCAACTATGTGCGTTATTCGGGAACAATATTCGTAATGAGACCCCTAAAATCAATAGAATATTCTCGAAGTACTCAATCAACTTTACCTTCATTTAAAATTACAAAGTTTTCAAATATACCTAAATCGCTTATAGCTCAAAAAATAGGGACAGATCGAAATTGAACCAGAAATGCTAATATACGTCTAATACAATACATAAATTTTAAGTAAGATGAAGAGTGATCGGTCCCAACAGTGTTGTACAAAAGTAAAGCAGAAGTAAGGTAATGACAGTTGGAATTGTGAATTACGCAACTTTATAAGCACTAAGGGTCAGCTCAAGTATTAGACATATATAAGAGCATGTATTGTAAGCGTTTGTGATTGAACTTGTTAAGCGGCCTTTTAATAGCCTGTAGTATTTTAGATGGCAATTATTACTTAACATTATAGTTCTATAAGTGAGATATGTACGAATTCTGGCCACATATTGCCAAAGATGGCGCACAGTGACCCCGGTTCTCGACAAATAATTTTTTCTGTTATATGTATTTTATTTTTCTTTGCTTATTTCTTCATTTGTAATTCAGTGTATTTTATATTATGTGTTCGATTATTAGAATCATTTTGTATCAAACGCAGATTACATTGTATTGTAAATTTGGTTGATAATCGCATTATTTTTGTGAAAGTGTCAATATTTCCACAAATTAGTAGGAATACGAATCCAAGTTTCATGATCAACAGTAGCGAGATGGCATCAATAATAGCGAGCAACGAATGAAGATTCCTTTTAAACTAATAACGGGTGACTGTTATCATTAAGGTGGAATTAGAAAATTGACATTAGATTCAATATTTCAATAAGATTATAACACTTATTTTCATATCAGCATTTAACAAAACAGAAAGTATATTGCAATTTTGTGCAACCAAATTCCAGATAAATTATTGTTTCGTACGATTCAAATTTTAATAATTTTTTTTTAATTTTAAAATGTAAATGAAATATTATTCCGTTCCAGTTGATTCTAAAATATTTTACTAAAAATAGAGATGAGCTACTTAATGTAAAGTTGTGGACGAAGTATTTTATTCTACTCATCTCCAGTTACACTTTAATAGAGTGACAAATTGATATATTGGCGTATCTATGTGTAGCAAAATATCTATATTATACTAAGTTTGATTTGAAGTAGTAAATGAAAAATATCATAGTACGTACTAAACATTTGGTTGGAATTTTCCATTCTAGTGGTAATGTTCTTTCATTGCAGTATTATCCATTGTTCTCGAACACCGGTACCCACAGCGCCATTTTTCAATGTTTTTGGAAATCAAATGAAAAAGCCATTAGAAAAAATAAATACTGATTATACCCAACAATACAATAGCTACATTTAAGCCGACATAATGACGCAATTAATGTATTGCTGTAGGCCATTTAATTTCAGCTCTAGTAAGGGTTACCGTGAATTGAATGTCCGTTCATCGCCTTCGGCAGTAAAAAAAATATCTTTTTCTTTACTTGCTTCAGGTAATCAATTTATTTACTTTTCAAGTAATTGTTTCGTAATTTTTTTTAGATATTCATTTTGTGAACTTAAACATTTTTTATTTCAGTGAAAAATATATTTCTCCTTATTCCGTGAGGTGAGTAATCTTCCCTCAATCAATGGGGTTTGGAAAATGGTTGCAAAATTATGTCTTTTATTACCATCTCATTGCTCATTGTCTTCTACGTTTATGACAGTTTAGGCGCATACATAGTTATTATTATATATACAAGTAAAACCTATTATAGTTATTTTAGTCATAAAATTAGGTATTCAAAATTAAAAGAAACTGATTAAAAATCTAAATTGGATTAAATAATTTCAATAATTTTCGAAATTCTTATATTTTTGTTATTTAAATCCATGTACTAACTAGCCTGGTCCCTCATTTTTTTCCATTTTGAAAATTCATTGCAAAAATTTCTTTAATATTAACTCTGTACGCAATTTTTCTACAGAATAATCTCATGTGATTTTTATTTCCAGTAATTGTTTTCCAGTCTATTAATGTGTATTCTATACAAGGAATTGCCATGGCAAATATATTTTTATTGAAATAAAACTTGAAATTTTTCACTGAAAAATTTCAATTAACTTTGACTTTATCGGAAAATTATTAAATTCATTACACTTAATGTTAAACAAGAGACGCGTCACTTAATTGAAATTTGTCGCGGAATTCATACTTTTTTTTGCTAGAGCATTGGTGACATTCAGGAAAAGAGAAAGTATTAGCATTAATATTAAAATTTTGATCATAAAATTCACTATTACACATAAATAGACAAACTTTTAGAAATGTTTTCTTTCAAAGGTAATGCATGTGTTCAATTCAGAAAACAAATTAATCTCTGCATTTATGTTCATATGAAACAGAAAAGTATGTCATAACTTTTGTGCATAAATACACCCCGAATGCAAATAATGCAAAAGAACCAAAAATCTAAGGACAGCAGCTAAAAATTGTGAACTTCTAAACTCATTTTGGTTATTATAAACCATTGTAGTTATCTCGCTTTAATTGTAAACTGCATATTATGACATCTTATTGGAAGGATTGTACAACATGCTGATCGAGAGAAAAATATGTACATTCCGAAAAGGGTATCGAAATATATATTAATGTATTAATATTATGGTCATTATGTGAAATGAAACGTCATTTGCAAAAAAAGACATATCGTGACAGAACCTATAATATATATAAAACTATTAATTTACTGGGCATATTAATTTAATTGATTTACGATCATATCAGATGGAGAGTGTAAAAAGCTGATAAATTATCAAGCTCAAGGGAAAACATTTTTCTACGTTTCACCATTGCACTTCAAGAAATCATAGAAGTAGCGTTCAAAATATTAAACATATTTTTGCAGTTTGGCATGTTTCTTGAGTTATATAACAATAATGAAAAACAGTTTTCTATTTTAGACTTAAAATAAATTATGAAGTTATGGCCCAGCACCAAGATTTTTTATGAAAACCACTGATATCCGAAAGTGGAAGAAATTTTGGATAGAGCAACCAACAGGTAGAAAATATGTTCCGGTGTTAGATGCAAGACACTAAATTTGCTAATTGCTCCAATAGCAAATTAGGGCTCTGATTTTTTGATATAGCCGTTGATGACAATATTTGTTTGGTTTATAGAAAAAAAACAAGATTTCACTTGTAGATGATGCTCTAGTGCCATTTGTGGTCTCTTGAAGGCAAAGAAGGCCGTAGATCTCAAGTTTCGAGTTTTCTTTGCAAAAACAAACAAATCATTTCAAATAAAAGGAACAAGTTTATAATTGATTAAACATCCAAAAAACTACCATTATTAATGGTGTACTTGTTTGTGAAGATTTTTCCCAAGCGTACAAACTTTTGTAGCAAATATAATTAAACAACGATTATGATCATATCCGCCGATATTCTGAGCATGTTAGAAGGCAACTACAAGAATAGTTTCAAGACCCCCATTTTAACTAAAAGTTATTATATAGACTTATTAGTATTATTACTAATTTTATGAAAGTGTTAATTTTTACACAAATGCTTAACTTTATTTTGTTATTAATAACTCGAACAAGGATATTTCATTACAATAATTGATGGATGATTTCATTACAATAATTGATTGGATGATTCATCTATAATAATATTTTAGTAAAGCTTTGGACACCCTACAGAAGAGATATAACCAACTGTTTAATATTGAATTATATTACGGAAGTGTCTTAATCATTTTATGAAATGATCGATTGTGCGACGAAATATATTGAGATAAAATTAATAATGTGAATGCAGGCGGATAACATTTTGCTGGGTCATGTGCTTTCGTGACGTACGTTGGCAAATTATATCTCAAGACCAACACCTACTAATATCCTATTTGCTCTTGAAATATAACAGTTAAATTTTATTCACACAAATTGTGAAAAATACATATTTTTATGTTTACATTTATTTGATACTTGGATGAAATTTAACCGTACATTCGTAACAACCGAACATACGTAATGTCCTGGAAATTTGTCATTGTTAATTTTTAATAGCAATGAAAATACTTGTAAGATCTAAATCGAAAATCGAGGAGAGCATACAATATATAATATTAAGGAGTGTAGCAAGTAGCTGTAGTTGAGGAAACTCATACAGTAGGTCATATAATTTGTGATACAATAAAATTTTAAAGATTCAAGTGTACTTATACCTCAGGTTTTTCGTTTTAGATCTTAAAACTTTTTAATTTCTGTTCCAAACAGACAAACAAACCGACGGACAAGAAAGCGAGTTAATATTGCATCGTGTTGTTCTGAGTATATCACGTTCCAAGCCATGTTTAAAGTTTTAAGTCTCCAGTTCAACGGAAGTTGTTTATAAACTGTTTACAAAAGTTGTACCGGACAAACAAACGAATAAACATACGAGAAAGCAAGCTAATAAAAACATATGAAAAGTAATGACGTAATAATAATACAGTGCTATTTTCACACAAATATCGCCGTGGGCATAGGTTTAGTTCGACGTATGGGCATTCTCCTTTGTACCGAACAGACAAACAAACAGACGGACAAGAAAAACAAGCAATGTCATCCAATTCAGAGCTATGTTTAAAGTTTCAAGCCCCTTGCTCAACGAAGAAGACCTTTGCAAAATTTGTACCGGACAAACAAACAAAGGGACATGGAAGTGAACAAATGAAAGGGTGGTAAAATAGTTTAAAATTTAATCCGTGTGTGATATTTAAGTGAATTTTTATAGTTATTTATATAAACTAATATATACTAACATATTTTAAAAATTCAATGCATTTCTTTTATTTTTAAATATTTGTTTTTAAATCTAGATTTTTTAATTTTCTAATATAGTATTGTTTAGTTTCAAACGACCTGATTCTTCATAGTATAGTTTCCACATAAAAAAGAATTATAACAAAGGAGTTGTCGGTACCATTAATTTGATAATTGAATTTGAACTTTTACCAATCGTACCCCAAAAACGTGTCAAATCAAGAACATAAAGACATTTGAATGTAAACATTAAAGGTAATAATATAAATCAACGAAACGAGATGATGTCCTCAGGTTTATTAACGCTTATCCAAACATCGATAAGCTTAAGAACAGTTAGAATTAAATTAAAGTAAATGAAATAAATTTCAGTAGAATATTAAATAATAATATTTTAAAATAATGGAAAATAATATAAAGGAAAAAAACAGACTTGCACGTGAATTCACAAAAAGATACTTCAAGAACCATTGCTAGACTTAGGATCGATTATTGTCCATACTAAATCTGGGACACAACTTGGGACAAACTGTGGTCTATTCTGAAAAGGGTACGTAAGTTAATTATAAAATAACAGAAACTTTTGTGACCTTTACAATTAGTTCAGATACCAATCCCTCACCCTCGGACGTTTTTATTTCTTCAATATAAAACGACTTATTTAACGGGGAAAAATGTGACTGCGATAACAAAGAAGATTGGAAAGCAAATTTATAACAAGCTTTATCACTCCTCATAATTTTGTAATTAATTTTCAGCTGATTTTAAATAGGTATTTTTTAATTGGTTTTTAAAAATTACATTTTCGTACTATTCTTAGCGGTTCAGGGCAAATGATTTCATTTTTATTTATGTTTCTATTCAATATTTTCATATTAACCTTTATATTTTTGCAATAATCCGTCTAAGACCTTACTTCATACTCGTATATAGAGTTATTGGCGAAATAAATATTTGTTCTAAATCTTTTCTTTATTTATTACGCAAGCTCATTAAAATTTGAAACGGAAAATGGAATTTTTATTTGAAACTCTATCGAATAGTCCGTAACTTACCTGTAGTTGATGTTGCTTGATAATTGTTTGAAAGTTTTTTTTAAGAAATATTGGCTGTGATAATGGCTTAATTTGTTCTACAACCTTTGCGTTGTCATCTATTATCCCTATTTTTGTAATTTTACGTTGGATGGTTTTAAAAATAAGGATCGGAACATATTTTTGGATATTTTTTAGGATATTTCTAAAATTATGATAAATATTTTCGATACTCTTTTAGTCAGCTCTTTCGCACAATTATATATAGGTAAATTCTACATAAAACATTAGATATGGAATTAAAAAAATATTTTAAATACTTATTCGCCCCCCACCTTTCTAAAATTTCCACGTGAACTAACATTTTTCAGTGGAAACTCATGAGATAAGTGCGGGTTAATATATTTTATCACATTTGAAGTTTGTAGAAAAACGACTGTAACACACCGCATTTGAGTGAGCTTATAAAGGTTCCGCTTTCCTTTTTAATGTAACGAATCTTAAAAACGATGTATTTCCAAACAAACTTGGTCATAATTCACACCATGTCATAATGTCCAGCGCATTTCAGTAAAACGCGTTTCTTAGAAAATTAATTCTTGATGTTTCGTGTTCTACCAGTCCAATATTTCAGAGGGGTTTTAGTCCCTCAAGACAAACACAACGCAATGCTTCACAACGTAACACGACGCGATGTTACACGAGACGAATGTCTCACGTGCTTTTGGTTATTACTTCTCGACTCATGTGGTTATTCATTTTTGCTTGAATTTTCATAATTAAAGTATAGACTTTTCAAAAATTCTAGTGAAAAAAAGGAGAAAACCGATATAATATTTTTCCAAGGAAACACGTTTGGGGAATTCAATCATTTATACCGAAAATTAAGTAACGATTCTAAAACATTCAAACTATATTGTGGCGTGTTACCGTTTATTTTTGGTTACATTATTGCCAGTGCTAAATTTGAATTCCAATTAAAAACAACAAATTTTTCAAATACAATTTTTATTGAAAAAAGCTACTTACTATATCACAGTAAGTACCGACTAATCAAGCTACATATATTACAAACAATATATATATATATATATATATATATATATATATATATATATATATTATTGTTATTATTTTTTATAAAATAAGAGAATTACTTGTTAAATGATTCACCAGAAGTGAAGTAATTCAACATTAAAGATTCTGTGTTTGGTGAGGTACTGAGTTTTGATAATTCGTTAATGGGCATCTTCTAAACCTGAGTTCGGAATAATACTTTGCTCTCAGATAGCATTTCTTTCATATGCAGGCTACATATGAAAAAATTGTATATAGACTAAAATAATTTCGAGCTGTATTAGTAGTTAAATAATTTCGAGCCGTATTTATTTAAATCTTTTTTCATTAAATATATTTTCTCTCGTTCAAGTGCTATTTTTCCATTTCTGTAACACAATTTTTATTGTATTTCTCTGTAGACTTTCGTTACATTAAATTCCAATAGGTTGCGATGGAGTATACAAAAGGACAGGTTTTGAGTTTCCATTTTATGTCGGTGCTGAAATAGCATTTTGTGCAATTGTAACCATCAGTGGTTTGGTTGTCACTTCTTGCCAAATTGGTTTCATCTCTATTAAACTCCTATTTATTGGATTATATATAATATGAGGTTTCCTCAGCAAGAACAAACATATCAATATCGTCGTCCAGAAAGTCAGTTTCGTTATGTACTTTTAGTTTTATAAAGGCTTCAAAACGGACTTTGAAAATTGTGTTCATTTAAATTGTGATCTTCTTAATATTATTCATTTTGACCAGCATCCGAAACTGATTTTGGTTTAATAATTTTTTTTATTTTTGTTTTAGGAATCCTTAAAATTCCTTTTTTTCTTTTTAAATATTCAAATAAAATTAAAACAATATTTCTATTATTATTTAACAGTTGAATACAGTGCATATTATTATTACGTTTATTATTATTTAACAGTTAAATACAGAAATTGCCATTTCTTCTTAATCGCACTGATATCTTTGATGGCAAACACAAACATATTAAACAACCAATTAATATTATTTGTATGTATTAAAATTTGAAGAATTTTTTCTCTAATATGTAATTAGCCTTAACTGATTTTACCTAAAAAATTATTATGGTTGACATTGGTGTCTATTGAAAAAATAAGAAGTTTTGTTATTAAACGCATTTACTTTACGACGAGTAATATAAAATCAAAACCTAAAAATACCAGGACCAATTTTTTACCAGATACCTTCATTAAAGTTTTATTTTTGTTCGTGAATGATGATGTGTTCCCATTAAAACTACCTCTTTTAAGGGCATATCCATATAAACAAGTCACTGAAGAAGATAACAAAATAGCGTATTAAATATAGATTTTCTCGAGCAAGGTTGGTAGGTGAGTGTCCTTTCCGTTCAATAGCGTCAACAATTGCAATACATAACACGCCTATTGAGACAGACGTTGAAAACAAAATTAAAACAATTAACTCCATAACTCTATTTCTCAATATAATAAGTGACCTTGAGAAAATACGACGTCGACATCATCGCCTTCTCTTCAAAGATTAAGAAGAAATAATGCCTCGAGCAAAGCAGCCATACGTACAAGGGAAGCATTCACACATTGTTTAATGTATATTAAGTATCTAAAATTGTAAAAAAAACATTTTATGAGTATAATAAATAACAAAATTTAATCATATTATAAAATATATTATAAAAATTCCTTTGGCTACCTACTGCTTCGACAACATTCTTTCAAATTTTTTGCATTAAAAAATGATTCTTATAATGTTTAAGTTTTTTGTCTCACAAAAAACTTAAACATTATAAGATCTCTACTCACGCACCATGGAGATCAAAGCTTCTGAATCGACCATTTTGTAGTAGTCTGGAAGCGTCGCTTCTCGTCGCGTATAAAACGTCGCGTCCCGCCGCGGAATGCCACATAGGCCGCAAGCATGGAATGCCGTTGATTTGATCACGTTCGTCG
The DNA here is from genome assembly GCA_039881145.1 of Druceiella hillmani. Taxonomy (NCBI): domain Eukaryota; kingdom Metazoa; phylum Arthropoda; class Insecta; order Lepidoptera; family Hepialidae; genus Druceiella; species Druceiella hillmani. The sequence continues at coordinate 20,999,156 of JAYKKI010000025.1, forward strand.
GGTCGCGTTGGGAGCTTCGCGTCCCGTCTGTCTCTTATGCAGACCACCCTTTCATTCCAACCTGAAACTCGGAAGCGCCGAGATTGGATGATGTATGTATATTAAATAAATGAACAATATGAAATAATTGATTTATTTCATTTTTGCCAATCCATGTACTTGTAAATATAATTTTTTCACTTCATTTTCTCCTATCAGATAAATCTCAATATGGCTTAAGAATAAATATGTTAGAAGTGATTAAAGAATAATAAAATTTTATAATGGCTTTTCCGAGTAATGTAAATTATGAAGCTTCAGAACAATAGGTTTAAAATAAAACATCGAACGGAAACAATATATCCCATTTTCGTCATCCTATGTACTGCCGACCTTGCTCGACATTTCTACATTCAAACGGAAATTTCACAAAATGACATTTTTGAACGGAAATTGAATAATTTTTTCACATCCGGAGTTAAATTACCTTCTTAGGGTTACTTTTTCAGGTAAAATTACTGAGATATGACAGCTCTTTTAGCGCTTTAAAATAAAGCAAACAAGTGTATTAAAGAGCTTTTCAAACAATTGGTAAGTGCTTTTTGTCATATGCGCATTACATTTTATTATTAATAATGGTGTTGTTAGATTTGACTTGTATAGTGTTTAACTTTAAGTCAAAATAACAATTTTCTTCAATGTTTAGTTTAAATTTCATTATTGATTATTACTACCCCTACCCAGTAGATATTAATTTATTAATTTTTTCATACAATTAATTTTATTTTGAATCGTTGTTAATATTCTGGATGGCAAATGTATACAAATTAAGCATATTTGTATAAAAGCCATTTATATATATGAAAGAAAAACTCGAATAGATAACATACCAAGGCTTTACCTCAACCATTGTTCCTAAGACTATGACATTTTGAGAAATTCTTCATTACATAATTTAAGGAACCACAGAATAGTATTTTTATAAAATCCAAGCCCTAAAGGATGAAATAGGGGTTTAGTAATATGTAAACGTATTAAGTGGTTTTATTAACACACTGCATCATAATAGCATTTTACAATTGACTCATTAAACAGGATATAATTTACAATTTTTTGTAAACCAATTGCTAGAGACGAATAGAAAAACCTATAACGGAGTAAAATTAGTAAATGGTAGTAATATTTTGGGGGTATTACTATTTATATAACATAAACTGCCACTAAGGATGGATCATTTAAATCTCATTACCTAAAGAGGTCAAATTGGATCGAAATTTTATACGGGAGAAAAATTATTTGATGATCCTATTAACTTGAAGGTCCGCAAACATTTTAAGAAGGTAAATAATTAAGTTTAGAAACGCCAAATCCAAACAGAAGCACGTCCTTTCTGGCTATGTGCTTACAAAACTTTAGGGTTGTTTGAAAACGATCCAGCTTGGAATCTAGCACTGAAAAAGGCATCATTCTCTTAAATGGCTTTTATCATACGAGAGCCTTTTTACATTTTTTTTGTGATTTGTCAAGTATCAGATCCATTAAGTAAACGATAAAAATTAAAAATTAACTGTCAGAAGGTTTTTGCAATAAGATAAAGTGATAGGAATAAAGTGACGAAAGGAAATTAACAGTAGAGTAATTCAATAAATGCTTTCATGCTATTTGTCAAGTTTTACATTATCAGATTAAGGAACACACAAAAGGCATTTTAGTTCACTGAATAGAAGTACCTATCGGAAATTATTTGAATTAGCATTAGACGGACGTGCTCTGAATGAGTACAGTTTAGCACAATCAAGTAGACTTCAAGTAACATTAGAAAGTTACGTAAGTAACAATCAAGACTCATTCATCTGAGTAAAGGTCTCCGTGTTTTTACTTAGATCTTCCAGACGACCGGTAAAATCTACTTAATAAACTTGCTTTGGGCAAAAGTAAGAAGAACTTATAATTTCAACTTAGATGTGGTGTCGTCTATGCTGCTGAAAGAAAGTAGGACTCCTCAAATTGTCTTAACTAACATTATGGTGCAAAATATAGAAACTCATGTATGTAATATTACGAAATATGGTACTTTTTCCAAATTATTACGGAATACTAAAATAATTGTCTGACACGGAAATAGTATGGTACACATGGACGGCAGTGAAATTTTTGAACGGAAATTGAATAATTTTTTCACATCCGGAGTTAAATTACCTTCTTAGGGTTACTTTTTCAGGTAAAATTACTGAGATATGACAGCTCTTTTAGCGCTTTAAAATAAAGCAAACAAGTGTATTAAAGAGCTTTTCAAACAATTGGTAAGTGCTTTTTGTCATATGCGCATTACATTTTATTATTAATAATGGTGTTGTTAGATTTGACTTGTATAGTGTTTAACTTTAAGTCAAAATAACAATTTTCTTCAATGTTTAGTTTAAATTTCATTATTGATTATTACTACCCCTACCCAGTAGATATTAATTTATTAATTTTTTCATACAATTAATTTTATTTTGATTCGTTGTTAATATTCTGGATGGCAAATGTATACAAATTAAACATATTTGTATAAAAGCCATTTATATATATGAAAGAAAAACTCGAATAGATAACATACCAAGGCTTTACCTCAACCATTGTTCCTAAGACCATGACATTTTGAGAAATTCTTCATTATATAATTTAAGGAACCACAGAATAGTATTTTTATAAAATCCAAGCCCTAGAGGATGAAATGGGGATTCAGTAATATGTAAACGTATTAAGTGGTTTTATTAACACACTGCATCATAATAGCATTTTACAATTGACTCATTAAACAGGATATAATTTACAATTTTTTGTAAACCAATTGCTAGAGACGAATAGAAAAACCTGTAACGGAGTAAAATTAGTAAATGGTAGTAATATTTTGGGGGCATTACTATTTATATAACATAAGCTGCCACTAAGGATGGATCATTTAAATCTCATTACCTAAAGAGGTCAAATTGGATCGAAATTTTATACGGGAGAAAAATTATTTGATGATCCTATTAACTTGAAGGTCCGCAAACATTTTAAGAAGGTAAATAATTAAGTTTAGAAACGCCAAATCCAAACAGAAGCACGTCCTTTCTGGCTATGTGCTTACAAAACTTTAGGGTTGTTTGAAAACGATCCAGCTTGGAATCTAGCACTGAAAAAGGCATCATTCTCTTAAATGGCTTTTATCATACGAGAGCCTTTTTACATTTTTTTTGTAATTTGTCAAGTATCAGATCCATTAAGTAAACGATAAAAATTAAAAATTAACTGTCAGAAGGTTTTTGCAATAAGATAAAGTGATAGGAATAAAGTGACGAAGGGAAATTAACAGTAGAGTAATTCAATAAATGCTTTCATGCTATTTGTCAAGTTTTACATTATCAGATTAAGGAACACACAAAAGGCATTTTAGTTCACTGAATGGAAGTACCTATCGGAAATTATTTGAATTAGCATTAGACGGACGTGCTCTGAATCAGTACAGTTTAGCACAATCAAGTAGACTTCAAGTAACATTAGAAAGTTACGTAAGTAACAATCAAGACTCATTCATCTGAGTAAAGGCCTCCGTGTTTTTACTTAGATCTTCCAGACGACCGGTAAAATCTACTTAATAAACTTGCTTTGGGCAAAAGTAAGAAGAACTTATAATTTCAACTTAGATGTGGTGTCGTCTATGCTGCTGAAAGAAAGTAGGACTCCTCAAATTGTCTTAACTAATATTATGGTGCAAAATATAGAAACTCATGTATGTAATATTACGAAATATGGTACTTTTTCCAAATTATTACGGAATACTAAAATAATTGTCTGACACGGAAATAGTATGGTACACATGGACGGCAGTGAAATTTTAAAAAAAATTCTGCGTAAGAAGTGACAAAAATTTAATAGGTGGTGTGACAATGTAACTTATGGTCGGGTTGATTCTCGTGCCCATGAAATTAAAGCGTACATGTAAATAACGTTTTGACCCTCGATTAATATACTAAAACTTACATAAATTTTTTTTTCTGATCTTCTGTTCGAACTAGAAAAGGAGGACTATCTGAAAACAGGTGGTTATGATAGCTGTCCTGAATGAGTTGTAAATAATTTTGGCTACAGTTTAGAAGCTGATATCAAAACATTTTTCAAGACTGTTCAAACGTTACTTCCATAAAGAAAGAAACCTATTGAATGTTCATTCGAAGAACCATACAAGTTACCAGTCAGCGATTATCTACTATATTTTGTTGAAATCATTTAAAGGGAAGAAAGGATGTACAATGATAAACCCAATTATACCAGTTTCTAAGTCCAATGGAATTTTAACATTCTAAATCCACCGGACTTCCTATAGCATGCAGTTTATAATAAGTGTGGGATGCTATACTTATGATGTTGCTCAAAAATTTGTAGCGGTATACGGTGGTTCACGGTCGTTAGGCGGACGGTTAAAAATAGATAATTCGGAAGTAAACCATTACTTTTATTATATTATATAAAATATTTATCAATAACTTGTTTACAAACTACAAGAAAAAAATGTAAGTAAATTTAATAAGCGGTACATTTCAATGCTATGTAAATTAATATTAAGAACAATTAATTGCAATATTGGAAAAATCTTAAATAAACTGAAATTAATTTTTATTGTCTTTCGACAAAAAATTACGTTAGGAAAAAAATAAATAGTTAATAAGAAATCACATGGAAATTAAGGAAAACTCTAATTTTTAAGCAAAAAAATACAAATACTCCCAGATATTCTTAAAAAAAACGATTAAAAGAATTCAGGAAAGCTTCCCTAGACATATAACCAAGGGATGTGACTTTGACCTGATTCTACTTATTAAATCGGTATTAGTAAGTTCTCCAGCAATTTTCTGAGCATCGTCTCGTTTAAATGCCTTAAAAATAATTTATTGATATCGGCACTCTCTTCAATTCATATAATTCCCTGATAAGCACTATCGGAGAATTATATGAAGAGAAATAAATCATGCATTGTGCCTTAAAATTTTATAAGTCATATATCAGCACTTTGCGAACGAAAGCTAGGAGAAGGAGAATGTACAATTGATGTGATATTCTTGTACCAAAACCGCACGATTTTAAAACATAATTTATAACATGACTACACTGGCATTATATACTAAAGATAAAGTTTGCAAAATTGTAGAAGAACGGTTTATTAAATCTCTGTTTAAGCCTGTGATTTTTGTTGAAACATCTAAATTCGAAAAGAATAATCTCACGGTATTTCCGCCGTTTGATGTTCCGTTACCGCCACTTTGCGGTTTATCTACATCTAAACTTATTCGAGACATAAACTGATTTGGAACGTAAAATTTCCTATCAACTAATATTGTTTTATCATCGCCCAACTTAAGTTGCCACTTTTTAAAATCTATTCCATGAAAAAAGTGAAAATACTCAAGGAAAATAATTCATGAATGTAGAGGTGACAAATCGAATATAAAACGATTTTCATCGTTTTCTTTCCTCAAGCACTTATATCTATGTCATTAATTTCTTTGAGTATTTTGTCACAAATGATTTTCCATGACTTTTCTACAATATTTAACTGTGAATGGAACCACCGTGCATCCGAACCTTCTAATCACATATGACTACAAATCAAAACTCTACATTGTAATGTAGTCGAGGCAACTGCTTTAATTTAATCTGCTTGGGAAGAAACCGTTGAGCCGTATTTTTCCTTGTTCCTGATGAATTACTCGGATATTTGCATTTATATTTTCCAACAAAACTCCAATGGAAATCTGCACTACCTTATACATATTTACAAATTTCCGACCGTCCTCACTATCGATATACACGACATAACCTATCATGAACTGATGGATTAATGACAGTAAAAATGTACCAATACCTAGTGACTATTTTGTCACTGTAACTTAGTCGCTATGAATGTCTAGTGATAAAATATAATAATGAATGAAGAAAACGACTCATTTTCGCATTAGATATTGTTAGTTAAGTATTGCTATAATTGTTCCTACAACCCTCCTTAATTTTCATAAGGATAGCAGAAATAAATATTTGGTAATTATGTAACTATAAGTTTATATTTATAATGTTACTGAAGTCAAGTTAATTTTTCAGAATACAGATATTTAACTAAATTAAGCAGGAAAAGCTTTGATCAGAATTATTTGTAGTGATATACACTACTATTTTTCCGCATACTAATACATTCAGTTATATCTTAATAAACATATTATGAAAGTGAGTTATTTTTATTATTTGCTATAATTTCTTACTTGATGGCCTTAATTCTTATTTGCTGGATATAAATACAATATTTCCTAAAAGAAAAACATCAAATATAAAATTCTATAAAATGAAAAACTTTTTATTTATAGTTCTCACTTGATAATAAGACGAACAGAAGTCTGAACAATTTTTAATAGAATTTCTTCCTTTAACTATTCTTCCCTCAATCTTCCATCTTTTTTCCATCGTTACACATTTATATTTTTGTATTTTCATACAAAAACAAGGTTTTTAGAATATTAGTATTGTTGTTTGTATTTCTTTACTTGCTTGAGTTTCCTTTATATGAAAACATTGCTATAAAGTTAAGCTTCTTAAATAATAAATGCAGTATAACTCATTCTGGATATTTAAAATCTGTATCTCAAAAATTTACTCTATCGCTGTCAAGAAGCATCAAGTCAAATTATAATAAAATACCCTGATATGCTCGTAATATACCGTGTTATATTAAAAAAATTATATTTTATTCTTCAACTTTATCATTAAAAAAATAATTGTGTCGTATCGTAAAATTTAAGTGGTTTAAAGACGTAGACAAATACCAGGTGACCAATGCTTATGGAATTTTAGTAATGTTTCGAAGAGATCATTTGACAGAATAATAAATCTATTACAATTATTTATTTTAGTTTGAATCTTTTGCATATTAATTTATTTTCCGCTTTTTATTTTCATCATCGTTTGATCGTGAAGATGTGATTTTTTTAAAGTTTTGAACTAAAAAAGAAAAACCGAATCTCTGTAAAGTCATTCACGTGTCTATCGGTTATAGCCTTTTTTCTCAGAAATCGATTGACATCAAAACTTGAAACTTCTTAAAGTAATAAAACATCTTAACTCGCACATATCTCAATAGTTAGCACTAAAAATATTGGTACGGAAATTTTAGTGAGGGCAAATCACCACTCGATTTTTTTTTAAATTCCTTATATGCTGTGGGGTATCGTTTATAGAATTAGTTGTAAGGGTCTGAAAAATATTGTTTTCTTAAATATAGGTAATATGTTTTCAGAGTTATATTAAAAAATATACTTAAAAATATATTTCCATTCCCTTAATTTTGAAAACACTCAACCAAAACTTAAAACAAAGAGTTTTTAAAGCCCTGTGTAAAGTTGGAGGAATATGTCCCATATTTATAGTTCCATGCAAGATATAGCGGGCAATATATTTACTTTACCTACTTAGCCTCTTAAAGTGCTGTAAACTCAACCTTGGCACAAAAGCATTTATTGAATAGCTCATCTATTAATTCCTCTTCCTCATTTTATTCCTAAACCCTTTATCTTATTTTGAAAACTTTGGTAGGTATTTATTTTATAACATTTTCTTTTATTTGAAAAAAAAATCACAAAACAAAAACACAAAACAATTTTAAAAATTCTCATGAAATAAAAGACGACTAACGAAGCGCGGTCTTTTTCAGTTTTCCAGACCAACGTAGATCGTCTTCAAACAACTCTTAAGTTAGGTGTATAGAGAATATAAAGAGATAGCACACCAGGACGTGCTATCATTTTGATTTTCTTTTGGACGCCTAATTATTAATTTTTTTTTTAAAGTTTACGGGGCTTTAAGTTAACAGGATCATCAAATAATTTTGCTCCGTATACAATTTCAATTCCATTTTACCCCTTTAATTTTTGGGATTTAAATAATCCCTCCTTAGTGGTAGCCTACATTATATAAATAGTACTGTCTCCATAATATTGTTATCGTTTCATAATTTTACTCCGTTACAAGTTTACCTATTCAGGTCCTTAGCGATTAGCTTCCAAAAAGTTGTATAATGTATCCAGTTTAATCGTTCTTTTCTAAAGTAATTTTATGATGCAGTGAGTTAATAAAACCATCAAATTCTTTCTCATTTATTGAACTCCCATCTCATAATTTAGGGTCCATGGATGCTAACATTATATAATGAATAATTTCTCAACACTTCTTGATAATACGGACAATGTTTGAGGTAAAGCCTTGATATGTCAACTATTCGGTTCTTTCTTTCATATATATGGATGGCTTTTGTACAAATGTTTAATAAATTAAAGTATGAACAACGACTCAGTTAAATTAATAATGTGGAAAAAACTAATAAATAAATATCTACTGTATACTTTGTCTCTAATACTTATTTTGAATGCAATATAAATTGTTATTCCTGTACCGTTAGTTATATTTTCCAAGTGAAATTAAATTCGAATTACTCGTATTTCACTTTATATGTTATTAAGGTAATAAATAAGGAATTTTGTAATATACATGCATTAAAAAATTCAATTATATATTATTTTTTGGTTAAATATTTGCTTAATTAATATTCATTTGTCACAAATATTAACGAAAATTCAAAATAAATATATTTTGCGTTTGGAAATATTATTTGTTGTCCATAAATATTTATAAGCGAAATATTTAGTCTGCCATATATTTATGTATTAAAATATTGGCGGTTAATAGTCCTAAAATTAATGGACTTAAATATTTTACGAGCATAAATGTGTACGTAGTCTTCGTAACGTGAGTTCTACTCGTGTTAACTTTAGGCTTCAAATTTGGAAGAGGAAATAACAATTAACATTTTATTTCTTATTTCTTTCAAAAATGTTACTATCTTCAATATTTATATAAACACGGACACGAAAACTAGGGTTTTCTTTATATTATCAGCATGTACAGCTTATAGTTGTTAAATGCGACTATCGTGTGCCACTGCCATCCAATATTTAATATGAAATAAGAGTAGGACCAGCGATTATTTATGTAAAATAAATTGTGAATATCAACAACCGTTAAAATTTTATACGTCAAGAGAGTTAGTAATTACCGAAAACCTGTCGTACGAATAGTATAATATAAAGCTAAAAACAAATAAAAAGCTCCGCCCATCACATACCAAGTATAAAAGCTAGATGGGATTGTTTCCATTCACGAGTAATTAAATCATCAATCTTAACGGTTTCTCGTTTGCTGATATTAGATAATTACTTCCTCGGGGATTCAAGTGATAGGTTAGGTTAAGTAACGTGGCTCCCAAGTGTTGTAAAGATTCATTATTCTATTGCCATAGATATCTTTTAGTTTTAGTTTATAAGACCACCCAAAAACTGTCAATTTCGTGTGTTTGTTTATAATAAGATTATGTAACAATTTGTAGATATACTCGTGTATTATTAAGTAGTGATATTGAAAGTTGATAAAAATATTTTTCCATTACGTGTAAATAATATTTCGGTTGTATCCTCTAGATAGCCCAGGTATAAATTTTGTATACACCTAGCGTTTAAATTTTAAAATTGATTTTAGAAATTGTGTGACCGGTGATGCTACTTACTGATTTTTATTAAACACTTAAAGATACGGCCTTTTTGGAACCATCTATTTTATATTATTAGCGCCTGACTTGCAAGGTAAACATGCTAAGGACGAGCAAAATTTGCACCACGTAAATTCACGAAATACGTACCTGCCTATAAAAATTTAAACTTTTGAAAGTATATTGTATTTCTATCAAACTATTTTAAAATATTATCATTCACCATTAAAATACGTCTGGAATAACTATCAACATGTTAAAATAGCATGAATTTCTCGAAAAACTTTCATTTCGTTACTTTTATCAAATTTTGTATTTAAATCTTTTTAATGTCAGTTGTTACCTAATAGCCTTTTTGAGATAAAATGGGTGTGAAAATTTATATAATACACGAAGCAAAAGCAGATCAGTACTCTATGTAAAGAGATATTTTCAATAAAAGCCAGCTCTTCTACATCTCCAACTGTTCCACCCGAAATATTATGTAATAAAATTTCTGCTAATATCTTTGGTTTCCAACCAAGAAACTATGCATCTTATGTAAGTTTCAAGTTTCTAACTGAAGCTGGACTTGTGTCTAATTAGTCGAACAGTTGAATATAATTTAGTTCAAGATGGCGGTAATGTGACGATAATGTGGAACAATGGCTACGTGGAGACAAGAAATTACTAAGCCAGAATAATGTATCTTTAAGTCTAATAAAATCAAGAACATAAGGTCCTTACTCTCAAATTCTGAACTGCAAAATGCATAAGAATTAGGATTATTCTGACTTCCGAAGAAAAACTAACATTCCTAAGATAAAATTAGTTTGTAATAAAACTACAAAAAAAACTGTATGTTAATTATAGCAGGGACGTCGAGGATGATGTTATTTTTGCTTTGTTAGTCATGTAATTTCAGCAATCCCGCTGGTCAATAATATAAGTTACTTTAATCACGCAAAACTATGTAATATATCAGGTATTGACTTTATCGAATTGACACCGCCGTACTTAGTATATTCCAATATTATTCAAACACGAGTCGCCTGATACAGGGTCTTATCGGCAAAAGCGAGTGTAAGGCTTTTAGTCATAATTGATTTTGATTCACATTTATCGTTATTCACTCACCAAAAATATATGAGATGTGAACGGTCTATATATATCATTACAGTCGCAATGAAACTAACTACTTATTCGATAAAACAAAATGCTTTCACATTATTAGCAAATAACAATAATGAAATGTCCTATGTATAATGACATACTTTCATTCAATAGCGTGTCACTACTAAAGACATCATGTTGTATACACAGAATAATGAAGCTAAGTATTCGAATACTTTCACTTTGGTACATAGTATTTTTAGTATCTAATGATTTTTTTTTACATTAGAAGCTGAAAGAAAAACACATCGATCAAATTGTGGACTTAAGTTAAAAGAAACTTGTTAATCATAAGTTTTGAAATTGAACGAACGACAGTTGAAACAATGAGAATTGTCCAAAGTTATTTTCATCAGTAGATTAATTTCACATCATCGTGTGAATGAGATGGTTCCTATCATCCTCACAACTGTTTGACAGTTGTATTCACATTTAGTATTAAGTGAGGAAAGGCACTTAAAAACAAATAATTAATTGTAAATATGCAATTTATACCAAAGGAAAATAGGTTATTTTAAGTATTTTCTTTGTGAATAAACAGACCCTGAGCTTTTATTTAAGGGAAAATTAAATCTGAATTCAAAGTAGTAAGTGTACTTTTGTTTTTGGGTATTAAATGTAATTTTATTTTAAAATATTTGAAATGATTTCAGTATTCGAGTTGAAACTACGGTACCTCTTTCTTTTCGCCAGGAATTTATTTATTTTTTTGTGACCATTTCAAACTTTTAATGAAAATCTTTTCACTTTTGCTTTTCGTCTTCTTGTATTTTTATAATTCGTTATACAATACTTTAGTTACATATTTTAATTTATTTCTTGATAGAATTTATTTTGTCCAACATAAAGTTTAATTTTGTTTGTCTTTTTATGCGCTGCGAGGGATGCCGTCATTTTGCTTATCTATACCCTCCATATCGCACCCGGTGAATGTTATGCTCCTCTATAGATATGTCCGAGGAAAACTCAGGTATACGTAACAACAATCATCACAACGCTGCCAAAATTACATAATATTATATCATGAATAATAGATGTGACATAAAATATTTAAAGGAAAATAAAAACGGGTAAAATTTTCCGAAAAATCTTGATCATTAATAACATGAGCAGTCAAATTATCTGGTGTCAATGGATTATTATGTTGTGAGAAATTAATTTTCTTTATTGCAAAATTTATATTGACGGATTAAATATTTTTCCATAAAGTTGATATTCTTTATTATTATTGGTTACGAAATCTAGTATAGAACAAATGTCAAATCATATTACCATCATGGCAATATGATTCTTTTCGTTTTGGGAAATAGATTTAAGTAACTAATAAAGAATATTTTTAGTATGCGGATTACAATAAACCCGATTAACTTAGTACGTAAGGTCACAATATACATGTTTTTAATATACTAAAAGCTACTCAGCAAATTAGATTTTGAGAAAGAGATATTTCTAACGTTTTAGACCAACAATTATCACAATAACAAAAATGAAGGCAGGTTTTATGACTACGTGAAGCGATCTCTTACTATACTTGAAATAAAAATCAAGGGTGAATTTAATATGTAACATATGGAATTTAAGCAGCTTTCGTAAAAGTTTGGTTGTAAAATAAAGATATCACTTTAATAACTTTAATAACCGAAGTGAGCTAGGCAGAAAAAGAGAAAAGCGAAAAAAAGAAAAAAGGAACTCACAGGATACGAGATCATCGAGGAAAGCCGATATATTTATTCGTGGGGACGATAAGTTCGCAAGTGATTGTTTGTCGAAAATTGTTATTAGTATAATGTCATGCTAACTTTTACTAGTGTAATTCATGCGCCTGAATGAAATTTAGATTCAAGATGAATATATTTAAAATGAAAATATTTTTGTATGCATTATAGTCTACGTCTAAAGCTACATGCAGTCAATAATTGGAATGACTTTAAAACGTGTGTATTCGATTCAGTTTTTTCTTGAAAAATTGACCACATATCTGGATATCGGTCACGATTTAAATTGTTAAAAATTCGTGACTGACGCAACCTCCATCTTTTACAATTTTTTTAAGTATTTTTAATAATATTGTTACACCTTTATACCTCGGACCTAGATTTCCGTACTTATCCTACGACCCTAAATTACGTTGCAGAATCAAGTACGCCTTGTTATCCCTCAGCATAAGCATGAATTTTATGGAGAATCCTTCTGCGCATATGCTGCTACATTATTGAATCAACTGAATAAAAATATGTTGAGTACATCCGTTTTGTCTTTGTCTAAAAGTCGTCTGAACCCATATTACCTATCTTAATCGCGAATCGAATTTTTTTCTATCACCCGTCTCCACCCCTAACATATCGTTTTGTTAAAATCATTGTTATATTAATTCTTTGTATTTCATATCAATACGTGTAAATTTAGTATTATGTACTGTATTTTGTAAATATTTTAAATTGGCATTCACAAATAATTTACCGTCCACAACAGCACTTCTTTTTTACATTTGATTTGTTGCGGTTGGTTCTAAGAAATTGCTCTTGTAGCAATAATTCCGCCAATGTAAACTTAGTTTCCTTATTTTAAATTTTGGTAAATGAAATATTGTGAAATACTTTTCACTACACATTTTGACTTGTTTCCATATGTCGTTATTTCATATCTTCTTTCTATTATTTCTTCTTATCGGTCATCTTTCGTCCACATATTAACACCAAAACTGTTTTTCTACTTATCCATACTAAAGGAAAAATATTCTCACCTTTATAAAAAACCAATGGTCATTTTACTTATATTTTTTCATAATTGTCTAAACAAATTTTCACTCATTTCCAGTAAACGACTGAATATCGGGTTGATATTTTCAAATTAGGTTCTCATCGTGTGGTGGTGGATGAAAATTTCATCTCCACTTAGACGCGTGATAATATGATGCTTATGTAAAATGGCAATAAATGACATACACTTTTGGAAACATGGTGGCTATATTTGAAAATACATAGCCTACTTTTACTGGATATTGAAATGATAATGGCTTTAAGTTAAAAAATCGAGTTTGATAGATTTACTGTTCCTTTTAAAGTTCCATACGTAAAAATGAAAAACGAAACCCTTATGCTATCAATTTGTTGTCCGTGTGTCAGTCTGTCTGTTTGTCAATTTTCTCAGGATCGCGTGGAGGTATCAAGTTGAAACTAATATTAAACACTTAGGTCTACGTTGCCTTGGAGCTTTAAAAAATCAAGTTTATAAGTAGACGCAATGAAAAAAGTCTAAAAATACGACAATTTATACTGCATTTTTTCTCACTCGCAAAGAAAACCTATGTAGTACTTCCCGTTGACCTAAAATAATGAAATTTGAAAAGAAGCAAAGTCTCACAGTATAATTAAAGGAAAAAGATTTGAAAATCGTTAATTTATGGTTATATCGCATAAAAAATATTTCTCGTTTAGATATATAGACATGGTAGGCAATATATTTTGATTGTAAAAAATTAAAATTTTGTAAATAGTTTAAAGGAAACATTTTGTATCATTGTGCACGGAATTCCCTTAGCGCTAGTTTGTTCCTGCTTAACAGGTTTTTTCTTACACCTTCGCCCAAAAAAGTACTTCAGTATTTCTGTCTGGTTATTAGTCGTCTCTTCGATTATGTGTATACTGATTTGCCAATACAGCATATCGTCATGAAGAATCTTAAGAGAATTAGTTAATATAAGACATTTGGTTGATTGAATAAAGTTTTATTTTATATTTTCTTTGTATGAGGGTAATTTAGTAATTATCTAATAGCAACGTTAACCTTGTGATAATGATTTATATATAATTATTTATAACATTCTACTAACTTTCTAATATTGCTCAGATAATTACCACCTTATATTCGTAATTTGTGGCAGCGTTAATTTCTTTCCCTTAACCAATAAAAAGGTTGCCTGTGTAATCTAAAGAAAACAGCCCATTTCTATTCCTTCACTTTTATTTTGAATCCTTAAGTAAATCCTTAAACTTGACTTATTTACATAATTTTGTGTAAACTAGAGTATTTTAATTGAGGACAATGATACATTTCACAAACTAGAAATATTTGAATCCACTTTGAAAATTTGTTTGTCCTAAAGTGTACTTAAATAAGAAACTTGTAAGTAATAGCAACTAACAAGAAGTGATCTCCATAGACATATTGTTAATGATGTCCAACAATAAATCAAATTATGAATGTTCTTTTCTACAAATAACAAATTAGGTGTTAAGATCTTTAAGACCTTCATAAACACGTCGCACACTCTTATTAACGGTTCCTGTATTTAATTAGCTGTTGTTGTTATTCATTCCAACTATTGTTATTTATATACTAAATAAGCATATATTCTGAAAGAATCCATATTTAATGTAGTTTTACGAAAACATCTTTACCTTTTGTGGTTTTATGAAGACAAGTGCCTACGAAAATAATAAAGAGAGATTATAAACTATTATCATAATAATTCTTACCATTGCCACAGATACATAATTCCATTACTTATCAACAACCCAGATGTCACGCACCTAGGTAATGATCTTCTATTACAGGATTATCGTTATGTAATTTAATACTATACATACATACATGTACACGCACACTCTTCCATGCGCAAGCGTACGGGCTCGTGCTCGCACAAGCATACACGCTCGGGCACGCGTGGGCGCACGCGCATTTATATATACATATATATATATATATATATATATATATATATATATATATATATATACATATATGTATATATCCTTAGTCTCTTAATAAAATAAAATATAAATACAAGGTAAGATTCTAAGGAAGAATATATTAAAAATAGGAATAATATAATATTTCACACCTACTCATACATCGGGTTCTATAGAGATTTTACATGCATGAAATTTTACAATAAAAGATACAAAATAATTTTTTTTGGAACACAATTTATGTGACAAAAATTTTATGAGTTAGTAAACCATCTTTTTTCCAACATTGGGCGTAAAAATGATATAATATCACGCCAATAATAAGAAAATCCTCTAAATTCAGTTCTATATTTATGTAATTATTGTAGTTATGTAACATTGTCCTTTCTCGAGAATCTTTAATAAAGGGCCAAGAGCATTTTCGATTTCTTGAAAACTTAACAATTATTATTTAGGTATTTTTCTACGTGAAAAAAAATATTTTATTGAGCAGGATTCATCACCGTTTTCTCATCCAATAAATATAAATACGTATGTACAAAACATTTTAAATAGAAGAAAATATGATCTAAGTCAAAAAGAGTTTGAAGTTTTAAAATTTTGTGTAAATATGTGTTCATGGTATATATTGTGTGCAATAATAACTAACTGGAAATAAAAGTTACTTAGAGGCAAACCACATAACATATCGTATGATTATGCATCAAAATACTATCCCTCAATTACTTCACAAGAATATAACATACTCATTGCACTTTATTTACTCTAGAACGCTTTCAATTTTAAATATCCAAATAAAAATTCAAAAATTATAAAAGATATTCACGCTAATCTGAAGATTTCATTAAAAGAACTCTTCGGATTAGCGTGAATATCTTTTATACATTTATTTACATACCTCAATAAGTAATATTTATTAAAACCACATACTTAATTATCAAGCAAATATGGATGTAGACAATTATGCCTTATTTGATATATCTTAATTTTTTCAGTCTCCAATATTAACGACAATAAAAAATTTGGTTTATATGTGCGTGTCTCATTTCACCTTAATTTTTAGAGCCTTTTTAATATCACTGTATAATTTTCACTGTTAGTGACATTAACACGGAGGAGATTTAATAAAATAGCGGATATGTTGTTATCAAGCCCTTATGTAATTATAAAAACACACTCATCTAGAGTCTGCTTTTATAATTCTTTAAATGAAACAAACTAAGACAAATACGTACTTAATTGTTATTGTCATTAGTATATACAGGGATATCTCACCCCAAAGATAATATTTTTTCCAATATTATTTAAAGACTGAAGTAAGCAATTATTTTATTTTTGGGTATTATTTCCATCGAATAATATATATCATTTTTAGTTAATTGTAAAATTAAGTAAATCGAGAGAATGTTACAATTATAGAGCATCGAATTGAGAAGTCATTCATATAAATATTAAAACTGCATCAGAGATAAAACTGCATCAACGCTGTGCCTTCAAGATAAGGAAGACAACGCTGTGCCTTCAAGATAAGGAATTGGCTATTTGACACCAATAGAACTTAAAAAGAAAAAAATGATATATTTGCCATTTTGTTCAAGCATCACATAAAAAATCTACGGAACAGATTTACTAAATCTGGGATAGAGGTTATTTACATTATGAGATAGTCCTTACAATACATCTCAAGTCAACTTTTTATAGGATTTCCGAGGGATTTATTTCAAAATCCTCCGCAACGCAACACATTTCGTAATATGCAGACATTTAATTTACTGTGTTAAACTGTGTCTTTGTTATTTAAGGTTTCGTAGTCAGACTAGCAACATTTAGGGTTTTGATATGTCTTCTGTCTATTAGTTTGTTGGTTTGTCTGTTTGTATATTGCAACCGTTTTATTCGCGCTCCTTTAGGACTCTAAATTAAAATTTGGCATAGTTGTACATATTTATAACCCCTACAAAGTTATAACATAAAATCTTTCAAAATTATTTTCAACTTCCCAATAAGCAAACTTTTCTATACAGGAATCTGTTTATGAATTATTAAGATTTAAAATGGTCAATTTTGATAAAGTTACATACATGTCCCCATATCCTATCTGGTAATATCCTATTTTTGAATAACTAGTAATTATTCAAAATGGTAGTGACATAATTATATTAAAAGCAAATTATCACAATTAAGTAGTTTTACTAGTTTCAGAATGACAGTCGACCAATTTATGACATGTAGTTGCGCCTGTAGTAAACGTCTCAACAATCCACGCAAGTGAATTAAATCAACTGTAAAGTAACTTTGTTTTTTGTTATTTTTAAAATGTATATTTATTATATCTCGGAAGTACATGCAACGCAGTATATTTACGTTATTAAACATGCATACTTGTAAGTAGTTTAATAGAAATGTTATGTATTCTTTTATTTATATAAATATGTATATATATATATATATATATATACGTACATATGTATACATGTGCGTGTGTATACACATCTATTTATATATATAAAAGTGGATATGCATGAAACTATTAACACCAATAAAGCGACTGAGAAACACCCCTAATGGCAAATGCAGTATCATATTATTTTTGAAATTCTCATTGTATCCCTTCGAACAAATATGGCACGAGTGTCTAAAAGAAGCACCGGAACTAAATCTAAATAAAATATATGTATCTGCTTTCCCACGTAAAACTAACAAAATTGTGAATCTTAGATGTTTTTATTTTTCCGATAGTAATTTCAAAGTTTACGAATGGCGTTGTACAAAAGTAAAATAAGAAAATTTTGAGCCAAAATTTGCATGCAAAATTTTATTGAGTAAGAAATACTGAGTTTAGTTCTATAGGAATTACACTTCTCACAGTGTTAGAGAGTAGCCTATATGCTAAGTAGAATAATTACTTTCTCTTTATCAAGATAAAAGTATTTTCAATTGCATATTTGCGGTAATAGTAGTTTGACATATTCTGTATTCCCACGAAAATCAATGCTTTACAAATACCATTCGCTTACACACACCTCTAAATCCTACAATAGAGTCAATCCCATAACTCTACATCACTTCTCAAATACTTTTAATTTTCTCGCATGCACCGGACAAGACCATGGAGTGCATACTCCAGACAATTTACTACTGTCGGAAAGAGTTACATCAACATGCTTTCGATGTTTGCGAATGTCTCAAGAGAATACGTTATTGCGCGACTTGCTGGCGTAAGATTCAAGTCTCCGGATCCCCTTCTCCGAGACTGCAGAATGTAAGGTTTGCTTTATCGTGTTAAGCTTTTTCAAGTTTTCCTCGGTATACCCGTATGGAAGGCTTGATAGTTTTCATGTAATTTTGCTGGCATTTGATTTTCTGTTATAGCAGGAAAAAGAAGTAAAAAAAGTATATAAAAAATACGAATAATTATATTTTATTTTTTCAAAATATGTTGAATGTGTTGAATGTTTTGACTATATTGGATTAACCTAGATATATTTAGCAGATTAATTGCCAGACACGATTATCTAAACGAAAACGCTGGTCGATTATCGAGTTAAGAACACATATTGTATGTATTTTTTCTTGTAACGTATATTTTTTAAATAATAATTTTAGGCTTCCACGATTACTTAAAGCTCTTACTAAACTAACTAATTATTAAGTTACTTTACTACGATTATCTATACGAGAATTACATGTACAATAAATCTCTGAATGCAATAATCCTTTTAAATATAATATTTTGATAATGTCGTATTTTCAAAGTTCAGAGCTAGAGCCAAAATATTTTTACAAAAATTTCTTACTATTCTTGGGTTTTTGAAGTAATCCCAATCATCACCTTTACGTTTATAAATCAATAGAAACTATGAAGTTAAGTGTTGTATTCATATTTCTTTTGTTTCCTGGCGTGCTTTACGGTCAGAAAAGAAGTTACCCTCTTTCATGGAATGTATAAAAAATAGTGTGACATGCTATCAGTGTTACACCATTGGTGACTAATTAGCTCTAGGTTAGACGTAATTAAAGTTTTTTTTTCTGGCCCAACGAAATGGAGCATTATTTTGGTTAGTGATGAATCTATTGAACAGAGCCTTTCTGGAATGTTCGTTAAAAATATTTATAAACTGACTTCTGACCTCTTTTATTATTATTTTTCTAACAAAAAAAAATATTTATATCTAATGGGAAATAATCGAAAAAAACATTATCCTCCTAGATTGTTATGTTATTTATACTCTCTTTTTATACTTTATAATATCTTTTAAACTGCTCAAATATAACCTAACAAATTTTACAGTTTTTCGTCGAATTGTGATATTAAATATCACAATTTAAACACCATTAAAATCTTCAGGTTTTTACTACTTACTACTTATTTAACTTTACTTTAGTTGCAGATATTTAGATCAAGCGTCTAAAGAATACACGTAAGATTTTTTTACCTTTTTTTAAGTTTGCTGCACGGAACGGAAGTAGTCTTTAGTCAGTTTGCAGAATGTTTTCAATGTAATTATCACTGTAATATAACACTTATAATTAAAAAAGAAAAAGTTTATATTACTTCACACTTCCAGAAAATTTAAATGTTTTTAGTACAAAATGCAAATATTACGTCAATAGAATTTGAGCAGGACAATTTCAATCTGGCCACTATGAATATTCATTATATTCATGACGACAGTTGATTAACGTTTAATTTAAATTTTCAAATCAGCAAATACAAGTAACGTCTTACAGTTGGTATGTGTAAATAGAGGCGCAGGATGCCGACAGTGGATGTTTGAGCCAACCAATGCCATTTGATTAGCACACAAGTTTGATGAGATTAGAAAATACAAATAATCGACATTGGAATATGTATATAATATCATCTAATATGCTTTAAGTTCATTCTAATCTTTTTAATTGACAGACACATTTGGCTATATTAAATATTGAATTTTTTTTAAAATTTCCTTTTAATAATTAATTAGGACATATTTGTAAAGAAATTATTCGAATTAACATTTTTATGACATTCAGATTTTTATCGTAAGAATACAACTGAAAATTAAATTAAATTAATTTTTAAAAATGTCAACATTTTATTAATGATTTCGACGCACTTAAAATGTTCTTTGAATTCTATCTAAAAATATTATTTTTGGAAAATATATTGACATCTAATTTATACACAAAGTTTGTTATTTTTTAGGTTCCATAGTCAAACACAAAACTGTTAAGATTTTGCTTTATCTATGTGTGTCCGTATGGCTGTCACAGCCCGCTCTACACTTTTAGATCTACGTGCAATAAATTTATTAAATATGTGTTTCAGATAAAATTCCCAAAACGACACGTGGCGCGACGTTTTTTCCTTATTTTTAATGTAATTAGTAACGAAGAAGTGGGGTAGGAAATTTTTTTAACGTAAAGCATTACGTGTGGCATCGTTAGACAGGTCTTTTTAAGTGCTTTTAGGGTTTTATCTCATTGTATAAAATATTAAGTTTCAAAGTCGTTTACAATGCTCCTCTCCCCCTCCTCCTTCCATTACCTAACAAGACTATGTAAAAGTCTGAAAAACGATTGAAAATAGATTTCCTTCAGAAATCTTTAATGAAATAATTTCAAGTAATTAGTAGTTAGAAAGTAGATTTAAATTTTAGAAAATACTAATTATGTGAAAATAAAGCGGATGAAAATGAGTGAAAGACTGAAGTTGCCAGTGTAATTAAGATAAATTAATGTTATATAATAAAATATGTTTCGCCATATAAGAAATAATGCAAGAAAAAAATTGCAATAGCAGATTCTTCTCTCTAGAATCTTTATTCAGGCACCATGGACCTTTATGGGGACCTGCTACCCAGATATAAGAACGAATAATATGTATATTTGACTAGTGCTTTTACGATTTTCGAGGGAGCAACTAAAGACCGAAAAAATAAATGTAAGTTACTACCTAATTGGCACGTGTACAATTTGAGAAGCTTAGTAATATAAAATCTATTAGACGCTTGGCTTGCGTGGGATAGTAGTGCCAAGAAAAGCACGTATGATTGTTTGTTACCAACTTACACTAAAAGAGTTGGATATATATATATATATATATATATATATATATATATATATATCTGTAAACATATATATATACATCCATACAAACATATTATAAAATTGCCTTCTATTTAACCCAGGAAATAGCATAACACCCTTAAGAAAAATATTATATGTTTATTTAACAATAAAAATTTAATATTTTGGCAATAAAGCCACATTGTCAACATTAACTTTATTTACTAATGTTTCTCAAGAGCTCAAAACTATGTATATATATATATATATATATATATATATATATATATAAATCCTGCTGCTTCAACAAAAAATCATGCGAGATATTATCATTAGAGAATTATCAATATAAATTTAAATAAAAGAAGTTTTACCTAAGGTGTGCAAGCAAATTTTGCACGCAATTCTATTGTAAAGTATTGTTTAATATATTTACATGAATGTTAATATTCTCACATAACTTAAACTAAGCAGCCAACGTAAGTAGCGGAGGGACAGAGACCTTGTGAAATGTGCCAAAATGATAAGTTTCGATTGCAGATGCACGGATGTTCGTTGAGATTGGGCTACCCCTAACCCTTAATTGCTGTAAAGTGTTCCATTTTGTGATTTGTGAAGGTCAAATCGAGGTCGTCGACAGGTTCATGTAAATGTGTCAAAGCCAATATAACATTTGAATATTAGTTGCAGTACATTCATATGTATTTACGAACTTCTTACCCTATCTCTAAATATATATTTTTAATACACTGGCTGTTACCCGCGACTTGGCCAGCGTGAAATTAATTTCTGATTCTTTCCTTCTTAATAATTATGCACATAACAAAATTATCTTGGTCATATTGCCTAACGTGTTACTGATGTGTATGTTGCCAATCTTTCTAGCCGCATTTTTAGGGCATAGATAATTTTCTCTCGTTATCAAATGATATTTTTGTATCTGCAGCGTATAGAAAAATAGGGAACACTAATGCTCAAAAGAGTAGGGTTCTTGTTGGTTTCATGGTGCTTCGGTATTTTCATATCTTTCTCAAGTTGTAACTTAATAATCGTTATATCACTTTCACAGTCATCATCTTTGTTTTATTGCAATCCATTTTCAATTCCTAAAATCATTGTGGCAGATGTTCCAAATGATGAATGTTTGTTACGAATAAAGCGATTGAATCGAATTATGGCCTAAAGAAAATACAATGATATAATCATTGTATTTTCTCTAGGTAATAATTTTTGATTTAGTAAAGAAGTTCACTTTTAAAGCGAAGAATATCAGTACCCTTTGAAGGCAACTACAAAAGTATTGTGTTTATAATTCTTTGAGGGTATGTATGTTTTTCAAGATAAAGCAAACAGTTCCATACGTAACCATAAAGAAAGAAATATTTTGAAATAGTACTATTCAATAACAGACTATGAATATTAATTAGTACTAGACAATAGTATCTAACTATTATATCATCAGAACAGGTCATATCATCAGAACAGGTCCATATCAATATAGTGAAATGGAAATAGAAAATATATATTCGCGGGTAAAAGAGTTCTTCAGTGGAGTTAACGGAAGTGGAAGCACATAGTAGGACTCAATATAACCAGATGGACTGAAAAAGTTGAAATTAAATTCAGAAGGCGGATAATGTATGGTGGCGCGCTTAGGAAAAGGTCTATCTCCAGCAGTGGATCGATAGAGGTTGATGATCATTATCACAAGCGTTTGACTATATAATTTGTCTGTATATTTTTCAAATAATGTAATTAAACATCAATCGATTCGCGGTCGGTGCTTCAAATGAAAGTTTGAAGCACCAAAATGTTTTTTAACAATGTCAGAAATACGGCATCAGATTATTTATTTTCAAAAAAGGAAAAAAAAAAATTTTATGTGCTTAAGATATATCGGAATCAATTCCTATTACTTTTAAGTGCTCAGCAAAAACACCTGTTTTAAAATTTTTAAAATTTAATTTACGTCATTTTATGATTTTAAATTTTTTTTAATAACGAACTTACGTGTTCAAAAGAAATTAAATACATTAAATATTTGTAAATAATAACCAATGTGTCAACTTAAATATATGAGTACGATATGAGTACCTATAGTTATAGACTTACCAAATGTCGAACCAAACTTTAATTAATGTACGATTATTATTGACATACAATGACCAAAGGTTTGGTTTAACTATTCTAAAACTTCGAGGTCACATTGTTACCTGATGAATTTCTATTGAAACGAAATCATTAATTTCAATTTCAAGAAAGTAGTCTAAATATTATATTTCGATATTTGCTTAGTCCTTACGACATTCTTGTATTCCATAGGTAAACAAGAAAACCTTATAATTTCTCCATGTTTATTCATCTTAAATCCATCTGTCAGTTAGTAGCAACCTCACACTTTCATAGGTCTAGGCCTATATCCATGAAAATTTGTGAATAAACGCTTTGAATACGGATGACGATACATATGTGTAAAAGGATAGATCATCCGTTTCTCCTCTGGCTAAATGAAACCTACCAACATGAAAATATCATCATCTCAATTTACATTCAAATGTAGCTAATTGCTGAAGTTTTATTTGAATATTACGTCGTAAAACATTAGAATAGCTATCAATTTTATTGTATGAATGCAATAAGAGTCTCACCTCATCAAAAACTAGATGGCAACGAGCAATGCCAGGAAGTAAAAAATTAATTGCAAAATGACTAAAAGAGAGGTATAGAAAAAACACCAGTCATTCAAGAGATGTTTTAATACTTTTTTCAACGTTTATTTTGAAAGCCTAACTAATAATTTTTCTGCAAGTTTCCATGTTATGAATAATCACTTTCAAGCCAGACTCAGTTCTAATTGTTATATTAGCCATGCAATTTTCCATTTTATGTTTAATAAGTTTGCACTGGAAGTCATATTTTACCATCATATCTTGACCTTTAGTTTCAAGAAATTAATTACAAACCATTTTGATAAAGAGTCAACAAATTAACTTGTCAGTAAACCAAGTCCGGTAAGTGAAGTTAATGATACGTTTTTTTTTTCGATGAAAATGTGAATAATGTAAATTTGGAAAATAGGTATTATTAATTATACACAGGTAAACCTAATAGTACTTTTACAAACCTAAGGGAACTTCAAGATTAGTAAGGCGATATTATTAACAAGAAATAACATTTTTTTAATTTATTTCATTCCAAAGGATTAAAAATTATTTACACACAATTTAGTCGTGTTCAAACAGCCACTGAATAAGACAGGCAATGAAAAGTACAAAGTAATAGAAATACAAGAATTAAAAAGGGTTATTGATTGAAGTACCTATCAGCAATTATTCGAATTAGTATTAGACGGACGTGCTCTGAATGAGTACAGTTTTGTACAATCAAGTAGACCTAAAGTAACATAAGAAGTTACGTAAGTAACAATGAAGACTCATTCAACTCAGTAAAGGCAATGAATGTTTCTACTTCGATCCTCCAGTTGATCGGTAAAATCTACTTAACAAACTTGCTTTGGGCCATAGTACTAAGAACTTGTAATTTCAACTTAGCTGTGGCGTCGTCTATGCTTCTGAAAGAAAGTGGGACTCCTCAAATTGTCTTAACTCATATTATGATACAAAATATAGAAACTCATGTATGTAATATTACGAAATATGGTACTTTTTCCAAAGTGTTACGGAATTCTAAAATAATAGTCTGACATGGAAACATTATGGTACACATGGACGGCAATGAAATTTTAAATAAAATTCTGCATAAGAAGTGACAAAAACTTAATAGGTGGTGTGATAATATTACTTATGGTCAGGTTGATTATCGTGCCCATGAAATTAAAGCGTACATGAAAATATCGTTTTGACCCTCGATTAATATACTAAAACTTACATGAAATTTTTTTTCTGATCTTCTATTCGAACTAGAAAAAGAGGAGTATCTGAAAACAGGTGGTTATGATAGCTGTCATGAATGAATTGTAAATAATTTTTACTACAGTTTAGAAGCTGATATTAAAACATTATTCAAGACTGTTCAAACGTTGCTTCCATAAATAAATAAAAAAAAATATTGAATGTTTGTTTGAAGAACCATACAAGTTACCAGTCAGCGATTATCTACTATATTTTGTTGAAATAATTTGAAGGGAAGAAAGGATGTACAATGATAAACGCAAATGTACCAATTCCTAAATCCAGTGAAATTTTTAACTTCCTAAATCCACAGGGCTTTCTATAGCATACGGTTTATAATAAGTGTGGGATGCTAGATTTATCATGTTGCTCAAAAATTTTGCATGGACATACGGTGCTTAAAAATAGATAATTCGGAAATAAACCATTATATTTCTATTAAAACTATTGGAAATGATATAGAAAACTATTTATTATTTAATTTATTATATTATGTAAAATATTTATCAATAATTTGATTACAAACTACAAGAAAAAAAAATATGTGAATGTAATAAGTGGCAAATTTCAATGCTATGTTAATTAATATTAAGCACAATTAATTGCAAGATTGAAAAAAACCCTAAATAAACTGAAAATAATTTTTACTGTCTTTCGACTAATAATTACGTTAAGAAAAAAAATAAATAGTTAATAATAAACGACATTGAAATTAAGGAAAACTCTAATTTTTTAAGCAAAATAATATAAATACTCCCAGATATTATTACAAAAGCGAAGAAAAGAATTCGGGAAAGCTTCCCCAGACTGGTAACCAAGGGATCTGACCTTGACTGGATTCTACTTACCAATTCGGTATTAGTAAGTTCCCGAGCAATTTTCTGAGCATGGTCTCGTTTAAATGCCTTAAAATTTATGTTATTAGCATCGACAGTCTCTTCAATTCTTATAATTCCCCGATAGACACTATCGAAGAATTATATGAAGAGACATAAATCATGCATTATGCTTTAAAATTTATAAGTCATATATCAGTACTTTGTGAACGGAAGCTGGGAGACTATACAATTGATGTGATGTTCTTGTATCTTAAAGATGAAGCTTGGAAAATTGTAGAACAACGGTCTATTAAATTTCTGTTTAAGCCTGTGATTTTTGTTGAAATATCTAAATTCGAAAAAAAATTTCTTACGGTATTTCCATCGTTTGATGTTTCGCTATCGCCACTTCGCCGTTAATCTACAACTAAACTTATTCGAGACGTAGACTGATTTTTAACGTAATATTTTCTATCAGCTAACATTTTTTTATCGTCGCTCGACATAAGTTGCCACTTTTTAAAATCTATTCCATGAAAAAGGTGAAGGAAGTACTCAAGGAAAATAATTCATGAATGTAGAGGTGACACACCGAATACAAAACGATTTTCATATTTTTTTTTCTCAAGCACTTATTTATGTCTTTCATTTCGAGTACTGTTCCACAAATTATTTTCCATGACTTTTCTATAATATCTAACTATCAATGGGAAACCGTGCGTCCGAAACTTTCTAATCACATATGACTACAAATCAAACTCTACATCGACTACATAATAGTCCAAGCGACTGCTTTAACTAAATCTGCTTGGGAAGTAACCATTGAGCCGCATTTTTCCTTGTTCCTGATGAATTACTCGGAAATTTTCATTTATATTTTCAATCAAAACTCTAATGGAAATCTGTACTACCTTATATATATATAAGGTAGTACAGATATTATGTTATACTTATCTACAAATTTCCCACCGTCCTTACTATCGATATACACGACATAACCTATCATGAACTCATGGATTAATAACACTAAAACTGTACTTACCAATACCTAGTGATTATTTTGTCACTGTAACTTAGTCGCTATGAATGTCTAATAATAAAATATGATAATGTATGAAGAAAACGACTCATTTTCGCATTAGATATTATTAGATACGTATTGCTATAATTGTTGTACAACCCTCGTTATTTTTTTCACGAATAAATTCATAAAGGTAGCAGAAATAAATATTTTGTAATTATGAAACGATATTTATAATGTTATTAAAGTCAAGTCAGTTTTTCAGAATTTAGATATTTAATTAAATTAAGTAGGAAAAGCTTTAATAAGAATTGTTTCTAGTGATATACACCACTATTTTTTCGCATACAAATACATTCAATCATATCTAAATATACATATAACGAAAGTGGGTTTATTTGTTTATTTGCTATAATTTTTCCTCGTTCGCCTTGACTCTTATTTGCTGGATATAAATATAATATTCCTTATAGAAAAACGTTAGATAAAAAATTCGATAAAATGAAAAACTTTTTATTTATTTTCTCATTCGATGATAAAACAAACAGAAATCTGAATAATTTTTTATTAGAATTTCTTCTGTTAACTATTCTCACCTCTATCTTTCATCCTTTTTCCATCGTTACCCATTTATAGTTTTGTATTTTCATATAAAAACGAGGATTTTATAATTTTAATTAGTATTGTCGTTTGTATTTCTCTTCTTGTTTGAGTTTCCTTTATATAAAGTTAAGCTTCTTAAATAATAAATGCAGTTTAACTCATCTTAGATATTAAAAATATGTGCTCCGAAAATTTACTCTATCGCTGTGAAGAAACATTTAGTCGAATTACGATAAAAGACCCAGCTATGCTCGTAGTATACCGTGTTATATTACAAAATTTATATTTTTAATCTTCAACTATATCTTTAAACAAATAATTGTGTCATATCGTAAGATTTATGTGGTTGATAGACTTAGACAAATACCATTTTCTAACTAAAAGTATTAAACCATTTAGGTGACAAATGCTCGTGGAATTTTGGTAATGTTTCTAAGAGATATCACAATTATTTATTTTAGTTTGGATCTTTTGCATATTAATTTATTTTCCGCTCGCTATTTTCATCGTCGTTTGATAGTGAAGATGTGATCTTTTAAAGTTTTGAACTAAAAATGAAAAACGGAATCTTTATAAAGTCATTCACTTGTACATCGGTTATAGTCGGAAAAATATAATTTTCTTAAATATAGGTAGTATATCTACAGAGTTATACTGAAAAGTATACTTGAAAAATATATTCTCATTCCCTTATTTTTGAGACTTCTCAATCAAAATTTAAAACAAGGAGTTTTTAGAGCCCTGTGAAAAGTTGTAGGAATATGTCCCACATTTATAGTTCCGTGAAAGATATTGCGTGCAATATATTTATTCTGCTTACTTAGCCTCTTAAAGTGCTGCAAGCCAGCTTTAATATTAATATAGGATACAAAATAATTTATTGAATAGCTCAACTATTCATTTCTGTTCGTCATTTTATTCCTAAACTCTTTATCTTATTTTGAAAACTCTGGCAGGTATTTTATAAATTTTTCATTTATTAATAGATTTGATACTTAACAAAATCACAAAAAAATGTGAAAACTCTCATATGATAAAAGACAACTAACGAAGCGTGGTCTTTTTCAGTTGTTCACACCAACTTAGATCGTCTTCAAACAATCCTCAAGTTATTGTATAGGTAATATAAAAAGATAGCAAAATAGGACGTGCTATCGTTTTGATTTTGTCTTTCGACGCTTAATTATTTATTTGTTTAATACGTTTACGAGGTTTTAAATTAATAAGATCATCAAAAATATTAACGACAATTCAAAATAAATATATTTTACGTTTTGAAATATTATTTGTTATCCATAAATATCTATGAGCGAAATAGTACTCTGCAATATATTTATATATTACCAGTTAATAGTCCTAAAGTTAATGGACTTAAATATTTTTACGAGAATAAATGTGTTCGTAGTCTTCGCAACGTGAGTTCTACTCGTGTCAGACATATTTATCTATGGCCTTAACTTTAAGCTTCAATTTTGGAAAAGGAAATAACAATTAACGTTATATTTCCTATTTCTTTAAAAACATTTACTATTTGCAATGTTTATAATTTTAGTTTTAGTTCATTAGATCACCCAAAAATTTTCAATTTGGTGTGTGTTTATAATAAAATTATATAATAATTTGTAGATATACTCATATGTATATATATATATATACATAAATATATATATATATATATATATATATATATATATGTATATAAATACATATATATATACATATATATATATATATATATATATATATATATATATATATATATATTTATATATATATAAACTTTAACATTACTGTATTGAAAAGTTGAAACAAATATTTTTCCATCACGTGTAAATAATTTTTCGGTAGTATCCTCTGGACACCCTGGGTATAAATTTTGTATACACTTAGCATTAAAATTTTAAAGTGGATTATAAAATTGTGTGTCCGGAAATGCGACTTACTGATTTTTATTAAACACTCTAATGATACGAGCTTTTTTGGGACTCCCTATTCTATATTTTTAGTACCTGACTTGCAAGGTAATCCTGGTAAAGACGAACAAAACTTGCATCACGTGAAATCACGAGATATGTATCTGCCTATAAAAATTTAAACTTTTGAAAGTATATCGTATTTCTATCAAACCATTTCAAAATATTATCATTCACTATTAAAATACATCTGGCATACCTTTCGTACGCCTTACAATAAAATGAATTTCTCGAAAAATTTTCATTTCATTACTTTTATCGAATTTTGTATTTAAATCTTTTAAATATTAGTTGCTTCCAAGTTGCAAGTCCCTACCTAATAGCGTTTTTAAGATAAAATGGGTTTAAAAAATTAGATGATCCACGACGCAAAATCAGATCAGTACTTTGTATAAAGATATATTTTCGTTGAAAGCTAGCAGCTTTACATCTACAACTGTTCCACCCGAAATATTACGTAATAAAATTTCTGCTAATATCTTTGGTTTTCGATCAAGAAACTACGCATCTTATATAAATTTCAAGTTTCTAACTGAAGCTGGATTTATGTCTAATTATTCGAACAGTTGAATATAATTTGATTCTAGACGGCGGTAATGTTACGATAATGTGGAACAATGGCTAAGTGAACACAAGAAATTGCTGGCCATGACGAATGTATCGTTAACTCTAATAAAATCAAGGACATAAAGTCCGTCTTAAATTCTGAACTGCAGAATGCATAAGAACTATGATTATTCTGAAATGTGAAGAAAGCATAATATTCCCAGGATTAAATTAATCTGAAACATAAATAGAAAATATCTGTACGATAATTATAGCAAAATAACATCGGGAATGACGTCATTTTTACTGTATTAGTCATGTAACTACCGGCAATACCGCTGGTCAGATCTGATACTTCAATCACACAACACTATATAATATGTCAGGTATTGACTTTATCGAATTGACACCGACCTACCTAATATATTCCAATATTATTCAAACACGAGTCGCCTGATAGACCATGTATCGGCAAAAGCGATCGTGAGGCTTTTAGTCAAAATTGGATTTTGATTCGCATTAACCGTTATTCGCTCAACAAAAATATATAATGAAATGTGAACGGTCTACATATCTCATTATAGTCACAATGAAACTTACTACTTATTCAATAAAACAAAATGCCTTCACATCGCTAGCAAATCACAATAATGAAATCTCCTATGTATAATGACATACTTTTGATTCAATAGCGTGTCACTACTAGAGACATCCTGTTGTATACACAGATTAATGGAGCCAAGTATTCGAATACTTTTACTTTGGTACCGAGTATTTTTAGTATCTAATGGTTTTTTTTACATTAAAAATTGAAAGAAAAACACGTGGATCAAACTGTGGAGTTTAAGTTATAAGTAACCTGTTAAACATAAGCATTAAAATTGAACGAACGACAGTCGAACCAACGAGAAGTGTCCAAAATTATTTTTATCGGTAGACAAAGAAATTTCACATCATAGTGTGAGCGAGATGCTTCGGTTAGGTTACGTTAAGTGGGAAAAGGCACTTAAAAACAAATAATAAATAATTAATTGTAAATATGCAATTTATACCAATGGAAAACAGGTTATTTTACGAATTTTCTTTGCAAATAAACAGACCCTAGTGTTTTTATTTAAGGAAAAATTAAATTTGAATTCAAAGTAGTAAATGTAATTTTGTTTTTGGGTATTGAATGTAATTTTGTATTAAAAGAGTTGGATAGATTTAAGTATTCGAGTTGAAACTGCGGTCCCTTTTTCTCTTTTTGTTAGGAATCCATTTATTCTTTTGTGATAATTCCATACTTATTAGAGAAAATCTTTTCCCTTTTGCTTTTCTTCGTTGTGTATTTTTCTAATTCATTTTACAGCGCTCCAGTTGCGTATTTAAATTTATTTCTGGATAATACTTATTTTGTCTAATAGAAAGTTTAGTTTTGTTTCTCCTTTTATGCCCTGCGAGCGGTGCCGTCATTTTGCTTACCTACACCCTCCACATAGCACCCGGTGAATGTTATGCTCATCTATCGGTACTTTCTATGAAAACTGAGGTAGATATAATAACAATCTTCACAACGCTGCCAAAATTACGTAGTATTATATCATGAGTAATAGATATGATATAAAACAATTAAAGGGAAATAAAAACTGGTAACATTTTGTAGAAAATCTTGATCAATGATAAGATGAGCAGTCGAATTATCCGGTGTCAATGGATTATTATGATTGTGTGAAAATAATTTTCTTTATTGCATAATTCCTATTGACGAAATAAATGCTTTACCATAAAGATGATATTCTTAATTATTATTGGTTACGATATCTAGCATAAAACAAAAGTCAAATCATATATTTATCATGGCAATATGGTTTTTTTTCATTTTGGACATAAAGTCACATGACCAATAAATAATATTTTTAGTATATGGATTACAATAAACCCGATTAATTTAATATGTTAGGTCACAATACAGATATTTGGGATATAGTAAAAGGTACTCAGTAAATTTGATTTAAAGGTAGATATATTTCTAGCATTTTGGAGAAAAAATTTCCAAAATAACGAAAATTATGACAGGTTTTAAGACTATGTGAAGCGATCCCTTACTATATATGAAACAAAATTCAAGAGTGAGAAAACCTAATGAATAATATACAGAATGCAAGCAGCTTTCGTAGAAGTTTGGTTCCAAAATAAAGATCTTGCTATAATACTTCAAATGAAGTGAGCTAGACAGGAAAAGAGAATAGAGAAAAAAGGAACTCAAAGGATATCCTATCCCCGAGGAATACATATACATATATATATATATATATATATATATATATATACACACACACACACACACACACATATATATATATATATATATATATATACATATATATATATATATATATATATATACACATATATATATATATATATATATATATATATATATATACATATATATATATATATATATATATATATATATATATATATATATACTTATATTCATGTAGACGATGAGAACGCCAGTGATTGTTGAAAAATTTTTATTAGTATAATGTAGGCATGAAATTTGGAATCAAAACTTATATATTTAATACGCTCATAAAATTAATGAGGCAAACATTTTTGCATTCATCATAGTCTATGTTTAAATGTTCATATCTTCAATAAATTAGAACGACTATCGTGTATTCAATAAATTGGAATGACTATCGTGTATTCAATAAATTAAAACGACTATCGTGTATTCAATAAATTAGAACGACTATCGTGTATTCAATAAATTGGAATTTCAGTTTTTTCTTGACAAATTTGCCATATATCTGCATGCTGCTAAATAACTGAATCAAATTAATAAAAATATATAGAATGCACCCCCATTCTCTTTGTCTAAAAGTCGTCTGAAATTATATTATCTGTCTTATTCGGTGAAACGAATTCTTTTCTGTAACACGTATCTATCAATAACATATCGTTTTGCTTTTATTATAATCAACGTTATATCTATTTCTTATATTTCACATTCAATTTGTAAATTTAGTATCACATGCGGTATTTTGTAAATATTGTAAATTGACATTCACAAATAATTTACAGTCCACCACAAAACTTATCTTTTACATTTAATTTATTGTGGTGGGCTCTCGGAAAACGCACTTGTAGCAATAATTCCGATATTGTAAATTTAGATTCTTTCCATTAAATTTTGGTAAAATCAATAGCGTTGAAAATCCTTTCAATACACATTTTTACTTGTTCATATATATTGTTATTTTACATCTTCTTTCTGTTATATCTCCTTAACGGTCAAATAATTTTTTAATTTTTCTGTCACATATTAAAACTATACCTTTTTTTTCCTGCGTATTCATTATGAAAGAAAAATGTTATCAACTTTAATGATCGATGGTCCATTTTTACTTATTATTTTCTTTATTCTCTTATCTAAATACGCCTTTACTCATTTCTAGTAAACGACTGATCATCAGTTTAATATTTTCAAATGAGCTGCTCATCAAGTGGCGGTGGATGAAGAACTTTATCTCCATTTAGGCACGTGATAATATAATAAATACATAATTTGTACATGCTTATACAAAATGCCAATGAAATTACATAAAGCATAGGAAAAATGTCGCCTATGTTTGAAAATACATAGGTTACTTTTACTGGATATTGAAATGCATTGAGTGAAAAATAGAGTTAGATAGATTTGCTGTTTCTTTTAAAGTTCCGTACCTCACAAGGAAAAAGGAATACAACCCTTACACAATCAATTTGTTTTCCGTGTGTCGGTCTGTTTGTTTGTCAAGACCCTTTTTCTCATAATCGCGTGGAGGTATCAAGTTTAAATTAATATTAAACGCTTAAGTCTACGTTTTCTTGTAACTTTAAAAAATCAGCTTCTAAGCCGTCGCAATAAAAAAAATCCTGAAAATACGGCCACTTCTACCGCATTTTTTGTCACTCGCAAGGAATCAAAACCTATGGTGTACGTTCCGTTGACCTAGAGTAATGAAATTTGGCAAGAAGTAAAGTCTCACAGCATAAGTAAATGAAAAAGATTCGAAAATCGTTTATTTATGGTTATATCATATAATACATATCTTGTTTAAATATACGCCTGTGATAGATACAGCGTGTGAAATATTTTGTTTCTAGAAAATTAAAATTATGTAAATAGTTTAATTTTTCACCATTAAATGTTTTCAAATAAACTAAATATGCACGAAACCTTCATAGCGCGAGTTCCACTCCAGCTGAACAGGGTTTTTTCGTACACCTGCGCCTAAAAAAGTACTTTTAAATTTCTGACTGCTCATTAGTCGATTATATCTATATTGATTTGGCAATACTGCATATCATCATGAGGAATCTTAAAATAATTAATTAACATAAGATGTTTGGTTATTTCAATAAAGTTTTATTTTTTATTTTCTTTGTATGAGGGTGATTTTGCAAATATCTAACAGCATCGTAATCTTGTAACTATTTGTAATTTGTTTTATAAAAATTATAATTATTAACTTAATACTATTTAATCTGGGGCAACAAAGAGGGTGGTAATAAAGATTCAATGACTGATGTTATAATTCTTAATACCATCCTACTCACTCTTTAATATTTCTCGCATAATTATCACCTTGATTTTGTGATTTTTGAAGCATAAATTTCCTTCCTCTGACCTATAAAAATGTTGCCTGTGTAATTTATAGAATACAGTCAATTTGTATTCCTTAACTATTATTTTGAATACTTAAGTAATCCGTACACTTTACTTATCTACGTACATATTATTGTGTTGAATACAGTATTTTAATTGGGGGTAAAGACAAATTTTACAAACTTTATATTTATTTGTATCACATTTGAAAATATAATTTTTTTGTTTTAAGGTGTACCTAAATAAAAAACTGATAAGTTATATCAGCCAAGAAGAAGTAATCTCCTTCGAAATATTCTTAATTATGTTGAACAGCAACTTAAATTATAAATGTTCTTTTCTACAAATAACAAATTTGGTGTTAAGATCTTTAAGACCTGCGCAAAACACGTTGCTTACTGTTGTTAGCTGTTCATGTATTTAATAAGGTGTTGTTGTTATTCATCACAATTATTTTCGTTAATGCATTAAATAAGCATATTTTGAAGAATATATATTAAATGAGGTTTTACGGAGAAAAATATTTTAATAATAATTCTTACCAATTTCGAAGATACAAAGTTCCATTACTCAACAACGCGGAAGTCACTCACCTAGGTAACGATAATCTATCATCTTTTTTCTAAATTATATAAATGGTAATTTATATAATTAAGAGCCCATTCAGAATCAGGATTTATTGCCAAACGCACGTGAACGCACTCGCGCTCACACAGGCGCACAAGCGTGCTTACACACACACACACACACGCATATAAATGTATGTGTATATATATAATATATGTGTGTGTGTATGTATATGTTTATATACATGCATATATTATATATATATATATATATATATATATATATAAGTACAAAGTACGATTCTAAGGAAAGCTATGCTCAAGAAACTATTTAAAATCAATTTGTACCTTCTCATTCAAATTCTATTGTCACTCTATATCTATCGCAAGGAATAGTTGACATTTTATTAAATTTAGTAGCTTATTAATCTTGCCAGTGTACCCATCATTTTACAAGTATGTCTATGTCTCAAGTTGGTTGGGAAGTTTCCGATAATTAGTTCGGCCGCGCCGCACAAGTGACACATATCTAATGAGCACGAGATCATGTTCGTGACATTACTTAGGATCATTTAGTATATCACTTAGGACATCAACGAACTTTTCGCCTTCTTGTGAGAATTTATGTTTCAAAAATAGAGATAATATAATATTTCATACCTACACATATATCGGGTTCTATACAGATTTTATATGCATAAAATATTACAATAAAAAAACAAAATATATTTGATTGAAACACACAACAATTGATGTGACAGAACTTGTATAAGTTATTAAGCCACGTTTTTTCTAACATTGAGCTTAAAAAGATATAATATCATGCCAAAAAAAAGAAAATTCTCTAAATTCACTTCTAAATATACGTAATTTTTATATTTAAATAAGATTGTCTTTTTTCCTAAAATCATTAAAGCAAAGATAAGAGTATTTTCGATTTCTTCAAAATTTTACAAAAAAAAGGAAAAAATAAAAACTAAGAAAGTTTCAAGTCGTAAATTGCATATGTTGCACTGAATATTTAGGAATGAATTTGGCAAAGTTAATGTGTGTAGTATTAAAAGCGAGAAATGGTTGAAAAATGTTTTTGGAGAAACGAGATACAGTTTTTCAAACGAAGTTTAAAGACTTTTTCAACGGTTTTACAAAAACATAAAATCGAATTAAAATAGTATTTAAAAAATAATGAAAACCACATTTTATAGTCAAAATATTTAATTTTTCATTATTGCATATTACGATAATGAGGCTGTACATTTCTTTTCAAACCATAAAATCTAAAATTTCCTGGGTAAAATTAATTGTATTCCATTTCCATATATTTCGGTCATGTTAATTAAGTCCTTTTAATTTTTCATTGTAATTTTAAACAATGTACTTTCTATCTTTTAATTTTTTTATTCACCTACTAATTATAAATTAGTTGTTATAAAATCGTATTAAAAATTGTAATATACATTAGAAATTTCAGAAATTCATCTCAAGTCTTACTTACAATTTTATTATATATCAGGTTTCAACTTCGTTTGGAATATCTATTAAATTTTATTGACTGGTATATTTAGGTAAAGGAAATTTTTTATAGAAATAATAATGAAAACCAAGATAGAAGAAAAGGTTTTGAAATTTTAAAATTATGTATAAATATGTGTTCGTGGTATATATCGTGTGCAGTAATAGCTAACTGGAAATTAAAATTACTCAGAGGCAAGTCATATAAAATATCGTACGATTACGTACCAAAATACTGACCGCTGATTACCTTTAAATAACTTTACAAGAATATAACGTACTCATTACACTTCATTTAGCTTATTTAAGTAATTATTTGTTTTTTTAATTTTAAGCAGTTATATAATAATTTTAATTTTATCATAACATTGTAAAAATGTTATTAATTTATTTATTTTAGAGTCCATAAATATAAACAATGTTCCTTTTGCTATGACGTTGATTCACATTCGAACTTTACCTACCAAAATCTACTAAATAATTGCAGAATTGAGCAAAGAAACGTTACAATTATTACACTATTACTATACTATTATTACACTACTCCAAATAAACAACTGAGATCTAACAACAATCTTTCTCCGTCCAACACCCAACCCTATTACAATGATAACTAGCTTACGTCCAGCGCACACGTTCACCTTGTGAACGATGCTCACTGAGGACTGGCGCAGACATCAAGAGCACTCCGGGTACTCCCATAAGCTATCTCTTTTAAAAATCTATATCCAACGCGGCGATACCCTTATAATATAATTTTCAATTTCGCGCAAAACTATTGACAAGTCGATGGCGCGCATGATACACAAATCCCGTTTCACGGGACGACATGGGCTCGTCCGTTATCCCGGACGTTACGGTCTTCTCTCACGGAGTAGTAAACAACGTGGTTTATAACGTACATACTCGTACAACTTAATTCAATTAAATGGACTTATAAGAAGAATGTTATACAAAAAACAGCATTGCCAAGAGGAAGGGAAGCAAAATTGAGGGAAATCACAATACGACTCTATAAGTTTTCTCTCAAATATTGTGACCTAAGTTAACATATCATATTTTCTATCTTTCAAAGTGTATTAATGAATGAATATTTGATTGAATTTTAGATAATACAGTAAACAATTCAGAATAGAAAAGTATAAAAACTAAAAAAAAACTTAAAATTAATTTTTATTAACTTAAATTTTTGCAGGTATGGTTTTGACACTAAAATAAATATTTAATTGTTTTTGCGTGTATGTATATAATTTAAAATCAAATCCAAGTTAAAGTCACATTCGTATAAGATCGTGCAAGTAGCTTAGTCATTTTTGCAGGTGTTGTTCCGGCTCTTAATCCGATGTGAAAATATGTGAAAAGTATGATTATATATTTTAAAATGAGACCTAAATTAAACTCACTCGTATGTTATGATAATGTATTGTTAGTGGCTTAGCTAATTGGGTGTTGTTTCGGCTCTTAAAGAAAATATCATTAGTCCCTTCATATGAAGAAATTTCTTTATATATTTTAATTATCCAACGATTGTTTTGTCATATTAAAATAAAAATAACTCTTCGACTAATTACTAGCTGTTTATTATCTCAATATCATAGCAAACAGGTTTGGGTCATGCTTCCGCAGAACCACCGACATTTTTTTGACGACAGCGAATTAGCAATAAGATATACCCAATCTATTCTTGTCATTCAAATTAGAAACTCATAACAGGCCTATTTTTTAATAAATGTTTAATATTAGTTTAAATTGCTTTATAAGTCATAAATATATTTTTTGATATCTTATAAAAAGTAATAAATATTGAAGCAGTCGAATATTCAGTTTGTAAGCGTCTGCCCGCAATATATGTCCCTATATTGACTTTCTAAATGTTAATCGGTTTGTAACAAATATTTCCCTTTTAAATTATAACAACTGTTATAAATACGAGTTGAATCTCTTATTATGTACATTAAAAAGGGCCCAAATTCTATTTAAGAGGAACCGCCGAATTTTCTTACTCAAAAATAATAAGTAAATTTATTCATAATTTTTGACAATTTTTATATATGTCTGTTATAAATACGAGATGAGTCTTATTATGTACATTGAAAACGGCCCAAATCCTATATAAAAGGAACCACCGAATTTTCCTTCTAACAAATAATAAGAAAATATTTTCATAATTTTTTACATGTATAGCAAAAAATAATTAATGTACTTTATGTGCTCAATTCATCATATAATTTCACGTAACACTTATTAGGTGTACAACGTTCATTTCACAAAGAATCGAAATAATTTAATTTCAAATACAAAAATGGAAAGGGATAAATTATATTGAACAATATTCTCATTATTAGAAATGAGATACTCATTTCAAAACTTTTGCTTGTACTTCTATGTCCATGAAGCAAACCATCATCTTTTGAGAAGCACTATTATGGAACGTTGTATGGAAGAATGGGTAATGTGTATTGCATTATTTTTCATGTTACAAATATTCTCTTTAATATGTTACATGTCTGCTTTAGCAATGGTGAAGTTCAAGCACTAAGCTGGTGAAAAAAATTAGGCGGCTTATCTAGTAATAAAGTACAAAGTGTTTTATGTAATGACTTACTATTGGCACACCCCCTAACGGCTTAAAAATGAATGAATGGATGAAATGAATGATGAGGAAGAAAATTAACATAGTTATTACAAAAAAAAAGTATTGTATCATAAAAAGTAAATCTCGGTGACTTCGACCCTTTTCCGATAAATATTTTTTTGTTTTTTTTTTTAAACCTCGAACACATTCAAAAAGTTGTATATAATTTTTATCAATACGCATTTTATTCAAATCATAAGAAAAGATATATACAATCAGTCGCAAAAAAGTGTAACACAAAGATGTTCAGATATAACTGAAAAGCGAGGGGATGTAATGATAAAGAAGTAAATTATTACTAAGTCTTTACATAATTAGATAAAAGTATATAAGTACTACGCTTAGAAGTGGTTAAGAGGTAATGACTTGAATATTTATAATCCAATAGTTTCACATGATCAAATCAGAAGATTTCGTTACAAAAAGATACTAATATCTGTGTGAGGGTAACAAGAGGTTATGAGTTGCTATGTTGATTTTTGAAAATTTAGTTGAGAATTTAAAATTTTAGACAGCATTAATCAATTTCTAAAAAATATTACACTAGCTAAATATATACTCCAACTCTATATCTATTCAATATTTTTCATTACATTGAACAAAACTTGGATACAAGTAAGCTATCACTAAATGACATGCAAAATCAAATCGAAAGAATTTTTCGAAAAATATGAAATAAAAATAAAATGTGTTAAAGAGAGTTGTATATCTAAGTGGAAATGCCAATTTACAAAAATGAACCCATTAAATATTATATTATTATATTTGCGGGTTAATATTTAGCGCTGGAAAAACTTTGGAAATTCCAGAGAACAAACTCTGGGAGCATTTAAAAGTAGCGCACGTACTATTGAAAGTGAGTTTGAAGTTACTTTATAATGACATAGAAAATGATTTAAATGACTGACAAAGAGATGAAATAAGTGCGTTTACTCAGTCCTTTTGATTTTATTAGCTTTTTAAATAAATATTTAAGAATTATTATGATCATATACGTTAAAGAAACAGATTTTGATATATAGTTTTAAGAAATCCATTTCAAAATGCTATTTTAAATCAAACGTTCACGCAGTTTCTGTTTTTCAAGTTATTAAGGTCAAAAAATATCTTGAAATATAGATTATTTAATTGTAAA